>VXBR01009396.1:84395-95538 GCA_013400215.1 Cisticola juncidis | reverse complement strand
GAATATCCCAGGGAATATCCCAGGAATATCCCAGGGAATATCCCAGGGAATATCCCAGGGAACATCCCAGGAATATCCCAGGGCATATCCCAGGGCATATCCCAGGGAATATCCCAGGGAACATCCCAGGGAATATCCCAGGGAACATCCCAGGGAATATCCCAGGAATATCCCAGGGCATATCCCAGGGCATATCCCAGGGCATATCCCAGGAATATCCCAGGAATATCCCAGGAATATCCCAGGAATATCCCATGCAATATCCCAGGGAATATCCCAACAGGACTGAGGGGTGAGCTGGGCGCAGCCCTGTGGAGGTTCTGGCTCAGCACTTAGTGTCCAGGTTATTTAAAATCTCTGCAAAATTCCTAATTTGTGGGGATGTTCTTGTTTTTCCTCACCTGTTTTATCAGCTACACACTGATGTGACCCACGAGGTTCTGGGTACAGCACCAGTGGCTGGTGGCTCCTGCTGTGCTGTTTTATTTTCTCATCTTCTCCTGGCAAAACTGCTTTTGTTTTGTTTTGCTTGGGGCAGCACAGCTGAGTCCCTGTAGGCACTGGCAGCATTTTTACTTTTTGTGTACTTCTGTGTCCTACTGGGCTGAAATGCTGGTTTATGTTTTTTTCTGGGTAGAACTTAGGGAGTTGCTGCTGAGGGTGATTTTTTGGGTGGAGTGTGGGCACACAGGTGGATCTGCTCCTTTGCTGGCTCAGTGTACCAGGGGTGCTGCCTCTTGCTCTGTGCCAGCAGCACTTTTTGGCAAACAGAGCTCTGGAGAAGCAGGACAGCCCTGCTGTGGTCACCTGTGGGCACCCTGGAATCCAAATCTCTGGAAAGCTGCATTCAAAATACTCCTTTTTGTCCCAGAGTGGGACAGGGATGTATTTTGCCTAAAAAGCAGGGCCAAAAAGGTATTTTTGTGTGCTTAGGTTTGGACACCTGCCTGATTTTACACAGCTAAATGCAGCTAAGCAAGGCAATCCCAATTCTTCACTTCCACTGTAATGTAACTTTTCAGTAGTGCTGGCAGCACAAAACACTGAAAGGGCTCTGTGCTATGGGGGAGAGCCTGAGGGGCTGCCCAGGGATCCTCCAGGGCAGGGACAGGGCACCCACAAAGCTTTTTTGTGGGTTTGGGAGGTCCAGGTTTGGAGGAGGCATCCCCATGTCAGCTCCCTGGGCTCAGGGGGGGATGCTCCTGCAAACAGAAGTGCTGAGAGTTTGCATTTCCCTGGGCCCTGAAGGAAGCCTAAAGCCTGGGTCAATAATAAGCTTATAAGACAGTAAATCTTGGTAATGAGAAAAACAGAAGACAGCATCTGCTCCACACAATGGGGCTGTGCATGGTCTGGTAAACAGCATTGAAAGGAGCTCCTGGCGTGGCAGGGGTGACACTGAGCAGCCCCATTTCCACCAGGGCTGGGGGGTCTCACTGCCCCCAGCCCTTCAGGGGGCTGCTGGAATCCTGCTGGGATTCCAGGGGCTGGGCTGACCTGGTGCAAGGGGGCAGCAGCCCCTGCACAAAAACAGAGCTGAGCTGGTCCTGCTCGTGTGAGGCTGGGGATGGGCAGGGGGTGCCACAGGGATTGTCTGCTCCTCCTGTGCCCACCCCAGTGCCCACCCCAGTGCCTGGCTGATGGGGGATGCACATCCTTGGGAGGGTGCCCTGCTGCAAATAAGTAAAAATGGGAAACAGCTTCGTTTTGGGAAGGGGATGCACATCCCTGGGAGAGCACCTGCTGCAAATAGGGCTTGGAGTAAAAATGGGAAACAGCTTCATTTTGGGAAGGGGATGCACATCCTTGGGAAGGTACCTGCTGCAAATAGGGCTAAAAATGGGTAAATGGGGTAAAAATGGGAAACAGCTTCATTTTGGGAGGTGCCAAAAGGAGATGAGCTGATGGGCAGCAGGCCTGGGGATGAATGAGTTGTGCAGGAAAAAGAAGAGGCTGGGTCCTCACCTGGCTCTGCACCTGAAGGAGCTGTGCCCATGGGGTGGGAGCTGGCACTGGTCCCACTCCTGCTCCAGCTGTGTGAAGCCAGGTCTGCAAAATGGGGAGGAGGAGAAGGGGGGGAGTTCAGGGGGAGAAATCTGCATATGGTGTGTAATGCGTTTATGAATTGGGTCTTTAATAATTTACATTACCAGTTTAATACTTTGAATACAAATTATCCTGCCCATATGCTGTGCTGACAAACATAAAAATGGAGTAATCAAAGCTGTAATAGCACTACAGCAAAAAGACATAAAATGCCACTAGAAGGCTTAGGATAAATTATTGCATGCACACACCAGCTCTATGGCTCCCTGGTGCCAAAGGATGCATTGCAATTTCTTCCTCAGACTTTGCATTTGGGCTTGAGGACTGATGCAGTACCAGGAGCACTGCTCAAAATTCTGCATTTAACAAAGAGGAGGAAAGAAAGAAAAGGCTCAGACTTTTTTTGATGAACACCTCAATTTAAATTCTGCTCTGGCATTACATGGGCTGCCAAGAAAATATAGCCCTCTTATTTGTAGGGAGCCCCCTTCTTCCTCCAGCAGGGTTATTTGCATGTATTATAAACTGCAGTGCTGGCTTGCCATCTTCAGGCAGCTGCCACACACTGCACAGCATCCCTGCACAGCATCCCTGTGCATCCCTGGGCATCCCTGGGCATCCCTGGGCATCCCTGCACAGCATCCCTGCACAGCATCCCTGCACAGCATCCCTGCACAGCATCCCTGAGCATCCCTGTGCATCCCTGCCCATCCCTGCCCATCCCTGCCCATCCCTGCCCATCCCTGCCCATCCCTGTCCATCCCTGTCCATCCCTGCCCATCCCTGCCCATCCCTGTCCATCCCTGTGCTCCTTTGGGGTGCTGTGTCCAGCCTGGCTCCACCAGGGATGCCCAGGGGAGGATGCACCAGGTGACCCAAAGGGCAGCATCAGTCCAGGCAGATCACAGGTTTCACCCCATCTCTGCTCACACCTGAGCTTGTTCCCCTCCAATTCCTGAGCTCTGAGGGGCTGGGGGAGATGGGAGAGGATGAAACAGCCCCAGGCCCTGGTGCTGCCTCCTGGCCACGCCTGGACTGCAGTTTAGGCACAAAGGGAACAGCATGGGAGGCCTGGGAGATCATGGATGCTGCAGGTGAATTAATAGTTTGTTTTTAGCATTCTTTTGGTGCATTTGTACCAGGCAGAGGGATCTGCAGCAAAAGGAGCAGGTTTGCAGAGCAGAGGGGCAAATTGTGCTCAAGGAGGGCATTTTTAAATGTCAGCAGACCTTTGTGACAGCCTCTGCTTTTAACCACCAGCCTGTTCATTGGTGCCACAGCTCCAGCACATCCCAGCTACAGGCAATCCTTCACAGAAGGAGCTGTTTAAGGCTCACATTTGCATACACTGAATTTCTCAGCCATCAGGGTTACTCCATGCTGTAATCCATTCTGGGCTTCTAATACGATCAGTGAAAAATGAGGCTTCTTCCCAAATAAATCATCACCAATGAAGGAATGGTGGTTTTTCCACGAGGCCTGAGGCTCCTGTCTTTTTCCAAAAGGCAGGGAACTGTGGGCAGGCTCGTTCTGTGCTGCATGAGCTCACTGCCAGTCTCCCCAAGATCTGAACCCTTTGCATATGAATGAGTTTTCCCTGCCTTTGCCTCTCCCAGGATCTGCTCTGTCTCTCTCTCTGGGATGTGTGTGGTGCCAGCAGCTCAGTGCACCCATGGGCTGGGGTTGCCCCTTTTTGTCCCATCCATTATTCCATTTATTGGTGCACCTCCCTCTCACCAGGGTTGCCAGGGTTTGGCATCCTGTGTCCTGGCAAGGTGTGTGCTCAGGGCTGGAAGGAGAGAGACAGCACCTTCCTCCTGCCTAACCTGCTTTTTCCTGTGTTCCACCTTGCTCTGCTCCTTTCCTCCTCCAAAACCTGATTTTCCCTGTGAACAGGGGGGTTTGGAGCAGCCCCACTCCCTCCCCTGACCCTGGGGAGCAACCACATCACAGAGCAAACCTGTTATTGCAGCCAAAACCCTCAAAGAGGCAACCAGAGCCTCTCCTGCCAGCAGGGATGGGACCTCTCTGGGTGGGGAAAGGTGACTCAGGATGGGGACACACAGGTGGGCATCCAGCCCCCACTGGAAGAACTTTTCCTATTGTCAGATCTTCTGGAGAATAAGGCCCTCACTGATCCTTTTGATCCACAAATAAATTGGACGGATCAAGATCACAATGAGAAATATCCCCATTCTCATCCAGAAGGGATTTTCAGCATGAAAAGGGTTTATGTGACTCATAAACTTTAACATTTATTTCTGCACGCGAGGTAAATATTTCCCCTTCTGAACGTCTAAGCAGTGCAATTTTGTTTGAAGCCTCCATTTGTTTAAGCCTGAAGGTGACAATAATTCACCTGTTTTGCCTTCCTGTATTTCCCCAAGCAATGGCATAAGGCAAAATAGAGCAGACTCAGCTCTGGCTGTTTGTCACTTGTCACCTCAGTCCCTCAAACAAGCTCTGTCCTGGAGTTTACATTTGGGCACCTTCTGACCTCTGGCTCCTGGTAAATGGCCCTGAATTCTCCTGTTTAGAGGAAGAAATACAACATCCCTGTGTGCAGCCAGAGCAGGCAGGAAAGAGACATAACTTAATCTAACCCCAGATAAATCATGATTTCACAGCGCTCTCCCTGCCACAGACAGCTGAGAGCCCTGACTCCTTGGCACTGTAACAACACTTGTCATTCAATGTCCCAAAGAGAGCCACTCATGGCCAGGGATCACAGATGACTGAGGAGATGCCTGCAGTTGTAAACACCATCAATTTATAGGAAACAAACACTCCTGGGAGCTGATGTTGGATGGGGATGCTCAGAGTCAGCTCCTGTCTCTGCAGAGCACAGGGTGGGCACCTCGGGGTCGTTTTTCCCTGAGATTCTCCTCGGGGTTTCTGTTCCCCGGGGCAGTGGGGTCTCCCCCAGGGTTGCTGTTCCCTGGGGATTTCCCTGGGGTTGCTGTTCCCCGGGGTAATCAGGTTTTCAGTCTTCTCTTTGCCCTGGGTGTTTCACACCAAAGCCAGAGATGACAAACAGAGTCCAGCAGTGTTATCAAGGCTGTTTATTCTAAATTATCTCTCAGTTCTTGTCCAGCTCTGCAGGGCGTCCCCAGCAGAGCAGGACACGCGGGGACTGGGCGGGTCAGAGATCCCCAAACCTTCAGTGCGGGATCTCCGACCCAACCACTGCCCAAGATGTATTTTTTATTTACAAAGATTTTCCAATACCTACTGCCTACACTAACATGTCAATTCTACTCTAAACCAATCTCTAAAATCCAACTCAGCCAAAGATGGGGGACGAGAGCAAGAACAAGGAGCACAGGGGCCACTCCCCAATTCCTCCAGCTTGTCCCTTCAGCCCCATATGCTAAGAATCCTAATTTCTGTATTTATATTCTATAACAAACTAGCTACTACTTATTTTTAAATTCTTAGGGTTTGTGATTCTTCACACACTGTGGGCATTCACTGCCATGGCAGGGATCAGAGGCAGTGTCCTCCTGGGCTCTGTGTGAGGCTCTGACCCCCCTGTACAGACCCCAGACCCCCTGTCCGGTCTCCAAACCCTCCAGGGTGGCCACAGGGATGTCCTGGGCTCTGACACACAGGAACCCCCAAGCCTCACCTCCCTGGGTCTGGTACCCCCTGAAGCTCCAGCAAACCCAGGGGGACAAGGTGCTGCTTGTCCTGTCCCCTGGGAGAGCCTGGGTCCAGGATTTTGGAGGCTGCAGCCCCCGTGCAGCCCCTCACAGAAGGGGACCAGGGTAGGGACAGAGGTGTTGGGGGCAGAGGTGTTGGGGGTGGCCCCGAGGCTCTGTGCAGCCCCCTTTGCCCCCTCCAGCCTGCAGGGCTCTGAGAGAGGGAGCCTGGTTTGGGAGAGGTGTTGGGGTTTATTTTTAATTCCTCAATTACAGGCAGAGACCCTCAGCATGGGCAGAGAGCCCCTTGTCCCATGCCAGCCTCTGGAGAATCTCTCATCTCATAATGGGCAATGTGTTTGAGCACAGGTGATTTTTTATCCTTTTTGGTACCCTTTTTGTGCTTTTCTTGGCTTTGGTGGAGGCAATTCTGATTTACAGCTGGTGCCACATGGAATTTGAAGCAGGTGCTCTCCTTCTGCCCCCTGTTCCCCCTGCAGCTCCCAGTGTGGCTCCCTCTCCTCAAAGACATGGTCATGTCCAAGCCTAAATTCAATGCACAGGCTGTTTCTTTATCTGTCTGCCTCTTTTTTCTTTTTTTTTTTTTCTTTTCTTTTCCCCTTTTTAAAAAGGAAACTGAATCCAAGGCTGCCATGTAATGATGATGACATTATTGTCAGTAGTTATTTCTATTTCCATAGTTTCAAGAGGTAGGGAACAAGAGTCCCACTGGGTTAAATGCAGCACATGTTATAACAAAAAGACAGTCTGAGTGCCAAACAACTTGCAATCTTCTTTTTAATGTAAGGAATGTAAAATTAAGATTACTATAGCAACATCTTGCCCACTTTGAACACAGATAGGATTTGTTGGTCTTTATAAATATATATGAGTGTGTGTATGTGTATATATATATTTATGTACTGTACACACACAAATCCTAAATATCTCTGGCAACCTTTTCTGTTGCTGAATTTATATTTAATTTCAAGCTCTCTGTGTCACAGATCTAATTTGCATCCATCTTTTCTTAGCAGCTTTGCCTTTTCCTTCAGGCCCTTTTGTGCACACTGCTCGAGTGCCCACTGCCTGGGGAGGGCTCTTAGCCCCTGCCTGGGGGGTTTAAATGTACACAACCCTGTTAAAACATCATAACTGACTTAACACCTCCAAATTTACTCCCTTCAAGCAGATGGTAGGAAAGTGGAATGAACCTGAGACATGAAAATCCTTCCTTTTTGCTCCCATCTCTCTTCTCAAGTTATTCGTTCAACTTTCAGTGGATTTTCTATCAGGTATGAAGCACAGCTCTCATTTCTTCCCCATGACTGAATAAACCTGAAGTGCCTGCAGAAGGGCAGAACACAACCAGGAGTGAGAGGCAGCAGGAGGATGGATGCTCCTACAGCTCAGCCCCACTTGAATTCTCTGGGAAAGCAGCAGAAATTCGAGCACTTTTTGTGCTTTGTTTCCACCTTGTTGCAGAGGTAAGTGGAGTTGCTGATAAAGAGCTTTAACACCACCAGATCTGAAGAGTCTTTGCTTAGAGCCTGCAGTTGGGGTGGAGGGAAAAAACAGGCACCAAACTGTGCTGAGGAGATTTGAAGGACTCCACTCTCTGCCAAGGAAAGGCTGGAGGGATCCCCTCTTCTCTGGAGGAGCAGGAGGAGTTTGCAGCTCGTTTGTAGCAGCTCTGAGGCTGTGGAGTTGAAGAGGCACAGTTGGAGGACTGGTGCAGGCACTGCTTTGAGACCAGACTGGAGTGGAGATCTGAGAACCAAAACTGAAAACGTCTGCTGGCAGCTCTGGGTGGAGAGGCTGGAAAGCAGCCTGGAGCTGCCAGCTGCAGGTTTCTGGTGCCTGTGACTTAGCAGAATTAAACACAAGGAAATAAATCACAGGCAGCTCTGCCTGCAGGGTCTAGAATGAAAGCAAAGGGGCTGGGGTCAGGATCTCTCTAACAGCCATGGATGTGGCTGAGCCCTCATTACTGCAGGCACAGAGGGGCTGCTTGGGACAGAATTGGGAGCTGGATATTTTGATAATAATGCATGGCACTGTCCTTCCTACACTGCTGCCCTGTGCCAAGTGGTACTGAACTTTCTCAAGTCACAATCCAGGCTGCAGGAAGGGCTGCTCTGGAAAGGGAAAGCTCCTTGTCCTCTTCCTCAAGACAGCTCCTCCTTGCAGGGGAAAATCATGGGAATTTCAGCCTTAGCACTGGAAAGCAGCTGCCAATGGCAATGGCTTGTGCCATCCCCAGCTGGAAAAGCAGCTTGGACATGGTGTGGGCAGAACATCTGCAGGTGGGTGTGCATCAAATGCAAAGGGGGCTGGGGAGGCAGGGAATGGGAATTGGGGAGTCCCCAGAGCACCTCAGCATCTCACACTGTTCCCCCTGCACAGTCAGAGGATAAGCTTAGGTCCCTTCTCTACATTCAGGTGGGTAATTCCCTGATATTTCTGAAAGTTTTTAAATCCTTCCCCAGGGTTTTTTTCCCCCCAACAAACCCCACCAGCTGGACTGTTTCCAGATCTTTCCTTCAGCCATGCTACCTCTCAGCTGCCATCTGAACATCCCACACAGCAACCAGGCTCTCTTTCCTGGGAGCAGGCCCTCTTATTTGGCATTTTTGGGGGCAGGACTAAGTAAATTCACTGAAAAATCCCACATTCTGTCCTAGCATCTTGAAACCTGCAGAAAGACTGGTTCCAGCCACGGGATGCTGCCTGGTGTAGCTGATGGTGAGAGCAACCCCAAAACCCAGCACGTGTTCCCCAGGGATGCAGAGCTGGGGTTGAGGCATTGATGATGCTGCAGGGAAAAGCCTGAGTTTCTTCACACTTATTTATTTGCCAGCAGAAACTGTACAAATCCCATGCATAATTCAGCTGCTGCCATACAAATCATCCCACCAGTAAAAGCCTTTTCAGGAAGCATGATTTGATTGCAACAAACTTTGACCCAAATGTGCTGCAGCCCTGTGTGACAGGTTTTAAACTTTTGCCGTCACTTCCTTCTGAGAGGCAGAGTGAATCTAGGTCAGCCCCCCTCCCTGCTTGTTTGTAATTCTGATTTCTTTCATGCCACATCCTCGAGTTTGAGATGGAGGGAAAAAATGGGATATTTGAACAGGCAAGTCAGCTTTGAAGTTATTCTTCTTAAATCTAATCTTGGAGCAAAGAATTTTGTATCTCTCTCCTTTCTTCTTGTGTCTCCTCCCTCCTTTGAAGTGGACACCAAGACACCTTTGGATGAGCTCATGTTGGAATTCTGATATTCCTGATCCAGTGCTAACCTAGCAGGTGCCCAGGGGCCACCAATTATTTTGGTGAGCATGAGGAGTTCCCCAGGTCTGGCTAAAGGGAATGGGTATGTCACTGACACTGAGCAGGTTTAGTCAAAACATCAAGAAAAATTTGCCTCAAATACGCCAAATTCAGTACAGTAGTGTTTGTAGAGAAGAGCTTTTATCTTTGTATATTTGACAAAAGTTAATTGTCTCTGTGACAATCAGTGTAGTAGTCAGCCTGTCCCTGTATAGGAGAGAAAAAAAAAATCTTCATTTATAAGCGATTCATTAAGTAGCATTAAAGCTGTCTCTGAAGACAAAATAATCTTTTTAAAGAGGACTCAAGGTAGCGAGAAGGAAGATTAATGCCTCAGCTATTTTTCAATTATGTAAGCTTCCATTTATTACAGCATACCTGGATTAACTCTTACTGAGCTGTGTGCCCTGGTAGGTAGGGTTGGGAAATTTGGGGTGTTTGTGCCACTGGACACCCTCAGCAGGGGATGAAGGGCAGGAGGGTGGCAGGCACTGCCCCTCAGCTGTGACAGTTTTGCACAAGTTTTGTGCATTTATGGTGCTTGAATATTTTGCCATGATTCCATTTTACTTGTTCTTCCTGTCTGCACACGTGTGCCTGCTCTCCCTGGTGTAGTTTTGCTTTCTGACCCTAATTTAGCTGCCTTCTCCTGCCATCACTTTCATGATCCTTGCACAATCAAATGAGCCTAAATTCTTCCAACACTCTGGGGATACTCTTATTTCAGCGTGATTTATGTCAGCAGTTCTGGTAAAGTGTAATTAAAAAGGTCTCATTGATACTTCTACTTTCATTTTTTTCCCCTTGCCACTGCTTCCTAGAGTGCTTGCCTTGTCTTAATTGAAGCAGTGAAGAGTCCATTTAGCAGGAAGGTGGGAGGAAACAGCCTGGAGATCATTCATCTAAATCACTCCAGTGATGAAAAGAGTTGCTCACTACATCCATCATAATTTCTTCCAAGTTTTTTATGCAAGATTAGTTGCTGCAACTATGCAGATGCACATGCCTGGTAGACATCTACAGACATTCCCATCCAGGGCAGTAACTCCAGGCTAAGGAAAAACTTGTACCTGCTTTCTGTAGGTACAAATTACACACCAAAAAAAGTGGCCAGAAAAAAAGCCCTTTTTATATTTTTCCAATTTCCCGATTTAGGAAAATGGGTGTGCAGATTGAGGGAGCTGGGAGTGAAGATTGAGGGAGCTGGGAGTGCAGATTTAGGGAGCTGGGTATCCCGATTTAGGGAGCTGAATGTCCCGATTTAGGGAGCTGAGTGTCCCGATTTAGGGAGCTGAGTGTCCCGATTTAGGGAGCTGGGTATCCCGATTTAGGGAGCTGGTTATCCTGATTTAGGGAGCTGAGTATCCCGATTTAGGGAGCTGGTTATCCCGATTTAGGGAGCTGGGTATCCCGCCCGAGTGCTGTTTTCCTGCGGCTGAGAAGCCGCTGAGCGAGGGGGCTGCTGAGCTCACTTCACTGCTGGGGCTTTGCAGCGCACACCTTACAACGCGTAAAAAGCGAAAAACCGAAAGTGAACGGTCTTGTTCCGGCGTGACCCGTTAAAAACTCCCTGAGGGGGGCTTGGCTGGGAGCGGAGCCGCGGGGCAGCGGGAAAGGCACCGGGAAAGGCTTCAACAACCCGAGGTGCGAAACTTCGCCTCGTAATCTCTCCCTGCCGGCACCTGTGCCCGAGGGCGGGAACCGGGAGAGCGGGCGGGCGCAGCGGGGGCGGGAGGGAGGCGGGTGCCGGTGCCGGCGCCGGTCCCGGTGCCGATCCCTGTGCCAGTGCCGGTCCCGGAGCAGGTGCCGGTGCCGAAGCCGGTGCTGGTCCCGGAGCGGGTGCCGGTGCCGGTCCCGGAGCGGGTGCCGGTGCCGATGGCGATGCTTGTCCCGGAGCTGNGAGCTGATGCTGATGCCAGGGCCGGTGCCGGTGTGGATGCCGGTGTGGATGCCGGTGCGGATGCCGGTGCAGGTGCCGGTGGCGATCCTGGTGGCGATCCCTGTGCCCGTGCCCGTGCCCGTGCCGATGCAGGTCCCAGTGCCGCTGCGGGTGCCAGTGCCGCTGCGGGTGCCAGTGCAGGTCCCGGTGCCAGTGCTAGTCCCGGTGCCGGTCCCGGAGCTGATGC
>VXBR01009396.1:54295-78592 GCA_013400215.1 Cisticola juncidis | reverse complement strand
CCCCTTCATTATGGTTTATGGCTTTATTTAATTAATGTTTGATTTAGATTCTAATTTTTCACACCATTCAGAAAAAAAGTTTGTAAAACAGGCAGTGCCTCTTAACCTACCTGTGCCTTCATCTCCTGCTCTGAATAGAGGAAAGGAGTAAAACACTTTTATCTTTATTCCTGATGCACCAAATCTGGTGCTGGGTGATGGCTGTGCCATATCCTGGCTGCCACTGCTCCCCCTGTGTAATTAATTAATGCTTGATTTAATTAATGTTTGATTTAGATTCTAATTTTTCACACCATTCAGAAAAAAAGTTTGTAAAACAGGCAGTGCCTCTTAACCTACCTGTGCCTTCATCTGCTGCTCTGAATAGAGGAAAGAAATATAACACTTTTAGCTTCATTCCTGGTGCACCAAATGCTGGGTGATGGCTGTGCCATATCCTGGCTGCCACTGCTCCCCCTGTGCCACCAGAGATGGGAATGGTGCCTGTGGCACTGAGGGTGCTCTGGATTTTGGATTTGCAAACAGCATAGGAGGGTTTGTGGAGTGAACAGCAGGGAAATATAAGAGGGAATAGAAGATTGGAATACTGGGTATGGATTTGAGTAGAACTTTTTTAGTTCTTTAGGGTTTTTTTTTTAAGAACTTTTAGTTCTTTAGCTTTTAGGGTAGAACTGCTGGAGGCTGAGGGAATTGTGATGATTTGTGCTCGGGGCTGATGTTTCTGCACCCACCCAACCCACCTTATTTATTTAATTAAATAAAGCCATAAGCCAGAATGATGGGGCAGAATGATTGTCCCTGTGTCCCTGCTGGCATCTCCTGGCCCCTTTCTCTGGCAGCAGCCATCCAGATGTCCCTGTGCCAGTTTTTTGGCCCTCAGTCCCACTGCAGGCTGCTAAAATACCCCTGCCCAGCCTTTTTAGTGGCTTTGGCCCTCCCAATGCTTTTGTCAGCACATTTGGGCTTCCATGGGTCCATGGATGATCCCTGGCTCAGGTGAGCAGGGGCAGGGTCAGTAGGAAGGATCCAGGCTTGCCTGGAAGAGAAGAGCTGATGGGAATTGTTTTTAGGGTTTAGGGCACACTGATGGAGGAGGGAGGCGTGTGAGGCTCCTGCTTTGTCCCCAAGGGAGCAGTGAGACAGGGATGGCAGTGTGGTGGCACTTCCCTTGTCCTGCTGTCAGTTTTTCTTGGCTGGTTTCTAGGAAAATGGATTATACCACATTCAAAATATTCACTACTAGATTTAATAATATTTCAAAAATAACTTAAATGTATTTCTTTCAGAAATGGTATTCCATGGAAATCCTTTCTGTTTATCCTCTGGCATTGCCAAGCACGTACTCCAAAGCCAAGATCCACGCAAATCTCTGCTTTTTTAAACAGAATGGGAGAACAATAGGCTGTGTCATTAGCCTGGCCCCGAGCTGTCTGAGGACAAGGGCTGTGCCTTGTGTCATTCCCTACCTGCAGCTTTTTCCTGAAGCTGTCTGGGTCATATCTCTGTGCTGGCACTGCCAGAGGTGCCTCAGGGAGCAGAGCAGGGCTGAAAGGCTGGAAAAGGCTGAAAAGTCTCCTTCTGCTCCTTCACCTTTGCCAGCTGAGTTTGTTCCTCAGCCTCAGCACCTCCAGAGGCAGTCTGTACATGTCCTCCCTCATCTTTGAGGGTCCTCCCTCATCTTTGAGGGTCCTCCCTCATCTTTGAGATGCTCTGGAACTTTCTGAACAGTCTGGAGTGCTGAGAAGGTGATGGGCATCTCTCCACACTTCTGCCTTCTCTGCAGGGCTGACATGGGCCAGCTCAAACAGCAGCAAACCCAAGGCCCTGTGATTGTCCAGCCAAGTGAAGCAGCCCAGCCTTCCAGCACCCCCAGGACAATCCTGTGGCTTCTCTGTGTGTTCAGGGAGGAGGTCTGAGCTGAAATTCAGGGAGAATTTGGCAGTGGTGCCATGAAGATGTGGGCATAAGGTGCATTAGCTTTACTTCAAGTGTAGTGAACATCCTTTCCAATTGCTGGTACAGAGATTTCAAGCCATGACAACATAGAATATTCCTGGGAGAGGTTTCCAGCAGCATTTGGAGTAGTCTGGAGTTGCCAAAGTTATTATTCCTGCTTTTCTCTCAAGCTTTGAATGTTGCAGGAATGGGGCACCTTCCACCTCTCTGAGCAACCCATACCAGGCTCACCATCCTCAGTGTAAAAAACTGTTTCCTAATATAGAATCTAAATCAACCCTCTTTTAATTTAAACTCATTACCCCTTGGTCCTAGTGCAACAGCCCTTGCTGAAATGTCTGTTCCCATCTTTCAGGAATGAAAGATGAAAGATGAGAGATCTTTCATTTCTTTAGGTACTCCAAGGGGCTGTAAGGTTTCCCTGGAACCTTCTCCAGACTGAACACCCCCAACTCTCTCAGCCTTTCCTTCATAGGAGAGATGTTCCAAAATGCAGATGAGTTGAAGAGTTTGCTGTCCTCTGCTTTCTGTTCTGCCTGTTGTCTTTCTGGCCTTTCCAAAAATATTCACAGCATCCCTGGAGTTTTCAGTGCTCTGCCTTGCAGGGAGAAATTAAGCTAAAATGAAGAATTCTGGTGCCTTTGTATAGAAGTACATGTTGTCAAGGCACAGATATATCTTGGCTTTTTCAAGGGAAGACTAGAAATTAAAAAAAAAAAATTCTACTGTACCCAAGATGTGAGCATTAAGTCAGCAGTGAGCTCTGCCATTTGGGCTTGTGTCTTAAGCAGTCTTTCTGCTGATCAAAAGTGATTAGTCAAAATTAATTGGACTAAGTGGAAAGCTTGCTGACAAAACACTTCAAGAGTAGGTGTAGCTGACAGGCACCAAAATGGTCAGACATTACAGCATGGATTGCAAACTCTGCCTCTGCCGTGCTCATCCGTGGGAGTTTCTGCAGGGAAGACTGAATTTTGATGTGAGGGCTGGCAGAAAAACCCAGGTGTGATGGGAGAGGGAGGGGAATGTGGAATGGGAACAGGATGGAGCTTGTGGTGGGAGGCTGCTGAGCAAATCCCTGCCTTGGAGGAGGCAGTTCTGACTGCTGGGAGTTGTTATCACGGGCAGCAGAGCCAGGAGGGGCAGCTCTGCTGTCCCTGACAAGTTTGCAGCTCCTACAGAGCATTCTTTGCTGAGATTTGGACACAGAGCAGTTCAACACTGCTGGAAGGTGCCTGAATTCAGGTCATTTCTCACCTAGCTTAGGAGGACTGAACTGGTCTTCTGGTCCTTCAGGGATAAAATCAGAGAAATCTTTGGTTTGGAAGGGATTTTAAAGATCTCATTCCAACCCCCACTGGTGTTATCCTCATAGGAAAACAGAGAATCTGTAAGGAAATTCACTTTTCTCCTGACAGATGCTATGAGCCCATTCCTAATGGCCCAAGACCTTGCTGGGGACTGGGAGGGCCCTGATTTCAGAGCTGCAGTGAACAAAGCATCCCCTGCCTGCTGCAGTGCACAAAGCATTCCCTGCCTGCTGCACAAAGCATTCCCTGCCTGCTGCACAAAGCATTCCCTGCCTGCTGCAGTGAACAAAGCATTCCCTGCCTGCTGCACAAAGCATTCCCTGCCTGCTGCAGTGAACAAAGCATTCCCTGCCTGCTGCACAAAGCATCCCCTGCCTGCTGCAGTGAACAAAGCATTCCCTGCCTGCTGCACAAAGCATCCCCTGCCTGCTGCAGACTCGCAGGAAAGGCGAGGCAGTGCTGGCTGCCTTGCTCCAAGTCCTTCCAAAATTCAAGTCAGGACAGAGAGGCTGGGAGCTGACTTGAGGGCAAACCCAGGTGAGAAAAGCAGGGTTTGCCATGCAAGGCAATGAGGAAGTAAAACTGACTTGTCTGATTAAGACAATAGACTAATTATCCAATGAGAGAAATCTTTCAGTGTGGATGTACCATTGGAAGCCATTAATTAAAAGTCTTGCTAAATCCCAGACTAGGCAAAGCCTTTGATAATAGCATTCAAGAGCAAGAAATAGTCAGCATTGTGTCCCTTAGCACACACAGAGCCTTCTCCATGGAGTCTTTAAAATAATAAATTTGCTTTGGAATAAATTATACAGATATGGAAACAGAGCAGTGGGGAAGCAACAAACAGGGCTTACAAGGAGCTAGACTGTGTCAGTCTTGCTGTGGCAGCATCTGTTCTTCCTTACTGGTATTTTGACTCCAGTTCTCTCATTTATTATTTCCTTTTTGAGACAAATTTCTCCCAGGAGAGGCTGGATTTCCTCTGATTGATCGTTAGCATTACAAAAGCAGTTGCTGCTGCTGGGCTGTTCCCATTGCTTACAGGACCAGTCTTTTGCAGTTTCCTCTTACTTTTAGAAGTGATTCTTTTAAGTGATTCTTTTTGGTGTAAAGATACCAATTTCTCCTCCCATGTGGAATGAAGACAAGTGATCAATCTCTGACACCTTTCTCCTGGAATATCATCCTGGTTTGTAATCAACTCTTCTGTTTTTCTCTGTCCTGTTTTAAAATGAGTTTAAATCCTGGTAATCAACAAATCTGTCTATGGCCTGACCTGCAAGAGAACTCGAGAGGGACTTTTTACAGGGGCTGTAGGGAGAGGAGGAGGCAGAAAGGCTCCATGCTGACAGAAGGCTGCTTTAGATGAGATATTAAAACAAAATCCTTCACTATAAGGATGGTGAGACTTTGGCACAGGTTACCCAGAGAAGCTGTGGATGCTCCATCTCTGGAACTGTTCAAGGCTGGTTTAAATGAGATATTAAGACAAAATCCTTCACTATAAGGATGGTGAGACTCTGGCACATCCAGAGAAGCTGTGGATGCCCCATCTCTGGAACTGTCCAAGGCTGGTTTGTTCTTGGCTTGGAGCAACCTGGTCCAGAGGAGGATGTCCCTTTGTCAAGCCCTTGCCCAGAAGCTTTCCTTAGCTGGGCTGAAATTGTCCCCAAACTGGAATAGGAGGCAGGAGCATGTCAGTGAATAGGAAGTGCTGAGCAGCTCTTTGTTGAGTTTAACTTTCTGCTGTGGACATGTAAGACAAATTCATTTGCAAATAGAAAGCTGAATGGTTATTCTGCAATGTGTTGTTCTGGAAAAGAATTTTAAATTTTTTTTAAAAATTTTTAAAAGAAGAACAGGCAGAGAAGCCAATTCCTGCTAATCATTCATTTTGTGTTTGTCCTTTTACACACTCTTGATTCTCTAATTCTGCTGAGACTGATCTTTCACAGGAAATGAGGAAGGCTGGGGAAAGGTGCTGTGTGTGGGACATCTAAATGCACTTTATTACTGACTGCAGGATAAATGAGGATGCCAGCACAGATGAGCACCTGGCTGTGACCTGCACTTCTTCAGAAACCAGTGGCCTTTTTTGTTCTGAGGGATCTTTGTTAACTCCTGTACTTTCTTGACAGCAGGGTTCTCAATCTGTGCTGAATCCTTTTTAAAATAACTGGGTTGGATTTGAATTGGCAGCCCTCTAAATATTAAGTATTAGTATTTTCTAAGTAGCTGGTGGTGCAGTTGAATTTGTAGTGGCATCCTGGCTGCAGTGCCACACTCTGAGCTGCCACACCAACAGGGACTGCAGGGCTTGGCAGGTCCTGTTTGGGAACAAAGGACTCAGCACTTGTTGTGTCTCTGTGCAGGGTATTGAGTGCCTGTCCTGTTCTCCTGCTGTGCTGAGTGGTCCTGAGGGCAGGACAGGGCAGGAAAACAGAGAATTCAGGACAGAGAATGACTCCAGTCATCCCAGAGCTCAAAAAAACTGGGAAATCTCCAAGATCACTGAGTCCTACCATTAACCTAACACTGCCAGGTCCATCATTAATCCTGTCCCTAAGTGTCACATCTACATATTTTTTGAACTTTTCCACCAGCTTTGCTGCCCTTCTTTGGAAACAAATCACTTCAACAAGTACTTGAGCATCTGTGCTCTAACAGGAAGATGGATATTTTGCAATCATGCTAAAAGGAGACTGTAAAAAATCTGAATTTGGACCTTTTGTCCTGACTGGTGCTGACTTTCCAAGTGAGTGAAGTGGCCTTGAAGTGGCACAGGAATAGAGCAGGGGAAGCTGTTGTGGAAGTTCCCTGTGGTGTTGGTGACAGGACAGTCTGAGACAAACCATGTCACCATCCCATCATCTGCTTTATTTCTGTCAGAAGTGCCCAGTTTGCATTTGAAGAGCTGCATCAGGGGTAATGTTTCTTTCTGAGAAGTGCTGGTGGTAGGATCTGAGACCTGTAAATCACCTGCCTGTGGAGCCATAGTTTATTCTCACAATTATCTCAATTTATTTATCACAGTTTATTCTCACAATTCTCTCAATTTATTTATCACAGTTTATTCTCACAATTCTCTCATCATATTAGTTATTTGTCTCATTCTTTCTCCCTTCATCTAAAATTATTTCAGCTTTTAAGTGCATTTCCAAGCTGTGGAAAGCTACTGACATTCAGAAGCTCTCAGCCT
The DNA here is from genome assembly GCA_013400215.1 of Cisticola juncidis. Lineage (NCBI taxonomy): Eukaryota > Metazoa > Chordata > Aves > Passeriformes > Cisticolidae > Cisticola > Cisticola juncidis. Next base: position 72,124 of record VXBR01009396.1, on the reverse strand, counting down.
CTACCACCAAGAGCACAGTTCTTCTGCATTTTCTATCAAAAGTGTATTATAACTCATCAGTCCAAACGTTTCTCAGTGTTTATGGGCTGTTTAAATACAGTAAGTCTATGAATTCAAAAGGTAGATATCTGCTAATGCACCAGACCTGTTCCTTAAGCCTCTTGTGCTTCCCTGCCTTCCTCACAATCCTGCTCTATTAATTTTTTCGTGTCTGCCTCTAATTGTGTTGGGAGTATCTTAAGCAACCAGATAAAATTCAGAGCAGGACAAGGCAATCTTCATACAGATTTTGAAAGTGCTGCAGGATTGTGCATTAAGGAGATCAAGCACCTCTGGTTTTGCCTTTTCCCTTCCATCTGGGTAGTAAATGACCTGCATTAAAACAGTTTAGCAGAACAACAAAACACAGCTGCTTGTGAGCAGCAAAAAGGCAGAAACAGAGCAAGAGGCATCAAAATGAATTTGTAGAGCTGCTTGTTGCCTTCTGACTTAGGATCTGTGTTCTGAATCATTGCTCAGAAACATCAGCTTTTGTCCATGTGAATGGATTTTTTGGGTTTAAAAGGAAAGGGTGAGCTCAGGTCTGGTGTTCAGGTTTGCCTGTCCTGAGTTTTCATCTCAGTCTCCCTCTCCTGTGACACTCCCATGGAAATAGGGCAAGACAGTTTCACTCTGGGAAGCAAAGTAAAGCAAATGAGATGGGTTTCACATATTTGCTCTGTTCTGCCAGTTCTTCCTTAATCTCTGACTATCTCCAGCACAATCTCTTCTGTAATTACAGCTGCATTGGAACATGAGAGTGTGATACCTATTAATTACCTACTTAATATTTATTTATTCATATAACTTTCATTGTCTTTCACCTATGTTGAAACCCAGAGTTTTGTTTTCAATCGTTCAAAGTCAAATGTTTAAAAACCACACAAAACCAACCCTGTTGGCCCTCATACACCAACATGAGTGCATCTGTGCTTTGTCACTTTAGCAAAAATTGCAACTTCTAAATTGTTTCATCAGTGATTCTGGCAGGATTTTATATTAACAGATGCTTTAAAAACTAAAGGGACCAAACAGGGGTGCATATTTCAAGTGTTGTTCTGAGACAATGGAGACACAGCCAGCCAAGTTGTTTGTGAACAATGGACTTTTTGCAGATTAATTGATAGCCTGATGTTGTCTTGAAATGTGCTGGTTAACAAAAATAATGATTGCATCACTAGGATACCAATACAGCAGAGAATCACAGAATTGTTTAGTTTGGTAAAGATCTCCAAGATTCAGCTGTTAACCCAGCACTGCCACGTTCAGCACTAAACCATGTCCTAAATGCCACATCTGCACATCTTTTAAATCCCTGCCAGGATAATGAATTTATTGTGACCCTGGGCAGTGTGTTCTAAGATTGGTGACCATTTTAGAAAAGAAAATTTTCATAATATTCAGTCTAAACCTCTCCTGGAGCAACTTTAGGCCATTTTCTCTTGCCTGTTGCTTCTCACCTGGGAGAAGAGACCAATCCCACCTGGCTCCAACCTCCTTTCCAGCAGTTGTACAGAGTGATAGGGTCCCCCTGAGCCTCTTTTTCTCTGGGATAAACACCCCCAGCTCCCTCAGATTTGTGCTCCAGACCCTTCCCCAGCTCTGTTGTCCCTCTCTGGACACTGCAGCCCCTCAATGTTCTTGTGAGGGGCCCAAAACTGAATTCAGGATTCAAGGTGTGGCCTGACCAGTGCCCAGCACACAGGGACAATCCCTGCCCCATCATTCTGGTTTATGGTTTTATTTAATTAGTATTTGATTTAGATTTTAATTTTTCACACCATTCAGAAAAAAAGGTTGTAATACAGGCAGTGCATCTTAACCTACCTGTGTCTTCATCTCCTGCTCTGAATAAAAGGAGTATAACATTTTTATCTTCATTCCTGATGCCCCAGCTGCTGGGTGATGGCTGTGCCATATCCTGGCTGCCACTGCTCCCCCAGTGCAATTAATTAATGTTTTATTTAATTCATGTTTTATTTAGGTTCTAATTTTTCACACCATTCAGAAAAAAAGGTTGTAAAACAGGCAGTGCCTCTTAACCTACCTGTGGCTTCATCTGCTGCTCTGAATAAAATTAATATAAAACAGAGCAGGTATTTCTCCTCCAGCTTTATACATATTGGACTGTGATGCTTCTTTTAGAAATGTTTCCTTCTCCAAAGAGCCAAGTAAAAACTGTCATCCTGAAAACCATGACCTATTAAGAAACTGCAGCATGGAAATTTCATGAGAGGGAACAGCATATGACCCTTATAAAGTGCTGTAAGCACTGGGGAGAACAAACAAGTCTATTTAGTTCCTGGAAATATCTTTAAAAATTCAAATATGAAGTAGCCCAAGAGGAGCTGGTTATAGAGCTCTGTACATCATCAGTGGTGTAGTCTGGTTTTTCTCCAATATCTTCAGCCAGAACTTTGGAATAATTTCAGTTAAAAAGTGTATTTTAATTTTACAGTGGTTAAAAATGTATCATTTCTTGACAAAAGTGTATATGGCCAACCTTTAAAGACTTTTTTATTTTCTTCCATGGCTAGTTTTGATTAAGATCTGCTTTGCAACAATGCCAGTAAAGCCAAAGCTTATGTACTTCAGAACATGGAGAAAGGCACTGCAGATTTATGGGTGAGGCTGGATGTATTTTATTAACACCACCATGGGAAAGTCTGATTCTGATTTATCTGCAGAAATTTCACCATTTGGCAGAGCTGTCTGGCAGACTTCCTCTTGATCTTTAATTGCCTGAATATTAGAATTGGCCTGAACAGAAAGCTTTGTTTGAATGGGAGCTTCAGAACCTGTGAGCATTTTTGAAAACCTGAGGCACACAGGTAAATATTAAAGAATTTAGAAGGAACCAGTATCAAGGAAATTAGTGTTCTAATTCACATATCTGTTAGAAATAGAACTTTTCCAAAAGCTCCTGTCTAAATTTAAATGGACTGTTTATAGCAACCAGGCAGTAATGCAATATACTGAGCAAAATGTGCTGAGCATGTGAAGCAAACAGGGTTATTAAGCCATGAATAAATCATTGGTGCAAATCAACTTGCACTAACAATGGTGCCCATTTAAAGAAAATGCACCACTTAATTCAAAGTGTTTCAGAATTTATAATAATAATTATAGTCTTAATCACCAGCAGGCAATGTTTCTTTCCCTTGGTGGCAGAGGAAACCTTAGGAATGTAGGATTTCTTCTCTAGATATAAGATTTTAATTTCCCCATGACAATCCTGCTGTTGTATGGGATTATTCCCCTCTGCCAAATGGGGAAAGGCAGAGAAAAATTACAAATTTGGCCTTGTATATTGTTTTAAGCAGTGAATGTCTTTGTCTCTGCACTATGGGGAATTGCCGTGTCCAGATTTGGATTTTGGTGTTTAAAATTGGAACAAAAAGTCAAAAATTCACCGCAGACTGGAGGTCGATTGCAGCTTGTTAAAACACTCTATGACTGCTGAAAAATGTAAATGTGCATATAAGGGAAAATGGAACTTTTCCATGAGGCAGTGGTGGCACGGGGGTGACCCTGGGCTCTGCTTTGATGTGGCCTTTCTCAGGCTCAGAGCATCCAGCAACCCTTTGGTCTCCACGAGGTATTTTTTGTGGAAAAATAGGTATTTTTTAGAAAATAGAGATTTTTTTAATATAGAAAAAACTACCTTAACAGAACTCTGGGGATTCATTTCATGTGGCAAATGCTGTCTCAGGGTTGCTTTTCCTTGAGATTCTCCTCGGGGTTGCTGTTCCCCGAGGTTTTTTGTCTTCTCTTTGCCCTGAGTGTTTCACACACAAGCTGAGTCCCCAGTCCGTGTTTCCAAGGTTGTTTATTCTTCATTATCTCAGTTCTGTCCCAGCTCTGCCAGGCCTCCCTGGCAGGGGCATTATCTCAGTTCTGTCCCAGCTCTGCCAGGCCTCCCTGGCAGGGGCATTATCTCAGTTCTGTCTCAGCTCTGCCAGGCCTCCCTGGCAGGGGCATTATCTCAGTTCTGTCTCAGCTCTGCCAGGCCTCCCTGGCAGGGGCATTATCTCAGTTCTGTCTCAGCTCTGCCAGGCCTCCCTGGCAGGGGCATTATCTCAGTTCTGTCTCAGCTCTGCCAGGCCTCCCTGGCAGGGGCATTATCTCAGTTCTGTCTCAGCTCTGCCAGGCCTCCCTGGCAGGGGCATTATCTCAGTTCTGTCTCAGCTCTGCCAGGCCTCCCTGGCAGGGGCATTATCTCAGTTCTGTCTCAGCTCTGCCAGGCCTCCCTGGCAGGGGCATTATCTCAGTTCTGTCTCAGCTCTGCCAGGCCTCCCTGGCAGGGGCATTATCTCAGTTCTGTCTCAGCTCTGCCAGGCCTCCCTGGCAGGGGCATTATCTCAGTTCTGTCTCAGCTCTGCCAGGCCTCCCTGGCAGGGGCATTATCTCAGTTCTGTCTCAGCTCTGCCAGGCCTCCCTGGCAGGGGCATTATCTCAGTTCTGTCTCAGCTCTGCCAGGCCTCCCTGGCAGGGGCATTATCTCAGTTCTGTCTCAGCTCTGCCAGGCCTCCNATATTTATATATATATATAAGAGCTTTATATGACTTCTGGGGAAGACTTTTATTTATTATATCAGATATAAATATGTGAATTCATCCACTTTAGATGTATGCAAGTAAGTTCCCAATCAACAGGAAGAATTTGTTATATCACATATAAATNGGGATGTCCTGGACTCTGACATTGATGCCCTTATTTACCTGGCTTTCTGAAATTTTTTGCTTCTAGCAGCACTCAGAAAGTCAAGGCTGTTTTTTGTAGAGAAACCTGAAAATGCAGGGTAGTGACCCAAAAGGAAAACAATAAAAATGTAAGTTTTTTTACAGCTCCATGTCTTGCAACCCCTTGCANTATGTGAATTCATCCACTTTAGATATATGCAAATCAGTTCCAAATCAAGAGGAAGATTTTATACTTTATGAGTGGGTACTTTCTGCAGTTTTTATTTTTTTATGGTGCTTGATGCTCTTTATCCTCCTTAAACTTGAAAACAGGATAGTTGATACTGTGAGTTGGAGTTTGAGGAACAGAAAAACAACTTTTTATAAGTTTACCTATAATCCCCTGCTAAATCCATCTTTCAAAAAACATCTGTAAAGGGGTGGTACTGATGTTGTGGCCACAGAACACCAAAATCAGCCCTGCTGGGAATGTCCCAAGTAACAAAAAAAAGGGAGAGAGGGAATTTGCCCTTGAGACTTGTCAGGGTTAATTTTCCTACAACATCACTTTTCCTACTGCGCTCACTTTTGTATTTTTCACTGAAAAACAGAAGAAAGCACCAAGGGAGTGGGACAGAAATGAGAAAGAGGGGAATGGTAAGGATGCTCTTGTCTGTAGGATGGGGATTTATGAGTCTCATAAAATGCTTTTCTGCTTTTCCTAGTGAGAAATAATCATCCAATTCTGTTATTTTTAAGAGAATGATGATTTATGCTCCTGGAATGAGTGCTCTTTCCACTTTTCCACATCTTTTCAGTGCCTCAACAATGTCTCATGCAGATTTCTTTTTCCTAAGAAAGGTTGGACCAGATGATCCTTGGAGTCCCTTTCCAGCCTGGTTTTCCATGATTCTATGATAAAGTGTGTTTGATTCTTACTTTTTTCTGTATTTAGTTGTGTGGTGTTCTCCATTAAGGCCTCTGTGATTTTGTCTCTGGGAAATGTGCATAGCTAGGTTATAATTTACATTATACTCTGTTCCAGAGACAAAATCTGTGTAATTATCTAAGCTACATACCCAAAGTGCTGCAGAGCTGCAGAAATTTGTCACTTCCAACTTGGCCTTTATGAAATATCTAATTTTATATTTGATATTATATGGGTAATTCACATTATGTCATTCAAGTTTGCAAAACACATCTCCAGAGTATTGGTTCTTGGCTGATTAGTAATAACATTAATCATAATTAAAGTCATGTCATTATTTGAACTTTTGAATTTGTGTCCTTTCAGTGTTTATATGACTGTTGCAGCAGCTGCAAATATTGTTGTAAACACATGACCACATCCATGGAAAGAAATCTGTAAATGATGAGAAAGCAGGGATTTTTTTTTTTCCTGGACTTTAAATGGTGTCAACAGCATAGTTACCTTCACAATATATTTTCTATTTTCTTCCTAATACAGAGAAGAGCCAGCTTTGCTGGCTTTGTTTCCTTCCCCTGTGCACAAATAACAATCCAAATTAATTCTGATAGCATCTTTATATTCCATTTGCACATTGCAGGAGAATGTGTAAGTGAGGGAGGGGAAATGTTTGGAGAAGAAGGGGCTGTCCCAGCCTGCAGGCAGCGGGTGTGTGCTGTGGACACGTCACCCCAAAAATGTGTTCAGGACACACCGTGGTGAGGTAAAGCACAAAACATCTCTCTCATCGTGTGCCCAGAGAGGCTGGGCCAAAACTTCCAAGAAACAGCAAAATTGGGGTTGTTTTTGGAGGGTTTGTTCACATGGAGTCTCCAGCACGTGTGTAGTGGGCAGAGAATTTGAATTTCCAGCTCTGACTGCAGGGAAATGAAAGAGAATTTTGTGTTTGAGACCTCCTGCTTCTCCTTGAGAGGTCACACCAGTCCAGTGAGAGCTGGGATTGGCTTCCCATGACACAGCAATCATGGGGAAAAAAATGAGAATTCTGGCTTAAATGGTTAATGGGAAATGCAGATGTGTCCTCAGGGGCAGGGCTGAGCCTTGTGCTTTCTGACAGGGGCTTGCATGAGTCCCAAAATGTCAAAAGTCAAATTTCTCTTTAGAGAGAGTTTGCAGTGCCTGACTTGCCCAGATTCCATCCCTCCTGCTCCTCTTCCTTCCTCACAACCTCTCTGCTGGGTTTTGTCCTCCTTCAGCCCAATCCTGCATGAAAACAGAGGGGATTGGAGGGGCTCTCATTTTCCCTCTGCTGTCACATCCATCTCACAATAAATCTGTGGTGGCTTCTGAGTTTAAAGTAGCAGCAGTTTTGAGCATTGTCCTGCACGTTCTGCTCTCATTCCTGATTTTTTTTCTACTCACTGAATTCAACCTCACATCAGAGAGGGAACTGCAGCAAGCAGGCAGTACAGAAGGAGGGAACACTTTTTTTTATCAGCTCCCATTGCTTTAATTTGTGATGTGAGGCCTTGTNACATCCAAAATGCACTTTTTATTGACAGAATTTTACCAATGCCCACTGCCTATGCTAACATGGCATTTCTACTCTAAACCAATCTCTAAAATCCAACTCAGCAAAAGATGGGGGACGAGAGCAAGAACAAGGAGCACAGGGGCCACTCCCCAATTCCTCCAGCTTGTCCCTTCAACCCCAGATACTGAAAATCCCAGATTCTACATTTACATTCTGTGATAAACTAAATCCTGCTTATTTTGAATTCTCTCAGCTTGTGATTCTTCATACACTGTGGGCATTCACTGCCATGGCAGGGATCAGAGGCAGTGTCCTCCTGGGCTCTGTGTGAGGCTCTGGACTCCAACATTAATCACATCTTGAGTTTTGCAGAAGGGGTGGGAATTCCACTCATTTGTATTGATGTAGGCATAGAGTGCAACCTGTGTGTTTTCCTCAGCCTTTTTCTGGCTTAAAACCCTTTTAAGTGAACCCTTTTTGTTATTCTTCTTATGTTTCCTCCTGCCCTACTTCATGTCCCAAGTTAAAAACCACCATTAAAGGTTTTACTTAAGATAATTACTTATTTTTATTGGAAAGATGTGCCAAACTGGGGTTTCCCTGAGAAAATTTCCTTTGTGGTGGAGAATTCTGGCTCCAGCCAATTCTTTAACCAAATTTTCTTTGTCAGCCTTCATTTCAGAGTGTGACCACTTAATACTAAAAGAAAATATGTCCTTTAATTCTTACTTTTAGGTTTTTCCCTGTTGGCTTTTAAAGCAATGATATTTCTGAAATGTTGAGATGCAGATGTGTTTCTGTGTTTTTCAGTGAGTGAGCAGTGGCAGCATTGCAGGTCCTCAAATGAGTGCAAAATGATAATATTTTACAAAAAGAAACCTTTGTTGGTGAAAAATTAAGTAATCCATTTCCTAGATCCTTTTTTGCAGAAAACAATTTTTTGTGAGGAAGAAAAAAAAAAAATCAGTGTTTTTGACATCTTCAGAAATTAATGTTTTCATGTAAAACTTTATTAAAAATAAAAAAACTCAACCCAACATTTTCCTTCTATAATGAAAGTAAAAGAGCTTAAAGTCGCAGTGAAATATTCTGCTCCCAAATTGCTTCTTGTTTGATGCACTGGAAATTACATTTTCTGAGGTAATGAAGAACAAATTGTGTTGTAGCAGGAGCCAAACATTCTTGTTCCAAACAAAAGGTTGTTTGTACAACCTGTGTGCTGAGTGTGCCAGGAAGTGTGAGAGGACAGAGCAGGGACACTCCAGATGCCACCCTCTGCCAAGAATTCCATTTTCAGGGTTTTTGAATTGCAAAAAATCTTGTGTTTTGGATGGAATAAAACAGGTCCAGGTCCAACAAGCAGTCTGTCTTCAGTGGCCTGATAAATTGTTCTTAATTTTCTGGAATAGGTTAATTTCATTTAGGTAAGGAGAGGCAAAAAGCAGCTTTTCAGGGCACTGCCAAAAAGAAGATTAAGTCAGCATCAAATCCATTAGTCAACCAATTTATCTGTGTTGGCTAACACCATTTCAGCCTCTTTTCTTACTTTTTTTTTTTCCCCTTGGGTGACAGTGTAGGGAACTCACAATTTCACTGTTGTATTGCAGCATTACATGGTGGTTACTCTGTATAAACTGGGTTTACTGCCCTCTTTTTTTTTTTTTTTTTTAAGCAGATTTCATTTAGTTGTTTTTTTTTTCATGGCAACTTTTTCTTCTTTTCGGAATGTACCATTTCTTTGAAAACTCATTTTTGGGACTATGCAATCCTAATCATTGCAGCATTACATGGCATTTACTCTGTATAAAACTGGGTTTACAGCCCTCTTATTTTTTTTTTTAAGCAGATTTCATTTAGTTTTATTTTTTCATGGCCACTTTTTCTTCTTTTCGGAATGTACCATTCCTTTGAAAACTCATTTTTGGGACTATGCAATCCTAATCATTGCAGCATTACATGGCATTTACTCTGTATAAAACTGGGTTTACAGCCCTCTTATTTTTTTTTTTAAGCAGATTTCATTTAGTTGTTTTTTTTTTCATGGCAACTTTTTCTTCTTTTCGGAATGTACCATTTCTTTGAAAACTCATTTCTGGGACTATGCAATCCTAATAATTATTGTATGTTGCTGCAGAACATGCCTGTAGTAATTAAATAAAAAATAGAAGTTTAATAGAAATTAGAAAAAAATAGAAATTTAATTTTAATTAAAATAAAAAATAGAAATATTTCAATTTCTATTCTTCCAGTCAGTGACATCCTTGTAGATACCAGGGAATCCAAGATCTTTTGCTGGCAGAGCAGGGAGCTGAAACCTGCAGAGGCAGCACTTTGCTCTTGCATGGCAATGAACTGGAGAAGTCCTTGCTCCAAACAGGAATGTGTCTCTTGTTTGTCCTCACATTCAGTTCCCCTATATAGGACTAATTCTTGCTAATTAAATGCAGAATTACACAGAGCAATCACCTTCTGCCCTCTAAAGAAACAGAGAACAGAACCTGTCAGCCCTGCCCTGCTCCTGCTGTGGGATAATCTGGAGCTGGCTGTGGTTATGTACTCAATTTGTTGGGTTTGTCAGTGTTTATTGGGGGCCTCACTGAAGCAAAATCATCTCATCCCCTCTGAAAACTCTCAGGGTTGCTGTTCCCTGAGTTTCCTCGGGGTTGCTGTTCCCCGGGGTAATCAGGTTTTGTGTCTTCTCTTTTGCCCTGAGTGTTTCACACCAGAGCCAGAGCAGACAGGCTGAGTCCCCAGTGCAGTTTCCAANATTCTACATTTACATTCTATGATAAACTAAATACTGCTTAATTTGAATTCTCTCAGCTTGTGATTCTTCACACACTGTGAGTATTCACTGCCATGGCAGGGATCAGAGGCAGTGTCCTCCTGGGCTCTGTGTGAGGCTCTGACCCCCCTGTACAGACCCCAGACCCCCTGTCCTGTCCCCAAACCCTCCAGGGCGGCCACAGGGATGTCCTGGACTCCAACAGAAATCAGCATCCTTCTAGCAGAATGCACAGCTTGGCTTGCAGGATGCTTTTCACTCCTGAGTATTTCCCTGTGGGTTTTGTGGTGCCTCTACAAAATCAGCTCCAGGTGTGACTTGTGCACTCCTGTTCCCCCAGGAATCCCAGAGGCTTTTTGTAGAGAATTTGGGATAATTTGGGAGTGCTGATGGTGACAGGCATGGCCTTGACCTCTCTGGGAAGAAGGAAATTTGTGTTCTGTTCTGGGATGTCACTGCTGCCCATCAGCATCCCCACACTGAATACTTGATATTATAATGGAATATTGTACCACCAAGTGAACAGCAGTAAAACTCAGCCTGGTAAGATTTATTACTTTAATATTGAAGGGTTTAAGCTGATACCAGATTAACATATTCATGTGGTTTTAGGAACTGCTGGGTATTAACTGCTACCTTTTAATCTGAAAACTTTGCAAGGGTGTCGCGTCTCTGCTGCGCTAATGACTCAGTCTGTCTTTGTAAGAGGTGGAATTTCTTTACATGGTGTTTTGAGACTAAAAATGAAAGAGGGGAAATGGCCCTTAATTTTAACAAGTTCCCATTTGGTTTAACAGCTGCTGTGAGATCTCTCTTGTCTTTTTGGCTGTGTTTGCCACTTTGGCAGTGCGTTTCTGGTTGTCAGAGTCATACAGAGTTCTAATGGAGTACAACACTTTTTTCTTTTCCCTACAGCTGTTATTTGTCATTTGATATAACTCTGCCTTGTGAGAGTTTTATTCCTGAATCAATGATAAAAGGACAGCCAGTATCAGAAGGCACTGCTGGCATGAGGGTTTCTTTGTCACTAACACAGAAGAAGGCATCACTCTCCTTTTAAAGGATGTGTTTTGTGGCTGAATTTGGGAAAGCCTTTCAACTCCTGAGGGAGCCAAAGCAGCCTCTTCCTTTATTTTGCCCACTCCTAATTACCAGTCAAACTCCACGCCCAGTGCTCCCAGTGCCAACACAGACTCCTGGCAGTCCCTGGAGGTTGTTTTTTGTTGCAGTGCAGTGAACTCTGAGTGTTTCTCCTCTGTGCCCCCAGATGAGGGCTGTGACTGCTGATCCAGCAGACATGGCCAAAGCTCCTTGGGCTTCATCCTCCTCTTCCTCAGAGCCAGAGGCAGCCAGAGCTGGGTGCTGTCACAGCCTGGGCACAGCATGACCCTGGGGTGGCTCAGACTGGAGGGTTTCCTGCATGAGCTGGGCTATTTTGTGTAAATTCTGTGTTATTTTGTGTAAATCTGTTGTTGAAGCTGCAAATCCTGGTTGCTGTTAATTCTGACATTACAGTTAATCCCCTGATTCCTTAGAATACAGAACTCAGCTGAGCTGTTCAGTGTTGAGACATTTCATGGGTTGTTGTACAAGGATGGTCCTGCCAGGTTGAAGGTGACTCCCAAATCTCAAGATGTTTCTTGAGCTGCATAAATAAATGTATAACCAACACTGGTGTGCTGACAGGGAAATACAAACCACAACACCACATGCTGCCAGTTCTGCTTGGGGAGCAGAGATTATTTGCTGGACTCCACTCATTCCATTTCCAGCAACGTGCCAAGGAAATTTTTGGACAGAATTTCTGCAAAGCTCTTTGTAATGCACACTAACCTTGCCTTATTTCTCCCTGTCCTCTCTGTATTTCTGTGATTTTGGGTTTCCCTTTGAACAGGAGGTGGGCAACATGTTTGAGTTTTTATTCCCTACCTGAATATCTCTGTGTTGTGCTGAGGACTAGAAACCCTCATCCTTTCTAACCCTTTAATGATATGATAATGATAATGAAGATTTCATGGTGAATGTATAACACTGGTATTTGGTACAAATAATTCTCCCTAGAAGAATCTGTATTAAGCCCATGCTTCATTTCATCCTTAAAACTTCTCTCACTTTGGAGTTAGTTCATAAACAAAATTACTTTATTGGGGACAGATAACAACATGGGGTTTCAGCAATTAAATGAAAAGTAGCAGGGAATCCTAAGGAGAGGAAAGGGAGGGTCATAAATGGCTCTGAAGAGGCTTGAAGGCAGGAATTAATATCTTATGCTTAATGAATGACAGCTCTTCAAAAATGCTGTTAGATAAAGCAGTATAGGAGGGGAGAGGAGGGCATTTCAGAAATTGCATAGAGTGAGAGAGGTTTTTCTTTAAATTCAGCAAACTTGACCATTTCTCCTGTCTTTGGAGAGGAGGCAAATAAAAGCAAGACCTCTAAAACTGATAGAAATTCCAGCACTTCAGGAGCAAAAGGCAGTGTGAAAAACAACAGCTTTTTCCTCTATTTTGCCCTTGCCAGAGGAGACATCTCACACTGACTGAAGGTGCTCAGTTATTCTTTTGTTTTTGAGTTTGCTCAACCTAAAGCTTTTCCTTTTTGGTAGCAAGTATGGTGGAAGGTAGCTTGGATTTGTAGTTATAGAAATCACAGAATCACAGATTCATTAAGGTTGGAAAAGATCATTAAGTCCAACCATTAGCCCAGCACTGAGCTATATCCCCCAGTGCCCCATACTCACATTTTTTGAACTCTTGAACTCTTCCAAGTGAAGAAAAGCAGCAATTTTTAAGATCTGTGGCTCAGGGGGGATGATGAATCCACTTCTCAGAATCCCTTCAGCCCTCTTGTTGCTGATGGGATTTACAATCACACCCTTGGCTATACAAACACGGAATTTGGGAGCAGAGTCTGCCTTACCAAGCACCAACTGGCATGAAAAATCCACTCAGGGTTGGCATTAAAGGGCTGCTTGCCCTCCTCACCTCCTGGTGGGCTCAGGTTCACACATTCCCACTTTGAAGTACAGAGGTGTGGATGTTAAATAATTTCAGAGAGAAGAAATGTCTCTGATTTATTTCTTGCTGAGAAAAGTTCATTAGGGAGAGAAAGGGAAAGGAGGGACACTGAAGGCACCATGGATTGGTGGTGATTATACAACTCTAAAATAGGCCTGCCCTCATCACTCCAGATTGGAAAGTAGGACTGGGGGTATTCCAGGATTAGGCAATTTGGCTAAAATACATCAAAGTTTCTTTGGCTTATGTGCATGGCCTTTTTTTCAGCATCTTTTATTCTTTGTGGAGTGTTTTTTGGGAGGTTTTTTGTGCTTTTTTGTTTGTTTTTTCTGAGGGCAAAGTTTGTGTAAGAGCAGAATGCAGCAATATTTTTCTATTAGAAGCTGTGGATAGCCAGGCTCATCAAATATTATCCACAAGTGTGAGATCTGCCCTTGAATATTCCTGCCTCTGAGTCTGGCTACTGAATTCCTTCAGTAATTTAGGTTTCCCTGTCCCATGGAGTCTTATTTGCCTTCAAACCACTTGGATCTAATCCATCCCTGGATTCCCATTGAGATCAGGGTTGGAGCACACCCACTCCAACCATTTATTCACCCAGGCTCATGTTGGAACACATTTACTCTGGACTTTAGTGCAAAAACATCTTTTCTCCTTTTATAGGCCCAGACACTGCCTATATAGAAAACATATAGAAACACCTCAGTGTTTTTTAAGTCATTAGGAAAAGAACAGAAGCAGATGCCATCCAGCAATACATTTGGGATTCCCTAGTCCAAGTTTCTCATATTTCAATTGTTTCTTGTGTTTTTTCCTTTGACATGAGTTCTGTAAACCCTGTGGAATATCTGGAGTGAATCTTTTGCTGATGTTCTGGGAAACACAGTTTCTTGGATTCCTTTCTGGGAAAATGAGGACATGAGATGGGTTTTTTTTAATTTTTTTCCAGTATCATTATATTCTTACTGAACCAACTTTAGCTGTTTGCATTGGACTTTTGCCTATGTAATAGTATCAGAGTCCCTAAAGTGTTTCCAGGTGAAAATCACTCTCCATTTCCAGTGGGATTATCACCAAACTGTGCTGGTGAGGCAGGAGGAGGAGCAGGAGCAGCTCTGGGCTCAGCTGTGCTGGTTCAGCAGGGCTCTCCAGGCAACCAGACAGGATTTTTAACACAAAAATGAGCTGTGGATCATCTCTGACTGTGAGCTCTGCCTGACAGCTGCCTAGGAATTGGTTGCTTGCACACAGCCTTTTTCTGGGAACACATTTTCACCAACACCAACAGCAAAAGAGCATTATTGAGGCTATTAAGCCTGAGTTGACAGATTTTTTTTTTCTGGAATAGTAACAGATGGCAAATGGTGGTGGTACAGCTGCTGGGACTGGGAGAGGATGGATGTTGGTTTGTCATCTCGGTGGGTGCTGGCAATAATTCATATTTATGTTTAGACAGTAAATATGAATTTCTTTCCTCTTGGAGAGCACTTTACAAACCAGGTGATAAATAATGAGCCTGGAGATAAGGAGGGCTTGGGGAGCTCATCCCTGTGCCCGTGTGGGAGGGGAATGTGAGGGCATTGGCATTCCTGCAGCTGCTTTATAAAACACCCAGCAGGGACCTCAGGCAGAAAAAGAGGGGAAAAAGCTGGAATTTAGGGGGACATCATTAACCAGGGTGTCAGGGGCTAATTTGGGTGCCTGGACTGACCTCTGGCTGTGTGGAATTTTGTGTAGACCCTTCCCAAAGACATCTGTGTCCCATAAAAATCTGCCTGGGGCAGTGGGGAGCCCCCAGCCCCGCTGTCCTTGCAGAGATCCCCTGGCACTGGCAGAGGTTTTGAGGCTTCATCCCTGTGCAAGGTGGCCCCAAAAACCCCCTGGCTCTGATATTTGCTCTCCATCAGCTTTGCTGAAGGCAGGCAGCGTTTCCAGGCCCATCCTGAGTCCCAGAATTTGGGATTTATATGAGAAGAAATCAGGATTTTGTGTGGATTTGCTCACTGTCTCACAGCATCACTGCAGGTGAGAGTTTGGTGGGTATAACTGAAATGACAGAAATCTGGGGCTCATAACCACAAAATGCACTTTTAACACTTCTTTTGTATTTATTAAGAGCTGGATCAAGATTACCACTTACTCCCCCTTCATTATTAGCAGATTCAATTGCCATAATTGAACCATCACACTGGCAAGAGCTAAGTTTAGAAATCCATGAGGATTCCAGCACTGTGGTTTTCCCTTGTGCAAAGGGTCAGAACTTCCAGGAAAACACAGGAAGTAGTCATTAAAAGGCACTTAAATGAACATTAAATGGTATTTTAGAAACTTGTAAAATGTTGAAGGTAGGTAAAATGTCAACTTTTTATCATTTTTTCTTGCTTTATACTATGTTCAGATCACTTTTTCAGGAAGGAGTGCCCAAGGTGAGCAGGATGTTTTAGGATTAATGGGTAATAACATTTGGAAATTTGCCAAATTTCCCTGGGATGGTGTAAAACTTCTTTTTTTATATAAAGTATTTGAAATTCTGGACATGGGGAAGTTGCTATGCATTGGTACCAGAAGAGACCTCACTACTTTTTAAGGGTTCAGAAGATATAATTAAATAATTTTAATTCATTTGAGAGTGAATGTCCAGCCACCATTTGTAACAGCAAAAGAAAAATCCTCCCCTTTACATTGCTGCCAGTGAAATGGTAAGTGATATAAGGAAGAAAATCATGTTAACAGGGCTGTTCTTTAATTTCTAGCTCATTTCCACTTCTGAGCTCAGCTCAGGCTGTGAATCTGCCTGGTCTTAGGCAGATGAAAGTTCTGAATCTCTGGGGTGTGAACACTGCCAAATATTGCCCTTTTCTGCATTCAGCTGGAGTGGCTGAGCCATGGCTCAAGAATGGGTTTGGCAGCAAGACAGTTAGAAAATCATGACTTAAAAGTCTAAAATCCAATAATCCAGTCCTTCACCTGGCAATGTAAATAATCCTTTTGCCATCAGCCAAGATAATGCACCATAACAAATGTAATTGAAGCTCTTTGGGGCTGCTCCTTTCTTCTCCAGTAAATAGTGTGAGGTTTTTCTCCTCCTTTCTCAGGTTGCTCTTTTCTGGCTTCATGGTTGTGCTGAGGGGTCTCAAAGGACTTTTCAGGAGTTAAATTTTTTAAAATTTTAAATTCAAATTTAAAAAATTCATGCATTTTTTAGGACCTTCATAATGTCTATAAATTGGATATTTCCACATTGTCTAATCTTATATCCTGAGGATGCTGTGGGTTGGCAGTGCCTCCTGCCCTTCTTGTTCTTCCCCTCTGTATCATTTTATCCATTTTATCCATTTTATTTTATTGTA
The DNA here is from genome assembly GCA_013400215.1 of Cisticola juncidis. NCBI lineage: Eukaryota > Metazoa > Chordata > Aves > Passeriformes > Cisticolidae > Cisticola > Cisticola juncidis. The sequence continues at coordinate 55,788 of VXBR01009396.1, read as the reverse complement.
TCATTTTATCCAGCACAGTCAGGATTTGAGAGCAGCCCAACTGCACTGCCTGCTGAACTGCAGGAAACCACATTTATCCCCCTCTGAATGCTAATGGAGTAATGATAACAGAGAATTAATTAAATGCCTTTTCCTTTCTTTTGTTTGCTCCTCTCTTTGAACACTCTCCCTAAATAGACAAATAAAATCCTCAATTAAAATTTATGCATTAATGAATTGAACGACAAATCTTTTCCCTTTCCTTTCCTTTCCTTTCCTTTCCGTTCCTTTCCTTTCCTTTCCTTTCCGTTCCTTTCCTTTCCTTTCCTTTCCGTTCCTTTCCTTTCCTTTCCTTTCCGTTCCTTTCCTTTCCTTTCCTTTCCGTTCCTTTCCTTTCCTTTCCTTTCCGTTCCTTTCCTTTCCTTTCCTTTCCGTTCCTTTCCTTTCCTTTCCTTTCCGTTCCTTTCCTTTCCTTTCCTTTCCGTTCCTTTCCTTTCCTTTCCTTTCCGTTCCTTTCCTTTCCTTTCCTTTCCGTTCCTTTCCTTTCCTTTCCTTTCCGTTCCTTTCCTTTCCTTTCCTTTCCGTTCCTTTCCTTTCCTTTCCTTTCCTTTTTTCTTTTCTTTTTTCTTTTCAAAACCCAAATCCAACCAATCCAAACAAAAAACAACCTGAAGCTCAGCTGCAGAGCAGATTAAATGCACGTGCAAGTGATGCAAAAGGGAATTTATCCCAGAACATCTCGTTCTTGCATTTCTTTGAATTTCCCCTCTGCTCCCATAAATCTATTTCTGCCCAGCAGCTCCCTGGCCCTACCTCTCCCTCTCCCTCTGCCTGGATTATCCAACAGCTCAGGTTAGCTCAGGACTCACTGCCAAGCCCTGGCTCTGGGAAATGTGGGAAAACCTCAGAGAATTCTGCAAATCCACAAAGCACACAGTGAAATTCCTCCCTGGAGGCAGCCCCTGGCTCCCTGCACAGGAATTGTCCTGCAGGGATGACCTGAGCATCACAAACAGCAGGGTCACTGCCCTGCCCCTCCAGAGGCTGCTGGAAATCCCCTGGACCCACCTGGATCCACCTGGACCCACCTGGATCCACCTGGATCCACCTGGACCCACCTGGATCCAGCCTCTCCCTGCTTTTCCCCCACTGCAGCTCTGGGCTGTCCCTTACAGCCTGTGGGTTTTAATCCTGAACCCAGAAACAGCATTAAAAGGTGAGGGGAAGGAAAAAAAAATAAAATATTTTTCTGAAGTTGTCACTTTTTGTACATCTAAAAACATCCCAAACCTTTTGTTTCTTTGTTATTCACATGAAGTTATTTTATATTCCTTGCTGAAGTATTGCAGAACTACAGAATTGTTTCCTTCAGGTGGACAAGACAGAGATGCTCAATGCAACTGAATTTAGCACTGGGGTGCAGCAACTGAATTAAGATGGAAAAAAAAAGAAAAAAAAAAGAAAAAAAAAAGAAAAAAAAGAAAAAAAGGAAGAAAAAAAAAGGAAAAAAAAAA
>VXBR01009396.1:28312-53323 GCA_013400215.1 Cisticola juncidis | reverse complement strand
TATATATAAATATAAAATCCTGCTGTATTTCCAGGCCCCCAGCACCCTGCCTGGGCCATAGGTGGGTGGGAGAGGTGAGACTCTGAGCAGGGCAGGGCAGGTTTGCTCCCCGACTGGAGGAGGAAATTTTCCTTTTCTCCATAAAACCTTCTCATTTTCTCCCTGCAATGAAATTCTGTTGAAATAACACACACAATACTCTTGGATTGAATCCAAACTACACAGTTTGTCCTGTGAGTATTATTTCTATAGAATTTTTGTCCTTATATTTTTACTTCCTTTCAAATATTCAAATTAGCTAAGAAAGACCAGCAGAAAGGGTTTATTTCCTCCAGCAGTGGCAGGGAAGTGAGAGTAGTAATTTTCCCTGTGATTTTTCTAAGCTTTGGATTAAATCCATGGATGTGGTGTTTTAAATAAGGAATATTCAGCTTTGTTCTGCCCTGCTTGGTTTGGAGCTGGATGCTGAATGTGTCTCTTTCATGCCCAGCAAAGGCAGAGGGTTATTTTCTGTTAATCTGTGTATAAATGTGAATTCAGGCAGGACAGGTCTGGTGAAAAGGGAGAGTTGTGCTCCAGTTTCTCCAGCATCCTCCAGAATTCCCCAAAATTTGATTGCTGAACCTCTCTGTCTCTGTTTTGCTCTCTTAAAAATTGTTTTAGAAAAGGCTTCCAAGAGTAAATTCTGGTGCTGGGGGCACATTTTCTTTTTGTTGAAGTGCACATTTCTGACTGAGTGAATAAAAGTTTTTCTGCAGAGGATCATTCCCTCTCTGGGGTGCCTGCAGCATCACTAAGCTGGTTCTGCCCTTGACAATGGGCGTAAATGGAATTAATTATATGGGGAACCAGGCTCAGTAACTGCATTTTAAAAGGCTCTCAGTAAGTTATTAAATCAGCAAAAAGCAGCACTGAGGCCCAGCAGAGCAGGAGCTGTGTGCTGTGGTAAACCTGTGCATGTAAAATTTCTCTCTAAAGAGGTTTTAGCACTTCACATGACCTGTGTAATCCTGATTTTTAAGTGACACTGTGTGTCAGCTGCCTCAGCCCCACACTGCCAGGGGCTGTTCTCCAGTCTGGACTGCTTTCCAGTCAGCATCAAGTGCCCTGATAGGAGCTGCTGACTTGTCCTAATAGTTTTTGTTGGCACAAATCCAGCCATGACCCAACTGCAGCCACGTTTTCCAGCAGCCCTTGGGTGTCTTTTCCAAGTGCTAAACCCTGTGACCTGGTTGAATGTAGATGTAAGAGAGTCCTTTCAGTGATATTGTACAAAAATACCTCTTTTTAGTAATATTTAAAATCTGTATCTGTAGGATATGAAGGGAAGGTGCAGGTGTGATCAGCTGGATGGGATTTTGCCTGGATCCCATAGGGGCACAGGTGTTCACACCTTAAATGTGTTAGAAATAACTCTATTCTCTATATATTCTCTCTCTGTATATATATATATATATATCTGCTGTCTAGTAATATTTTCCTTCCTGCTAATGCAGATACACCTAAAAGTTGTAGAGTTACAAAAACAAACTACTTTACAAACTGCTTTTTTTTTCTGTGTGCTGTCCTCTAACTGAAGTGTTGAGCTCCACTCTGTGTGGCCATCAAAATGCTGAATATTGACATCTCCTTTTCAACATTAGAGCTACTCCTGTAGTTACACCACTCCCCACAGAACCTCGGGGTCCTTTTCTTCATGCAATCCTCTGTGCTGGCTGGAAAACTGAACAGGAAGGGTTTTAAAAAATCCTCCAGACTCATGAAATGAGCAGTGAGTGCTGTTAGAAGGTCACTGTGCACCCAGGTCACTGGAGGCTGCTCCTCGTGGTGGAGCTGGCAGGTGCTATCCCATTTTTAATCCAGTAAGGTTTAAAATATTTTATATTTGCAGAGATTCTGAAGTCTCTGTTGTAGAGTGTAAATGAACAACCTGCAGCACAAACTCTGCAGAGATGGCTGAATGCAGTTTATTAATCACATTCTCTGCCTAGGACCAGACAGTGAAGAGGTGATTGACCTTCCATAATTGAACTGAGCAAACTTTAACATAAAAAGAACAGGAAAATACACTAAATAAGATAAGGACAAGGCTGGCTGCACCATGGTTCATTGAAGATCACACAAGCCTTAGCATGAGCAGGGCAGAAATTCTGGTGAATGCACACCTGCTTACATGCAAAAGAACAAAAGTGATTTTTCCTGTGCAACTGATGTCAGTGAAATGAATAAACCACTGAAAACATAAACTTCTGAAAACAAAATCCTTCTCTCCTACACAATTTAGAGGACAACAGGAACCCGACTCCAAGTTAAGGGTAACACTTCTAGTGTAGTTTCTGAGAAGGAAATGCAGGACAATCATGCCTAGTTGTCACTAATAGAGCAAAGTCTTATTTTCTAGGGTTTCAGATTCCAAGTGGAGACCAGAGTGAAGCCCATCAGAAGACTCAGGCCTAACGAGGAGCAGTTTTGAGTTGCAAGTTCCATCTGGACCTACACTAACCTCCCACTGTCTCTGCTTTTTTGTAGGCAACATCTTTGTGGTCAGCCTGTCGGTGGCAGACCTGGTGGTTGCAGTTTATCCCTACCCCCTGATCCTGAGTGCCATCTTCCACAACGGCTGGACCATGGGGAACGTGCACTGCCAGATCAGCGGGTTCCTGATGGGGCTGAGCGTCATCGGCTCCATCTTCAACATCACGGCCATCGCCATCAACCGCTACTGCTACATCTGCCACAGCCTGCGCTACGACAAACTCTTCAACCTCAAGAACACCTGCTGCTACCTGTGCCTCACCTGGGTGCTCACCGTGGTGGCCATCCTGCCAAATTTCTTTGTGGGCTCCCTGCAGTACGACCCGCGGATCTTCTCGTGCACGTTCGCGCAGACGGTGAGCACGTCCTACACCATCACGGTGGTGGTGGTGCACTTCATCGTGCCCCTCTCCGTGGTCACCTTCTGCTACCTGAGGATCTGGATCCTGGTGATTCAGGTCAAGCACAGGGTGAGGCAGGACTGCAAGCAGAAGCTCAGGGCAGCTGACATCCGGAACTTCTTGACCATGTTTGTGGTTTTTGTCCTTTTCGCCGTGTGCTGGGGGCCGTTAAACTTTATTGGCCTTGCTGTTTCAATTAATCCTTCAAAAGTGCAGCCACACATTCCAGAGTGGCTTTTTGTCCTGAGCTATTTTATGGCCTATTTTAACAGCTGCCTCAACGCTGTGATCTATGGGCTCCTGAACCAGAATTTTCGCAAGGAGTACAAAAGGATATTGCTGACCCTGTGGACTCCCAGGCTGCTGTTCATTGATGTGTCCAAGGGTGGGACAGAAGGGATGAAAAGCAAGCACTCCCCAGCCATAACCACCAACAACAACCACGCTGAAATCCACCTATGAGTCAGGACAGCTCTATTTATTCTGGATTACAGTTGTATATATAATATATCAGAGCCTTTGTGGCTGTGTGCATTGCACAGCTGGTGTTGCCCTCGTGCAAGGAAGGGTGTGCAGCCTTTCATGCTTAGCTTATTGCTGCAACATCAAGGCTTTGAGTGAGGATTTTCAGAGTGGAACTGACTGAATTTTTTTTCTTAATTTTTTATATGTCATCTTTCACTGTGTGCCTAATTAATCGGTTTGGTTGCTTTTGCCACAAGCATGCCAATACTCGAAAAGGGAAGTCAGAGTGCATGGAGAAATGCAGTTATGCTTGAAATGCAACCTTCAAGAGACAGCAAAATTGTCATTTATTACACACAAACCTTTCTCCCCTCCCTCTGAATTCTATTTTTCTAGCATTAACTTAACCCAGACTGTATCAAACAAAGTGTAAACTGCATGGCTTTTTACATTTTAGATAGATGTAACTGTATTAGCCAGCAGGTGTAGTATGTATGGACATGGTGTGTGGTTTCCTTTTTCTTTCCTCTTAAGATTTAGGACCTGCCTGGGCTGGATGTGAGGCAGGCAGAAGCCAGACCAGTGTGTGTCTGATGCAGTCATTTTAATTGAGTATTTACAGACATTAAGTACCCTTGCACTCTCCTTCCCAGGCCAGGAGTAAGTATATGACATAGGACATAATCTAATTGCAGTAAGATACTTGGAGCCTGATTCTAATTTAGGCAGTATCCTGCCATGGCCAGGAGTCATTCCAAACATCTTTCAAAAGCCACTGCCACATGAACATCACAGCAAAAAAGATGAACATAGCAGAGTCCCATCTGTGTAATGCAGATTGTGACTTTTAACTTCCAGTAACATTTACACTTGCAGACAAAAGCAGAAGGGGAAGGCAGTGTTTGTTCCAAAAATCCCTCCTTTTCCCCATCACACAGAACATAAATTTGCTGACAGGAGAAAAAGTGGAGATTTTTTTTCCCCATTTTATTCATGTGCAGAGCTGTAATTAACTCGTGAGGAGACGAAAGCTATTTAAGCATTAATTATGCATCAGTCCTGTTTGAGCCTGGGCTGTGCTATCTGTATAATTGGGAACAATGTCCTGAAGTGCTGGGGAGGCCAGGATCACATCAGACACAAGCACATGGGCAAAGATAAGGCTGTTTCTTTAGTGGAGTATGAAAGGTGTGTGTGTGTGACAACAGCTGTCTGTAGATATAAATTCTTTATTTCCTTTGCTTCGTTGTGAATTCATCTCTTTATGGCTTTAAATACGTGCGTCCTGCTTTGAAACAATCCCATAAAATGGACAGGTAAGAGGATTGCAGCCTCCTCTCTCTGGTTCCAGTCAAAGCAGGGCAGGTTCCCAGCACTGAGCCCTGAAGGAACAGGACTCTATAGGCGCCTGGAGATTGCAGGATTTCCCCAAAGCCTGAGCAGGCTCCGTGCCTGATCCTTAGGGAGGACAATAAAGCCATTTGTGCACTGCTCTCTGAAACAAACTTGCTGCTGAATGTCCCTTCTGCTGATTTTTTTGGGGAAGAGGAATTGAGAGAAGTCAAGGCTCTGTCTGAAGCAGGCTGAGGAGCTTTGCTTGCTGTTTCCTCCACGAGGACCGGGTGTCTCTGCTGCTGCTGCTGCCATGGGGTGAAGGTCACTGCAGTGGGCCCTGCATTTAGAGGGTGCCCTGGCACTTTAGGAAGCTTCAAACTTGAACATCTCAGCCACTTCAGATGAATGTTGTTTTAAAATGCACTGCAGCCAGCCTCCCATAATAGGAATCAAACCCAGTTCTGTTTTGGCCTCTTGATCTGCCTCAGCATGGCCAAATAAAGGTATTTTGACCCTCAGAAATAACTGTTGTCTGTTCGCCTTCCAGAAAAACCACCCTGGATGAATTCACACCATTCCATGCAAGCAAAATCATTTTGAGTTCAACTTGGATAAGAAAAGCACTGAGGGCACAGAACTGCAGGGAGTGTTTGTCCCATCACAAGGGAGATGTCCTGTGTTCCATGATTAGTCTTCAAAGTCATTTGCAATTAGCCACAGCAGTGTTAGTTAGAATCACATTAGCAAATAATTTGAAGCATCTAGTGCCAAGTGGAATACACTGCTTTGAGACAATTGTGAAGAATGTTGTGCAAGTTTGCCAAAAATCTCAAATACCTCAGAACTGGGGTTTCATCTTATGGCTTCTTGTCTTTTTAGGAATGTTCAGTGAAGGTAACTGGTATGGGGTTTTTTTTATTTTATTCTTTAAGCTTGTATTTGCACTATTTCTGATTCAGGCTCCAAAGTTAACAGCCAGCAAATATTTGAACCAAACTGAGTCCAAAGAGGTCCTGAAAGGGCAAACTGAGAGAGGCCCTTGTGCACCTGGCAGGAATGGGAGCAGCAGGAGCATCTCCCCATCACTCACAGAGTCACTGCTCAACCAAACTATGCAAAATCATCTGCTCATCATCCCCCACAAGGTGTGAGCCCAGGTCCTTGCAGGGACCGCAAAGGGTGGGTCTGGGCAGGTCCTTGCAGCTCAGACCCCGCAGGCTGGGGGTGCTGAGCAGCACAGCACTGTCAGGACCTGTTCAAAGGGCTCTGAGTGTCCCAGGGAGCTGCCCAGGGCTGGGCTGATTAAGGTTGGATCTGAGGTTTGCAATATGAACCAGGGAAAGCAGGGAATGTGGCCTCCCACAGGAAACACTGTGTCCTTCCTTAGCACTTTGGGAGAGGCAGCACTTAGGATAGGATGGAGTTTTATATTGATTTATTTTAAAACTGCCCCAGCAGCTCCTTATTTTTGTGTTAGGAAATGGTTAACAGGGTACAGAGAGTTTATTTTTGTTAGCATTTGTTTACAGAAAAAGGGAAGTGTGTTTTAGCTGAGAATTCTCAGCACTGTCGCAGTTTCCGTATGGGAAGCTAGCTTTAATCCAAATTTGAGATTTCACTGAGATCCCACAGTTTAAATCACATTCTGCCAATTCCACTTGTTGCATGTCTGGCCTTAAGTCTCGTTGAGATCTCATATAAATGAGTTTGAAATCACTTGCTCTGGGTTTGATAAGGTTCAATACCTATTCTAGTCCCAAGCTCTAAAATTGTTGTGGAAATTTATGGAGAGGCAGGATTGCTGTGAAGGATGAGGAATCTCTTGCCACAAAGAAATATTTTGGATGTTGCTAATGAATGTTGTTTCATCAATTTAAGAAGAATGTAACTAATATATTTATATATAAATGTGTATTGCATATGCTGTTTCCATTTTAATGTTTAATTGAGAATCCTTCAGTATACTTTCCTATTGCCATTTTTGTTCAGAAAATAGATTAATTCCCTTTACCTGTTAAAAATGTAATAAATCTGCCATTGGACTTACTGATTTTTTTTTTCCTCCACTAGCAGTTACTTTTTAATAAATATTTGGAATATCAGCTTGAGTTTTGTTGCCTCCCAGAAAGCAGATTGAATTGACAAATGTGAGTTTACACATAGCTGTCCAGCTTGGACCTGGAGGGGAATGACCCAGGGCACTGAGACATCTCCTTGGATCTATAAGTTTTTTTTCTGGGAGCTGCCTGATGCACTCTGGCTTTCATCAGGAAAGAAATTTTCTCCATGCAGCCCTTGGTCTTGTCACTGTGTGTCCCTTAAGTCCCTTTGTCTTTCTGTCCCTGTCTGTCTGTGGGGTTCCATGGAAGAAGAATTCTTCATCTCCATTTCCTTGCTTTTTCCTGGGAAGGACAGCACAGCTGAGCTGTGAACAGGAGGCTGTGGGGGTTAAATGTCAGGGCACAGGGTGGTGCTGGCAGGGATGGGACAGAGAGGGTCACCCTGGGCTGGGACAGGGTCACACCCTTGGTGTCTATCACAGCTCTGTGAGGATGCTGCATGCAGGGTGTTCTCTTTGTGTTCTTTTCCCCACCTCTGTTTTTGGGCACTCATTTTTTTTCTTTTTTTGGGTTTTGCTGTGCTCATTCAGTTCTTTCCCTCCTCTGTTTTGGGGCACTCATTTCTTTTTTTGGGTTTTGCTGTGCTCATTCAGTCCTTCAGCCAGTGGGTTCTGTTCCCAGGCTGCCCTGGTTGTATTCCCTGGCTTGACTGGAGCTGTGCTGGGGGAGTCTCTGTGCTTTCATTATCACAATCATCATTGTGCTTTCATTATCACAATCATCATTGTGCTTTCATTATCACAATCATCATTGTGCTTTCATTATCACAATCATCATTGTGCTTTCATTATCACAATCATCATTGTGCTTTCATTATCACAATCATCATTGTGCTTTCATTATCACAATCATCGTTGTGATTTCATTATCAGAATCATCGTGATTTCATTATCAGAATCATAGTTGTGATTTCATTATCACAATCATCACTGTGATTTCATTATCACAATCATCACTGTGATTTCATTATCACAATCATCACTGTGATTTATTGTTTCTCATTAACCCTGCTGAAGCAGGGAATGTGGGAGTGTGGAGGGGTCCAGTTGCTCCTGCAACTTCAGCTCCTGTCTCCCAACCAGATGTCACTGTAGCCATGGGGTTAAGGTACTAGAGGCTGAAATTGTAAAGTAAAACAAAAAACACCCATTAAACCAAAGAATTGCTGGAAAGCCATGGAGCAGATGAATGAACAAGGGCCATTCATTCATTCAGTGGCACCCCCAAGCTGCACTGTTGCTTTCTTCCCTAATTTTTCCAACATTTCTCCTTCCACAGTGCAGCCTGCAGTGCTTGGGGATGTGACCTGCTGCAAGCAGTGTTTATGAGAGTGGCAAATCTCAAAATGTCTCTGAGCAGAGCTGCCAGAAAACCCTTTCATGGGCTTGTACCTGCTGTTTCCTCCATGTGGAACAGAATGAATTGAACTGTCAGAAGTGAGGCAGGGTTATTTATTTACTTACTTGTCACAAAGTGTAGTAACTGGGAGATAAGACAGAGATATAAAACACGAGAGGTGTGATAATTTAATAACAGGATAAAATCTCCCTCATAGTGACTACTTGGAAATCAATATTTGTCCTAATGTATTTACCTCCAAGCTTATAATTTATAACTTGAAACCAGTCAGTAAAGAGCTACTGCATATGTATTTAGAATTTTATTGAAAAAATGTAAATTGCTGGACCTAGTGTGATATTTCTTACTACAAATACCCTGAGATAAGAAATGCAGAACAGGTTCTCCTGAGAACTCTGTGATGGGATATGCAAATTTTTTTCATTGGTGATAAGAACCATAAAATTCATATCACTCATGAACTACACTTGTGAATGGAAGCCCCATATTATTGTTAACTGAATTTTCATTTTCTGGTGCTTGTTTATAATATCCATTATTCATGGACCATAAGTACTGTACAGCAGAGATGGAATTTACAGTACAGGGTCGATTTCCAGAGCAAACAAGGTGGGTCTGAGCCATTCACTGAAAGATGTTTCTGTTTTCTGCCAAGCATGGTCTCCTGATAAGGTTTTTAACCAAATGATTGCTTCTAAGAGATCAGGGAAACTTTAATGTCTTTTAGATCAGGAGCAATGTCTGCACAGTCACAGCTTGCTTAGATTACCTTTTAAATAGACTTGAGCCATCAAACCATTTTATGTCTGTCCACTTGGAGCACGTAATTTATTTCAGATGTGGAATATTTTATACATAGCACATTTAATAAACTGTTATGTCCTTCCTTCATCATCATTGTGCTTCTCCTGCAAGCAAAATCTCTGAATTTCCCTGGAAATAGGATGCAAAATTGTTTTCTCAACTGTAAGCAGGTTGCTTTGCCTCGAGGTAGTTCTCCACTGGTTTTGATAAGTGTGTGGGATTGAGGTTTAATGTGGCATCAAAATACAAACATCTCCTGGGTGAAAAGTGACATCTGTTTTGTAATTAAAAAAAAAAAAAAAAAAGGCATGGAAAAAGCTCCAAAACAATTGGCAGGAAGGAATTGTAATAGACATTTCTGGTTGAAATAAGAGAGGAGTATTTGAAGGGATTGTACTTAAACTGGGACCTGCCCAGGACAATGAAGTTAAGAAACTACTTAATGTAAAAATGGATTTTTATGGGAAAAAACACAAGGATTTTTATGGGAAAAAAAGCAGATGTCTCCTAGGGAAGCAGCTGCTCTGTCCTGGTAGCCTGTGGCTTTCCCTGCCCTGGGAAATTCCTCCATCCAGGGAATTCCTCCATCACCTGGGGGTGGAATTGAAGGGGTGTTTTTTACACAAGGGGGGTTTTTCACACAAGGGGGGTTTTTCACACAAGGGGGGTTTTTCACCCACAGGACCTGTCCTTGCTGCCCTGCCCAGCTGTGCACACAGAGCTCCTGAGCTCCTGGCTGAGCTGATGACACCAAGCCCTGCCTGGGGGTGTGAGAAATGTTAATTATTTAGGCAATTTAAGGTTAAACCCTGCTAGGATCAGTCATAACCAAGCTGTGCATCAAGTGTTAACAAGGCCTTTGTCTGCAAACCTTTAGGGCAATTGGTTCCACATGAGACTCCCCTGATGTCTCCTAGACCAGAAATTCCCTATTTCCTTCCCTCCCAGGCTCATCCCCTCCTTGCAGGTCACCACCCAAAGAGAGGAAGAAAATGCTGAAGGAAAAGGAGCTGCACTTTGACTCGAAGCCCTTTGGATTCCACAGTAGGTTTTATCTCATTCCTCCTAGTATATAAATGTGTGTGATTATTTATTTATTGACACAGCCTGGGTTTTCCTGGAGGAATCAAGAGCAGTCCTACATTTCAAATGATTTGCTACACAAAAGTTCTGGGTGTTTTCCTCCTGGGTGCTTCAGAGCAGATGGAAAACGCAGCAGGTGCTGTTGATGTTTTTCTGCCCTTGGGAAAACTTGTCACAGTTACCTGTTTATCTTGTTTATTTTGACATTTTGCTGCCTGAAACTGCTCTGTAACATAAAAGCACACGCAGGGAGGGTAGAGGTGAAGTTTTACAGAGTCACATTCACTTGAACAATTGGAAATCTGTAACCTACAAGCAGCAAAGAAAAAGGTTGGGTTTGTACATGTGGAGAGGGCTGGTGGTTTTATTTTTACTGAGGAAATTCCATGGAATTATTTGGGAAGGGACTATAAAATTCATTTAATCCCAGCTCCCCTGCCATGGGCACCTTCCACTGGACCAGATTATTTAAAGCCCATCCAAACTATCCTTGAACATTTCCAGGGATGGGGCACCCACAGCCTCTCTGGATAACCTGGGCCAGTCTCACCATCCCCATAGTGAAGAATTTTGTATTAATATCTCATCTAAACCATCCTTCTGTTGGTCTCTTGATCACCTCATAATTCAGACTTCTTAGCTGGGCAGTTGCATCTGAAATTTGCCTTTGAAGTGAAATGAATCCTGAAATGTCTGAATTCAGAGCTGAGTGTTTAGCAGAAATTAATATTAGCCCTTAAACATCTCAACTGCTAATTAAATGGACTATTTCTATGTTATATGTAAATCCATCCATATCTTCACTTTGCAGCCAAATAGAATTTCATTAAGGCACTTCAGTCACTGCAAATGGACAGAAACAGCATTTTGGGGTATTTTGGGCTTAGTGAATTATGTCACTGTCTTGTAGTGATTACTAAATACCTTCATGATATGTCTGCTGGAATTTATTCCAGTTTTGGCAGGGCCATTAGGATGATAAAGAGCTCGGCAAGGAAGAGTAAATTACAGCTGAGTTCAGAAGTGGTGCTTGAATCTTTTCAGTCCACGGTTGCTGTGAGTTTTTACAAGGATGTGTAAAAAGAGCTCGATAACTTTGTGTGAAAGTCAATTTGTCAGACATCCTGCACATCAAACACTGACTTGAGCTGCAGTTCCTTTGTATGATCAATGGGAAAGGCTCCTTTTCCCAGCCTCTGCTCTCATATTTTTATTTATTTAATTTTAATTAGCAGCCAGCATTGACTTTGGGGTTTGTGTCATCTTGAAAAGTGGACTCTACCTATGGCTGAAGCAGGGGACAGAGTGGAGGTGACAAATCAGGACATCTGGCCTCTGTTCCTGCCTCTTTCTTTGTTTTGTGACCTTGGACATGTTTTACCTTTGCTTCTGAGATGTGGTTAATTACACCACAAAACACCGAGGATGAGACAATTAACTTATCTAAGGGAATTGCACAATGATTAAGCCTTAATTTGCTTTGTGATTTCATTGTTTCTCATTAACCCTGCTGAAGCAGGACCTGTAAAGTGAAAAATCAAAGGTGAATATTGTTTTTAGGAGTGTAGAGGACTGAATAAGTCAGCTGTGACAAGGCTTTGCAGAGCCCATGGGTTTATATTTTATTTTTATATTTATACTGGCTCCTGTGTAAATGTTTGTCACAATGCTGCAGTCCCCTGATTTGGGATTTTTTTTTCTGTAACAGAGTAAACGTTGTGAGAACAGTCAAAAGCAGTGGGGAAAAGATCAGACCTGCAGGTCATGCTTGATTTATTTAAATGTGCAATTATCTGTATCACATTAAAGTCCAGTCAAGCTCATTTATAATTTCCCTCATGGTATTTGTGGAGTTGTTTCAGTGCAGAACTGATTTTATTTTGGGTTTTTTTGGTGTTCATACTGATGTCTGCTGTCTAATTCTGATGTCTGCAGGTGTAGTGATAACTGAAATGAGCCAATTTTCTTGGTGGAAATCATTAGTGACAGTGAAATATCAGATTTGCTGCAATGCTCTTTGGCCATACTGAGTAATTCTCCCTCCTTTTTTGGGTCATGCATTTGGATTTGTGGAATAAACTCCTCTAAGTGTATTAGGGAGGGAGAGTAGGACTGATTCTTTTTCTTTGTTTCCCAGCAAAGTGAACAAGACTAATTCCACTGAAAGCTGTAGTTATGCTAATGTAGCAGTGTAGGAGGAGAACTGGGCCCAATCCAGAATGATTTGGTTTTATCAGTTAGAAATTAGGACTGTTGGAGGTTTAAGTGGCAATAAAAAATGAAAGTGAGAAGTGATTTAATGATAGAAGTATAAATAGATCTTTTTTTAAAAAATTGGAGATTGCTCCAGCAGTTCACGTGCAGGCAAAATTAACAATATCCCTGATGTTTGCAAGGGGGGAAAATGGACCATGTTCAGCTGACATGGAAATAGGGATTTAATGGGAGCTGGCAGGAAAAACCTTTTTAAAAAGCAGTGTAGAAGTCACAGTCTGTGAGGCTGGGGGTCACTGTCCCACAATGCCAATTCCTTCTGGTATTAAAAAATTACTTCTGTGCTCTACAAAACTACATGGTGTCTGTATTGAATATTCTTAAATGCAATGGAAGTCTCTATTTGGAGAGAAAAATCAGAGATATTACATTAATATATATATATACACAAACATGCACAGGTAATGTTGTTACTGCTAAGCTCTCTCAATTTGAGGAAAAATAGCAGAGGCTGTGTGCACTAGTGAGAGGTATTCCTGTAGAAAATTTATCTTTTAAGCTACAGTGAGGGCCTGTCAAAACTGAGGCATAGCAGCTTGTGTTCTCAATAAGAATATCTCATCACTTAGATTAGAACCAAGATTTTTCCAAGATTTAGCTTGGAAAAGACTTTTAAAAACACCAAGTCCAACCCAGCTCTGTCTCTAATCCATGTCCCCAAGTGTCACATCTGTGTGTCTTTAATTCCCTCCAGGAATGGTGACTGCACCACTGCCCTGTCCAGTGCTTTACAGCCCTTCCAGTGAGGGAAATTCCTGATATCCAATCCAAACATCCCCTGGAGCTTTTTGAGGCTTTTTTTCTGTTCTTTGTTACCTGGGAAAGCAGACTGACACCCCCTGGCTTTAAGCTCCTTTCAGGCAGTTGTAGAGAGTGACAAGGTCCCCCTTAAACCTCATTTTCTCCAGGACAAACACCCCCAGCAGCTCCTCAGCAGCTTTTGTGCTCCAGAGCCTTCCCCAGCTCATCCTCCTCTCTGGACACTCTCCATCCCCTCAATATCCTTGGCATGAGGGGCCCAGAATTGGACACAGGGTTCAAGGAGTGGCCAAGGATGGTCACTGCCCTGCTCCTGCTGCTGCAGGCCAGGTGCCCTGGGCACTCCTGGGCACTCCTGGGCACACCTGGGCACTCCTGGCTCCTGTTCAGTGCTCTCTGCCAGCACACCCAGCTCCTTTCCCTCCTGGATAATAAATCCTCCTTTTAACCCCTCCGGGGGTCTAACCTAGCTCAGTCCTTTTCAGGTTCTGGAGGAATATATCAAAAAACAGGAAAAAGGACCCAAAAGAGGCTCTCACCCTCAGCTGCAGTGAGATGTTTATTCCAGGTGGTGTCCAGAGGGAAAGAGGGCACAGAGGAACAGGGGCTTTTCTCAGCTCTTGTCAGGGTGGGGCAAATTGGGACACAGCCAATGGGGTCAGAAAGGGAAGGAAGGGTCAAACTACAGGGTACAAGCTCCAGGGGTCCCTGAGGGGGAAGAAATCATTCCACAGGGGAATGTCACACTCCTGGCACCTTCCAGCCCCTCTGCCCCAAGCCTGGGGCACTGCTGTGTGTGCAGGATCCCACCCTGTGCCTGGCTGAGCCTGGCACTGTCACTGCAGACACGGAAAGAACCACACAGGACACGCTGGTGAGCAAAGCAGGAAGAAAAAGGGGCAAGTTTATTTACAAAACTCAGTTTTATACATTTCCTATGTGGCCTGTGGGTTGGAGGGTGGAATTCCACCTCTCAACCCACATTGGTCAAGCCAACTGTTAATCACCTTTCTCTTCCTACCTAGAAATCTGTAAAGACTGAAAGAGTTAGCAAAACATGGCCAGCGTTTGCAGTAGAAAGTGTGATAAGGTAACATTTCCGACTCCAATATGAAGAACCTTATTGGGTTTAAGCCAAACTTAAATTTAAGCCTTACAGAAGGCTTAAAAAAGTCTTCAAAACCAGGGTAACATGGCACAACCTCTCTTGGCCCCTCAGTCCACCCTGGTGCCTCTGCAGAGCCCTCCTGCCCTCCCAGCCAGCCTGTATTATGTGCAAACTGAGTGTTCCCCTCATCCCCTCACCCAGATCATTGATAAATATAATAAACAGGGCTGGCCTGAGCAGAATTTGTCACAATTAGCTGTAAAATTGCATCCACTGCTTCGGTTTGTCAGCTGGCCTGAGTTTCTTCTAAGTCACTGGATTTTATGTAGATGGGAGGAGACGTGTGAGGGGTAAATGTTTTGCAGATGATTTCACAGCTGCTGTGGAATTAGATATTCAATTATGTTATCTGCTGGGTTTCATTATTCAGGAAGATATCCAGAGCTTTTGTACCCATCCTTTTCTAAATAATTTAACTGATTTTAGGACGCTTTTTTGGCTGTGTGAAATTCCACCCAAGTGCTCATCCAGGGCCAGCTCCCAGTCAAAAAAGTCAAAAAACTTCTTAAAAAAATTATTCTTACTTCTGCTGGTGTCCCTGGAGTTATATTTGTATGCAGTACTGACTGACTACAGCAGTGCACTCTGGAGAATCTGCACTTTTTTTGTCAATTTTCTACTCATTAGCTGCTGCTGCTAACAACACTCTCTTCACATCTTTGTCTTGAGTCACTACACTCTATTATTTGAAACAGGGATTGATTCCTGATGTGTTCATGCAGCAATATCCAGAATCATTAGGCTTGAACTTAGCTACAAGTCTTGGTCTGTGTTCCGTTGCTAGCACTAATTGATGTCAGTTTTAATTTTGTGAATCCCTGACTATTTGGATGTGTTTATAATATACAAATATCAAGAATGACTGTCTGAAACATCATGTTACTGGTGTTTGTGGGAAGCGCTGGGATCTCCTGTGAAGCATCTTAATTAGTTTTGCCTTTCATGTTGACATCCTAAATTCTAGGCTTGAGTTATGTATCAGATTTTTTCTCCCTTGTTTGTCAAAACAGCACAACTTCTTTAGAGCAGAACATAATGCAAATACTAATTAAAACTGACAAGTCAAATGGATGTCACCTATTTTTAAGCAGAAGAAAAAACTGACTAAGAAAAATCCATTCTGCCCTTGCTGAAGCCGACTGAAACGCGATTACTGAAATCTGAGCACAGAACGAAGCTTCATGTTCTTTTTTAGTTTTTTGAGGCAGGATCAGCCATCCATGGGCTGAGAGAGCAGAACTGCTGCCCGTGGGGCAGGACAGCAAAAAGCAGAGTGGTGAGAGCAGCCCCGTTCAGCTGCTGTTTGCAGGGGACAGGGCAGGTGCTGCCCACAGAGAGCTGCTGTTGTCACAGCTGACAGCAGCGTGGGAGCCTCTTTGTGTAGCAGGGAGTTTGCATGGCTGATAATTGCTTCTTTCCCTCCCTCCCTGGGAGGCAGAAGATGTTACAGGCACCTCATTACCATAAAAACTACAAGAGGTTTTTTGGTTTAGGTCTGGTTTTCTTCCAACACAGAGCACTTCATCATTTCCAAAGCATCCTGGTGGTTCTGCTGCTGAATAGCCCAATAAGAAATAAATACCCACACTTAAGTGGTGAGGTGCATTTTCTTGGTGCTGAGATGCATAAATACTAACAACAAAAATATTTCCTGAGTGGACAGACATCCACGAGGGTTCAGTGGAACTGTAGGATGCAGAAAACTGTAGATAGGGTAAAAGCTGCAGTCACAGTCTGGCTGANAAAAGTTATTTAGTCAAAAAAGAGCTTGCTACCAACTGCTAGTAGTAACTCTGTATATTATGAATATCCTTCCTACACACCAATCACTGCAGTCACAGTCTGGCTTGGTAAAAGCTGCAGTCACAGCCTGCATACTGATCCTGCAGTCAGAGGCTGCAAGGGAAACCCACAGCAGGAGCAAGAATCAGTGAATATTTGGAGTCAGGATGGCTGAGCTGTAAAAAGGAATAAACACAGGGCTGCATTCTCTGGCCTGAGCAGGAGAGTGATGAGAGGAGCTGTTGGCAAGGAGAGCCACAGGATGGATGGAGAGGAGAGGCAGGGCAGGCTGGGCTCTGGCTGCTTTCCCTTCCCCTGCCTCCAGGCTGTGGGGAGCTGGATGTTTTTGCACCCCAAACACATCATGGGAAGCCTGGGTGTCATCACAGCAATGGTTTGGCTGCTGCAGATTGCTCTCCCCAGGGCTGTGGCATTTTCTGGAAAATAACTGGGTAAATCACCTGGCAGGTCTAGTGCAAAGAGCACAGGCTGGCATGACCCAGGTGCCTTTAACTCCCCAAGTGCTGGGGAGTGCCTGTTTTATCCCAGGATATTTTTTCAGTCTCCCAGCCCGTTGTGGCAGTGCAGTCCAGCTGACAGGTCACTCTGGGGTGCAGATAAATGTGTCTGGAGCTGCACTCACTGAGAGCTTTATTCTGAATGAGCCCTGGCCAGCAGCCCGTGAGCTGTAACTTGGCCAGCTAACAGCATGCTCAGTGTGTGTGAGCTGCCTGGTTTAGCAAAAACTAAAAAAAAAACCTCAGCAAAAGCAACTGGAAGATGATCCTAAGACCTATGGAGGAGAAACTGTCCTTTTCCCATGGAATTGCAGATAAGAGCATTATTCTCTGGCTCAGTTTCCTAAAATACAAAATTCTGGCATGTGGTCACTGCTGATCTCAAGATCATTTTTGAGTAGCTCAGCCCATCTATTGGCAGCTCCCCAATTTTGCCAAAGCAGCACTGGCACACCTTGGTTGGTGCCTGGGTGAAGCAGGGAATCCATTTACCAGATGCAGAAAAGATCTGTTCCAACATCTGTCCAGATGTTCCAACATCCAGTCACAGAGAGCAGATGGAAATCACACAGCTTATTTAACTGAGCTGGGTAAAGAACTGTTAAATTGTTAAATTGCCAAAATACACACCCAGCTTTGCACTTCCTGCAATTTTTCAAGGTTAATATTTCTGCTGTTGTTGCATTTGGTTACTGGAGGTAGTGGAGCAAAGATTGTCAAAGATCGTTGAAAGGAAATGCTGCAGGTTTGGAAAAGTTGCAAGTAATACTGGAGATGTGAGGCTACTGAAATGTTTTATTTTAAATCATTGTTTCATAACCAGCTTTGCACGTGTAGCCCTGCTAATAGCCAAGATACTAAAAATTTTATATAGTGATGTCTTAGAGATGGGGGTGTGCAGTTACACTGTGGGTTGGGTGCTGTTATTTTCTCACTGCTGTTCAGTTACAAATTTTCTGATTCTCTCTTAACTCTGCTTTTCTTGCTCTCTGGTGTTTCACCTGGCAGAAACCTCTGGCTTTCTTTCCTTAACAGCCAAAGTAAAGTTCCAAGTAGAATGTTGTTAATAATGACACCAGGGGTATACCTATACTGAAAATTCAAAACTGGATCACACACGTAGAAATCACCAATGTTTGAATCTAAACCCTGGCATCAGTTTAGGTTATGGCTTTAGTTTAATAATCAGTTTATTAAATTTATTATTACTGCTGATAATCTCTCAGCATTGTCAAATGGGGAGTCCTTGAGGACAGTGTTACTTTTACTCAAGGTGAATTAAGGGACAGATTTGTCTGGAAATGGAGAGCTTCAATCTTTAATGCTGATATATACGTTGTTTTTTGAAATTAGAGGCATTTGATATCTTATTTTTGCTCATGTGTACCAGTGCTGCAGAGGTGAAATCCAACTTTCATCTGCTGAACTGAGAAATCTTCTTTAGCAATCAGGTGCTGGGGCTGAAGTGAACTTCAGCAGGAGCTGCTGTAGTCTGAGGAACTGAATTTACTGAATTTTCCAGGGCTGGAACATCCACCCTGCTCTGTTCTGAACCCTGGAGCTGTTCAGCACCTGGGAGCTCCTTCCATGAGGCAGCTGAGAAATCCTGAGGGCCTGACCTCAGTGTGGTTTTTAAAGGCTCCTGGACCAGGATCAAGGGTGGGTGTTGTTTTGCCCTCAAAATGCCTGAATTACGTCAGTAACTTGGATTTAGCTGAAAACTTGGGAAGGAAACAGAGCAGTAGCAAGGGGGAGGGCAGATGAAAAATAAGGGTATGGCTGAGGGTCAGTGAGACGTAGAAATAATCAACATAATATTTTTGAGATCATTATTAATGCTAGAGAGCTGTGTGTGGATGAAGGCTGCACTGACCCCTGAACCACTCAGTAAATCAGGATTTTGTGTTTGCTGCACACAGAGGTCAGAGATATTTGGAGGGGTCATTAAAGGCTGCCCCATGCTCAGCTTGGCCTCAGCACAGAAGGATCATGGCCAATTTATTCAAAAATGAGGTTAATGTAAATCAACACTCCCGTATTTTGTTGTTCTATCATTTTAATTTTTTTCCCTTGGCTGTCCTGTGAGGAATTTAAACATCAGGAAGTGGATTGGTTTTTCTTATGGAAATTTGCAGCACAGAGAGACATTTCTATTGCAAGGGACATAATTGTCCCAAATAATTGTCACAATTTCAGCCAGTTCTGTGTTTCAGTGTCACAAACATCCAAAACCTTTCTTCACTACCTGGAATTTGCAGGATTTCTCTGCACAGTGCTCACGACCTGTGCCTCAGAGAGGGCTTGTTTGGACTAAACTCTTCTAAAACCATAAAAGAGGCAGAATTTTTGATGGGAATTCCTTGTAGTATCCTTCCAGTGCATGGTTGCAGTTAAGGGTCAGACTGGGAAGGAATTTCTTGACTGAGTTAATGAAGCTAAAATCATCCTTTAGTCACAGTTCAAAATTCTGGACGAACTTTCTGTGAATTAATTCTCTGTAGCTTCTCCACCACAAGGGGTGGGAAGTTTAGAGTGGCCTGGTCTGCCAGTCTGTTCCTTCAAAATTATCAAAAATTATCAGAAATTATCAAACCCCTTGATTCAATTTCCTCCCATTTGGCTCTACTGGTTCTGTCCCTGGGCTCAACCAGGGACCAGCAGTGCTGGGGATGGAGATGAGTGGTGATCAATCTAATTTACTGCTTGGCACATTTCCAGTGAACTCAAATGGACTAGAGTTAATCTAGTTTTCAACTCTGCTTGTGTTGTGAGTGTGAGTTAAAATTTGCTTTATATCCCTCTCAGCAGATGGCCTGACAGCTAAAAGTATCAGAGTGGGAGGAAGGAGAGCTGCCATGAGTTTGTAGCTTTTCTGCAGCTTCTCTGTATCATCCTGGCACGACTCTGGGAGGAATTCTCCCCAGCACAGTGACTGAAGAGCCTTTTTTCTCTTTTTTTAAAAGTTTTTTTCTTTTTTTTAATAAGAGGAGCACACACAGTTACCACAGTGGGCTTGCATGAGGTCATAGAGCCACAGAAGGGTTGGAAAGGATTTCAAAAATCCTCTTTTTCCAACCCTTTTGCTGCATGGGCAGGGAGACCTTTGCCCCAGACCACAGTGCTCAAATCCTCCTCCAGCCTGACCTGGGGCACTTTCAGCAATGAGGATCCAAAACTTCTCTGGACAACCTGTGCCAGTGCCTCACACCCTCACAGGGAAGATTTTCTTCCAAATATCAAATCTGAGTCTGCCCTCTGCCAGTTTGAAGTCATTTCCCTCTGTACTGTCACTCCTTGCTCTTGTCCAAAGTCCTTCTCCAGCCCCTTTTATTTGTTTTATGGCTAAATTTACTGAAAGTCACTATTTCAGATGGTGGCATGAATTATAGCAGCACAAAAAAAATGAAAGTATGACCTGAGGATAGCAAAAAAAATGATGGCATGTAAAATGTTTCTGGGAATTAATTTAGTGACATTGTGCCATCTTTCAATAAAAGGAAAATCATATATCTGATATAAAAATAATTAAGCAAGGCAAGCAAATGGTTATGAAATCCAAATTTTGTGTATTGATACTGATTTGTTGCATGGTTGGAAGGGTCTGGAAAGTTTAACAAAGAGAGTTGATAGTGATGAACTCCAAAGTCTTAACCTTTGCTGAATTTCCCTTGTGAATTGTGTATGATTCAGAATTTACCACCTGCAAGAGGTTTTTCACCTGAAAAATCACTTATCTGTAACTTTTAGGGGCTTCTCTTTGTTGAGAAGGCTTCTTCCAGGCTTTTCTTTGAATTTCATGAGAACTCAGATATTTTCCTGCCTGTCTCTCCCTGGGGTCTGCAAATTCCCCTCCTTTGATGGATTCCAAACATGTTGTGCCACATCCATTCTGACATTTTGATTATGTGTTACTCACATTTGTCGAAGAAATGAACAATTGGAACCACTGAAGCTTTTCAGGATATTTTTCCCCAAATAACAATTTTGTATTCTGAGCACCAGCCAGATTCTCCATATGGCTAAAATGTGCTAGAACAGAAAGGCATTAGCATGGCTTAATAAACTTCATGCATGGTTTGCTGTTGCAGTATCAGAAAGAAAACAAATCCAGCCACCAGTTCTCCTTGGAATAACTCTGTTCAATTACTGCTGTTGGAAATGAGCTCTTTTATGGCTTATGGCTGACAGAATTTGCATTGTGATAGGTAAAGCAGCATCCTGTGTGGTTAATATCTTTGCATTTGACTGCTTGAGTCTTGCATAAATCTTTCCCTGGTGGGAGGGGAAGGCAGTAAATCTGGTTTTGGTGTGAATGAGAAGGCAGTGGATTTGGGAGACATTCATGCTCCATTCCAAACTCTGCCATGCAGCACAACTTCTGCTGACAGACTTTAGCCTGTGTTCAGTCTTTGTGTATTTACCTTCCTTGGTTAAATGTTCTGTTTTGAGAGCCAGACCTGTCTGGGCACACACACATGGACATTTCTCCTGTGTTTCAGCAGAAGGTGCAGTGCCCATAATTCCATGGATTATAATAATAATTATTATTAATATAAAATATTAATATATTAATATATACAAATACATTGAAATATAATATATATTATATTATATAATATTATATATAATGCCTATATATATGATAATAATTATTAATATAAAATAATAATAAAATGGGCATTTTGTCTCTCAGCAGAGGATGCTGCTGAGCACTGCTGGCTGCTCCTGGCTCAGCATCTGAGTCTGGAGTGTGTAGGGAAAAAAGGTGATCCCTGTGTGTCTGAGCTGTGGGACCCCCATGAATTTCACACAGACAAGTCTGGCACTCAGATTCTCCTGAAATCTCCAGTTTGGGTTTAGGGTCAGCTCTGTGTGTCCAGGGACCTGCAGGGCTCAGGGTGTTCTGTCTGTGATGGGCAGGAAGGTCCTGTGGGATTCAGGGATGAACTCTGCCCTTGGGACATCCCTGCCCCCCTGCCCACGATGGTGCTCAGGCAGGAAAAGCTGCTCTGCTCATCCCAGCTGACCCCTGGGATGGTGCTGAGGGTGGGATGCACAGGAGGAATTTCTAGGGGTGAGTCCCACAGCAGAGCTGCTGCTGCTGCTGGATCTTGTGCTCCCAAACTTTCCAGCATTTGGCACTGGAGGGGATGAGCTTGGGCTTTTTTCACCCAAAGGAATGGCAGATATCTCCAAGCTGCTGATGGAATCTCTTCTATGTTTTCATGAAAAGGAGTACCTATGAAAAATGTTTATTTACAGCCCACTGCTTTGGAGGCAGTTGATTTTTTAATTAACTTTTAGGGGTTATGGTCAGAACAGCCATTCCCCACTCTGCTCTGAACCTCTCTGGATTCAGAGCACATCCCCCTAATGCCTCAGGACACACGAGTGGGTTGGGATTACTGATGGGCACAGGATGGATGTTCCCATTTCACCATTACCATCATTTTACCCCTTGCTAGGGAAGTGACAGTGTGGCTGTAATTAATTTGGATTGTGCAGGATGGCAGGAGTAATTGGGAAAGTGTCACAGGAGAGGGACAGGCTGTGCCTCCCTTGCACTGTTGCTGGCAGTCTGTGAGTGCAGTGCTATTTGCATTTGTCTATTAAGAAAAAAAAAGAAAAAAAAAAAAGAAAAAAAAATTTTAAAAAAGTAGGACAACGCTGCTGCAAAGCAATCTTCCCTGGGAACACGTTTTGCTGGCACTCTGGGTTTAGGAGTTCACAGTTCAGCTCTGGCAGGGTGTGAATCTCCAGGCTGCCACCCACGCCGTGGGCTCAGGGGTTTTACTCTGCTGATTTCTGTTCTACAAAGGAAAATACTGCAGGCAGGAAAATACCTCAGTCAATACAATCAGTATGTAAAGGTTCTTAGCTCACCTGGTGAAGGCCTCTCCCAGGCTGGTTTTCTTGGGCAGGAGATCTGCATTTTTTCCATGCTGTGCCTGCTCACATCCCTTGCCCTGTGAGATGTCTGGTAACTTTTCCCTGCACCAATTGCATCCTGAAGTTTCATGAGATGTTTGGTGGCTTCATTCCTGCTGCCAGTGCTCATTATGAGCAGTAGCTGTAGTAAAATATTTTCTTTTCCTGCAGCATCCTGTAGCAAGCTGTAGGTTTGCAGTGTCTGAGCCTGACTGCTCACCCCTTTGCAGCTGATGCCCTGCTCTTGAAAATGCTGCTTTGGCACCAAAAAATGTTGTGTTTGCCACATGGACAAACCTGCAGAGACAGCCCAGAGCTCTCAAGCTCTGTCTCTGAGCCTCATTCTCAATGAATCATTTGGAGGTGAGGAGGAGAACCCCTCTGGCTTGGTGCAGAGCTGTGGGGAGGAGAGCCCAGCCAGCAGAGCTTGGAGGGGTCACTGTGACAATTCTGGGCTGAAATCTGTCACCTCTGCCTTGGCAGTGCATAGCAGGAGCTGGGGATGGAAGCAGAGCTGCTCCAAATCCTGGCAGAGTGTGCTGGCTGCCCCTGCCACAAACCTGCCTGGATGAATGTCTGAACACAAAGCATAAAAAATGGCCCGGGAGGCTCAGTGCTCCGTGGATAAATATTCATATTATTCCATGAATCATGACGTGCCAGTGCTTCATCTCTGCAGCTCCACTGCTGCCAGCAGCCCTCACTCATGGAAACTCTCACTGGAGGCATGATTGATGTGAGGGAAGGGCTGGGGGAGCTCCTCCAGCAGCCACATTTACAGCAGGGTTTCACTCCCAATTCCTGCACGCTGGGAAACGAAACCCAAACACAAACTCAGCTGGTTTGGAGAGACTTTCTCACTGTGGGGATCTCACTTCACCAGGGCTGAATGAAACCACAGAGCTTTTCCCATTCACTGATGGGTTGCATCTGCTTGTTATCATCAGTGATGCTGGGAAGTGATTTTGGGGAGCTGAATTTTCTCCTGAGCTGCTCTTTCCAGTCTCAGGCAGGTTTCTGGCATGGCTCATAGCCCACAGGAGAGGCTCCCCTGTTATGGGATGTTACAGTTGTTAGTGCAGTGCAAAATAGCTGGAAGGGATGGAAGAGAGAAGTGTGCTCTGAACTCTGATTTCTCAGGAGCATTGAGAGCTCTAAAACTTCTCTGTGTGGAGTTTTGGTGTGGCTGTGTGCGACCCAGGCAGCCCCTTGAGGCAATCTGAGCACACAGAGGGGAAAGTTAAGATTTGGAGAAGAAAAATCAACCAGCATCTCAGTGTGCTCTAAACTCTGATTTCTCAGGAGCATTGAGAGCTCTAAAACTTCTCTGTGTGGAGTTTTGGTGTGGCTGTGTGCGACCCAGGCAGCCCCTTGAGGCAATCTGAGCACACAGAGGGGAAAGTTAAGATTTGGAGAAGAAAAATCAAAAAAATCAACCAGAATCTCGGGGTTTTCCTCGAGGCCAGGGCTCCTGGCACTGTGTGCCACAGGGACAGGGGTTCATGGCTTGTGCTGGTCACAGCCAGCCCAGTTGGCCTCAGGACTCTGTGGTGGTGCTTGGGATGAAGCTCCTGCCTCATCCCCCTGATATCAGCCCCTCTGGGGGCTCCTGGTCTGGAGTTTGGAGCAGCTGCAGCTCCTGGCCTTGCCTTGGCTCCCATGGTGGGATTTTGGTATTTAGGAGCTCAGCACTGGGGCATGAGGAGTCCCAATAATTACAATATTTACACAATAATTACAATATTTATTTTGTGTTTGGTACCCATTCCCTTTGTATACCAGTTATTTGTGCTCAGGCAGCTTTTTCTCCTCTTTCAGCCCTGCTGGGTAGAAATACAAGATTCTCTACAGCTTTTAATGCTCCCTGCATTGAACTGGGTGGTGTCACCCAGCACAGAAGGTTCAGAGAGCCCCAATGCTCACAGCAAGGCAGGGAAATGACAGCAAAATTCCAACAAAATCATCATCTCCATAATCTGGCTTTAATCTGAATATTACTGGAGTTAATTTCACCCTTTGGAAGTGCAGACTCCTGCTTTAATCGATCAGCCATGGATGGTAAATAATGAGGTGGTTGAAGTTGTTTTTAACAAGAAGATAATTAAATATGACCAGTTTCCATCATAGCTGCCTGTTAGACTCCCACCACACATAAATGGGAGGGCACAAGAAATGGAAGGGAGGGCACAAGAAATGGAAGGAAGGGCACAAGGATGGAAGGAAGGGCACAAGGATGGAAGGAAGGGCACAAAAAATGGAAGGGACACAAGAATGGAAGGGACACAAGAATAGAAGGACACAAAAATGAAGTGATACAAGAATGGAAGGATACAAAACTCTTCCTCCTTTTTTTTTTTTTTTTTTTTTTTTGGGTTTTTTGGGGGTTTTGGGGGGTTTTTTTTTTTTTTGTTGTTTTGGTTTGGTTTGGGGTTTTGTTTGTTTGTTTGTTTGTTTGTTTGTTGTTTTTGGTTTTGTTTTTT
>VXBR01009396.1:13884-26402 GCA_013400215.1 Cisticola juncidis | reverse complement strand
TGGGTTTTGGGGTGGGTTTTGGGGTGGGTTTTGGGGTGGGTTTTTGGTGTTTTGGGGGTTTTTTTGTGGTTTTTTGGTGTTCTTTTGGGGTTTTTTTTGTGGGGTTTTTTTGTTTGTTGTGTTTTTTGTTGTTGGTGGTGGTGGTGATTTTTTGTGGTTTTTTTTTGTTTTGTTGTTTTGTTTTGTTTTTTGGGGTTTTTTTTGTTGTTGTTAGCCTGTTCCCAGCTCCTCCCTGCAGCAATAGTTAAATTCCAGCTGGCCCCACCTTTCTGGCAGTAGCTGTTACCTTCTGTAGTTCAGTTGGAAGAAAGGAATAAGGAGATTTTTTTTACCTGTTAACTCAGTACCTGCCTGGATCTTGAGTTTTGCAATCCAAAACTTTTCCCAAGTGTTTTATTCACAATTATTTCATTGCAGCTGCTTGATCAGGATGGGGAAGAGAATTGGAAGGGTCAAGTGGGCTCAGCTGTCCTGGCTCTGTCCCCTCCCAGCTCCTTGGGGAGCCTCCTGCTGCTGGGGTGGGTGAGGAGACAAAAAAAACCCTTTTTTTGGGAAAAGAACTGCTCAGGAGCAACAAAAACATCTCTGAATATCAACACCATTTTCAGCACAAATCCAAGCCACAGCCCCATCCCAACTCCTGTAAAGACAATTAATTCTACCACAGCCAGAACCAGCACAGGACTGATCTGAACACTCCTATTGTATCAGCTTTAATGGACTTTTCAAAGTTACCTTGAACTTAGTGCAGGGAAAAATTGTCTTCTTGCTCTATGCTATCTGAAATCCATATGATGGCTTGAACTAATTTAGAAATCATTTAGGCAGAACTGGCTGTAAAATAAACTAGAAATATTTCTGAGTTTAGGCAGACCCTAAAAATCAATGTATGGGAGCATTTCTCAATGCAGAAATTATCTACTTGTGGACAACCCCCCAAAAATGCACAGAACTTTCTTGCCAATAGGAAAAAAATAAAACTGTACATTGAAAAAGCACTTTATTCTTAATTCTGCTGCATTTTTGTCCCTTCCCTGTGACTGTCCCACCCAGGGCTGGGCACACTTGCATAGCTGAGCTCCCTTTCCCAAGCAGGGGTGTTGCTGTGAAGGCAGAACAGACCATTACACAGGAATTTGCACACTTCAGCTCCCTCCCTGTCCTTTCTGCTGTGCAGCCACTGCAGGGAGGGGGTTTTGAACAGCTTTGAACCAAGGATTCATTAATATATTTATTTTCAGATGAAGCAAAGCAGCTCAGATGGGAAAAACTGGAACACAGGGGGCTGAGGGATGCTCCACCCCATTGTGCTCACTCAGGGTTAGGGTCAGGAGATGAATCTGGTGCTGGACCTGTGTCCTGGGGAGTTTAGAACCTCCAGACTTGCAGCTGAAATGAAATGTTTGAATGTTTGAAGTGTTTTAATTCCGTGCTTTAGGTGAGGCTACCACCTGTGTCTTCGTTAGGGAAAAGAAAATGAAGGGAAAAGCGTTTTATTCCTAAGTTTATTTTTCAGGCAGTCTGGTGCTGGACCTGTGTCCTGGGGGGGTTTAGAGCCTCCAGACTTGCCGTTGAAATGAAGTGTTTGAATGTTTTGAATGTTTTTAGTGTTTTAATTCCGTGCTTTAGGTGAGGGTACCCCCTGTGTCTTGGTTAGGGAAAAGAAAATGAAGGGAAAAGCGTTTTATTCCTAAGTTTATTTTTCAGGCAGTCTGGTGCTGGACCTGTGTCTGGGGGGTTTAGGACCTCCAGACTTGCAGCTGAAATGAAATGTTTGAGTTCTGAGTTTAATTCTGTGCTTTAGGTGAGGGCACCACCTGTGTCTTGGTTAGGGAAAAGAAAATGAAGGGAAAAGCGTTTTATTCCTAAGTTTATTTTTCAGGCAGTCTGGTGCTGGACCTGTGTCTGGGGGGTTTAGGACCTCCAGACTTGCAGCTGAAATGAAATGTTTGAGTTCTGAGTTTAATTCTGTGCTTTAGGTACCACTTTAGCTGGGGGTACCACCTGTGTCTTGGTTAGACAAAAGGCAAAGGAAGGGAAAAGTGTTTTATTCCTAAGTTTATTTTTCAGGCAGTCTGGTGCTGGACCTGTGTCTGGGAGGTTTAGAACTTCCAGACTTGCAGCTGAAATGAAGTGTTTGAATGTTTTGAATGTTTGAAGTGTTTTAATGCTGTGCTTTAGGTGAGGGTACCACCTGTGTCTTGGTTAGGGAAAAGGAAAGGAAGGGAAAAACATTTTATTCCTCAGTTTATTTTTCAGTCAGTTTGGTGCTGGACCTGTGTCTGGGAGGGTTTAGAGCCTCCAGATTTGCAGCTGAAATGAAGTGTTTGAATTTTGAGCCTAATTCTGTGCTTTAGGTACCACTTTAGCTGGGACTACCACCTGTGCCTTGGTTAGGGAAAAGGCAAAGGAAGGGAAAAGCTCTTTATTCCCAAGTTTATTTTTCAGGCAGTTTGGTGCTGGCACAATGATGCAAACCCAGGTGGGATGTGGATCAGTCACTGGGGCTGCTGTTCCAGCACTGAGGGCAGCTGAAATCAGTGTCAGAGCTCAGGGTGGGGAGCCTGCCAAGCCCATTCCTCATTTCCCTGCTGCTCATCCCTGCCCCGTGACCCCCGGGCTCCCCTGGCACGGCAGGGCAGGGCTGTGCTGAGACTGATGAGAACCTGGCTGCAGTAAAAACAGCTTTGATCTGAGCAGGGCTTTCCTCAGAGTGCAGAGGGAAGGGCAGGGGCAGAGAGGAATCAGCTCTTTCCCTGAAAGAAAGGAAAAAAAAAAAAAAAAAGCTGCTTTGAGTCATGAAACCACAGAGAAGGGAAATGCACGTGGCTGTGATGGGAGCCAGCACAGCACAGGGACCAAGGAAATGTGGCAGAAATGGGGCAGAAATGGGGCAGAAATGGGGCAGAAATGGGGCAGAATTGGGGCAGAATTGGGGCAGAATTGGGGCAGAATTGGGGCAGAATTGGGGCAGAATTGGGGCAGAATTGGGGCAGAATTGGGCCATTAATGGGCCAGAAATGTCATTTTGGAGAGGTTCAGGGAAGTTTGTAGGTGCTGCTTCCACTCCAGTGTGTGCAAGGCTGGAAATGTAACTTTGATCCATCATTAATGGATTTATTTGCTGCCTGTGAAGTCTCCAAGTGCCCCTCAAGTGAAGTCCTCAAGCTGAGCTGGAACTACAGAGCAGGACCAGGGAGAGCTGTGGTCACACTTGATGTTTATGGCTGAAAGCACAAAAAAGAAAAGGAAATGCTCCTCTCTAATGACATCAAAAATAAACACAGCTTTTCACCCCCTTTGAATGTTAAAACGGGTGCACGAATTTCCAGGAGTTGTGGTTTTGTTCTAAGAACAATTTAGAGCAAGAGAAAGAAAAGGTTAAACCCCTTGAATTCATGAAGCTGCCAGGGAAGCTGCTTTGCTTTTAGCACATCCTGGCCTCTGTTTACCTGGGTTTCCCACGTGTGGTTTGGGGAGTGTGCTCAGAGTAGATGACAAAAGCAAAGGTCGAGGTTCTCATCCTTCCGTGAGAGGATCAGAACCTTCCCAGCTCTGCTGGGTTGCACAAATGCTGTGTTTGCTCTCAGTGTGGAACAACTTGGTACTTTCTGGGAAATCAAAGAGCTGTCCTGCTGCCATGAAAGCTCAGGACTGTGTGCAGGGGTCAGCCAGGGCTGTGCAAGTCCTTAAAAATTCTTTTTTTTTTGTCCCCCTGCTCTGGTGTGCTGCAGCAGTGCCCTCCTGGCAGCAGTGCCCAGCCCACCCTGCAGCATCCCTGCATTCTGCCCATTTTGTGCCCTGCATTCTGCATGGCCTGCAGGGCAGAGGCAGCTTTACACCCTGCTTTTCCTTTAAAACACTTCGTTATTTAATTGCCTTTTAATTCTTATCTCTCAGACTGAAGAGATAAGAGCTCTTTTCACAGAGCAGGGAGACAAAACAAATCCTTCTCCTGCTGCACACCAAGGACAACTTTCAGCCCAAAAGCACAAACAGGGGGGCTGAGGAGAGAAAACAAGAAGGATGGGACTGCAGAACCTGGAGCTGGAATTGGACATTTAAACCCCAAAATGCAAATGGACCAAAACTGATCAAAGTGTGAGACCTGGTGACCCTTTGGGGTCCATTTTGTGCCCATTTTGTGCCCATTTTGTGCCCATTTTGTGCCCATTTTGGGTCCATTTTGTGCCCATTTTGGGTCCCCTCTGGGTGTAGCCCTGGCCAGGCTCTTGTCCTGCCCAAGGTGTATCCTAAAGGCCTTTCAATAAATCTCTGCTTTATTCTCTGGCTCTGCCCAGTCTCTGTCCCAGCTCAGCCTCCCAAGGGATCAGGGCAGGATGGGCCCTCCCTGGTCCATCTGAGGGACTCAGACTGTGCCATCCCTGTCTGGTGGCATCACCAAGGCAGGGACTGGGTGAGGAGCACCAGACAGAGGTGATGAACTCTCAATTTCCCTCATTCTCAATTCAGGCTGTGAAGGGGCTGCCCCTTCATCTTCCCTGCCACGAGAAAGGTTCCACAGCCTCTCTCCAATTCACTGCACTTAGTGGTGACTTAAAAATGGGAATGGAAAGAATTTGCTGAGGCTCTCCAGAAGATGAATTATTGTTTCATGTGTTAGCTCTCCTCTTTCAGCCATTTCTCCCTTTTATTTTGCTGCTGGGGTGAGGCAAGTTAGGAAATCCCACAGCTGGAGGGGAGACCTCAGGTGTGGTGCCTGGCACAACTTTGGATTTTCATGCCTGCAACAACTGCAGAGCTGTGTCCTTCCCTCTTTTAATCTGTGTGATTTTCTCAGCTGCCTGCTCTCTGTACACAAAGATATTTTTGGAATTGAGTCTGTGAACTGTTTTTTCCTTGGTGATTGATAGATACATATCAGCAGCTCCTGAGCAGATGAATCCCCCTCCTGCTCTCCCTGCTCAGCAGTCACCCAGAGGACTCCTGCTGCTGCATTCATCTGTATGCAAGCAATCAGGCTGCTAATCTGTGCCAATAAAGGGATTTATGGTCTCTCAGAGCACAGAGGCTGCATTCAATCTTGCTGACAGCACCAGGGTATGCCCCATTTAGTTGCTGGAAGACAGCAGGGTGTTTTTTCCTTGCTGACTTTAAAGTGATTTCTGTGACCTACAGGACACCAGCGTGAGGAGGACTGAGGGCTTTTAAAGCCCTTGGTACAGAATCTGTTTTGGAGTGCAGGAGGTGTCTCTGACACCTGCATGAAACCAATAATATTAGTTCTTTATGTCCCCGAAACTAATCTGAAATTATGATCTGGAGCCTGTACTTGCTGTGCTTGTCTATTCTCTTTTGATCTGTCTGTTCTGTCTTGCTCTCACATTTGTCTCTGCCATTCCCAAACCAGCTCTAGGTTGGTTCTCCAGGGAGCCCAAACTCCACTTAAAGTTGGGATATGGGCAAGGAACCTCTCAATGCCATGTCCAAAGATTTGGTTCCTGTTTTTTTGGCTGCCCTGGAAATGTAATTTTACCTGAAGTAACAGCTTGTGCAGGAAGTATTTTATTTCTCCACACTTGTTAAACTGGTATTTAAGCTGCTAAACCTTTGCCTATGGCTCTTTCAGGTTCATTAGATCTGGGGTGTGACTTTCAGATACCTTAAAGTGCTGTATTTCAGTACTGACCTGCTGTGATTGTTGCTCCAAGGTTACACTGATTCATTACTTGGAAGGAACTGGGAAAGTCTCTCTGTGTCCTCTGGCAGATCCCAGGAGGGGATGGTGGGATGGTCAGGAGTGAAGGGATGTCCCAGTGGGCTCAGGAGGACCCTCCACATCACAGGGGTGTCCCTGGGGCAGCTCCCACCAGCGTGGCCTCAGCACAGAGGGGAGGGACAGGGTGTCCTGCAAAGCTCAGTTTAATCCAGATGACATTTAGGTGACATGTGAATGGAAACAGTTTATTGCTTTGAAGAGACTGAAGGGATCAGAATGCTCTTGGAGTGATCAAACTGTCTAGAAAGAGGAGGAAAGGCTGTGTCTGAGAAGGACAAGTCAAAGCAGGAAGGGAGGATGATTTTTTTTTTCATTTTCCTGTCGGGTCCAGCCTCATGGGACACTCTTGTAAAGAGATCTGTTATTCCATGGAATTTCACCTTTGGAATTTCATTTTGTCCAGCACACAAATCCTCACATCCCCTCATCCTCCTTTACTGGAGGACCTGCCCCACAAACTCCTTGGTGTGAAAACCCAACCAGACTGAGCCACAGGAATGAAACCTCCAGAACTTCCTTGACCTCATCCTTCCGTGCTTCACCCTCTGCAGGGTGCAGCTCCTGCAAGCTTTGCCTCCTTCTTCAGCACACAATCACTCCTTCTTCTTTGACCTTTTTATTAGAACTACCAGGAAGCCCCAAGACTCAGAGCCTCCCCGTGTCTACAAACAGAGCAGGAGAAATGAAATGCAAAGGTCAGCAAGAGGCTTGCAGGGACTTTGTTAAACAGGTGGCCATGTCATGGTTTCTTATTAAATAAACAGAGCTAGTCTGGAAATCATCCAAGAGACAAAGAGGTGTTGACATTCTCGTTTTCATTGCCTCAATTCAAGTTTTAACTGTTTCTTAGCACTGAAAAAATGTGATTGTGTGTTTTTTTTAGCATTAGTGGCAGTGTTATTAAGCTGAATTTCTGTCTGAGCCCTTCCTGGGGATGAGTTTTCCTCCAGATCTGTGAAACAGCTGAGGGAAGAGAATTCCATGTTAATTCAGCAGCAGTGAGAGATCAGCATCTGGAAGATGCCTGAAAAAGGATCGCAAAGCAGCTGAGATTTCACACCTCTAGGAAGAGGAATTAGAATGGAAATTCCCAATGCAGGCAGCATAAACCCAGGGCAGACAGACAGTTCTCAATTAATGGGCTTGCAATTAACTCTGATCTGCATTGATCTATCCATAGTGCTGACTTTAGTCCATGTTACCCTGCAGCACCAGCAGGCAGAAAATCACTCACTTGACTAAAAATCCTTATAGAAGCCTGTTGGACCAGCAGGGTCATCCCTGTCAGCCAGAGCTGAGTTCCACAGCAGAATTATCTTGATGGGACATTCAGTTCTGTTATATATAATATATATATAATCTCAATTTTTATAATCTCAATTCAAACACAAAAATGCATGTGTTTGCATGGCCTATTAGTCTATGTGTGACTTTAGGGTTCATGCAGGATCATGGTTTTGTGTCCATCTGCTTATTCTGTCCATCCATTTCCTTCCAATGCTCTGGAGCACCCAAACCATTCCATTTCTCAGAATTCAACACTGAATGATGCTGGAAGGTGTCAGGAAAATGGAATAAAAGCTGTTGCCTGGTGGTTTCTCTCTCCAGCCACGTTATTCTGCTGTGAGACCCAGAAATGAGCAGGAGCAGTAAAAAGGCTCCTTGCAAAATCTTATTTTCCAGCCCCTTGTGCAAAGAGAGATTTTCAGAGGCTCCACAGCTCGCTCTTGATTGGGGTATTAATGATCAATGCCAATGTCAACTTTCTCAAAGCAGTTTTTTTTAACTTTTATTTTTCTGGCAACTCGAGTTTATCAACTTTTATCAGGGTGCTTGTGTTCCAAGTTTGACACTTCTTTTCCATGGATGAATGTTATTTCTTCACAGCAGCCTGTAGCTGAGCACAGGAGATTTTTCAGATCATTATTTTAGGGAAGGCTTTGACTCAGGTCTGGTATTTGGGGAGACAATTCCTCATTTGGTGGCAAACAGATTTATTTAGGCTGAGACAGTGGCATAATTTGACTACAACTAAGTGTGAATAGGTCAGGAATGAACTCCCTTCATTTACCTTTCTGATAAATGAAATTTCAGCCTTGGCCATGCTGGTGCAGCTCTTCAGGAATCCCAGGCTGGCCCTGTGTGCACAGCTGTAAAAAACAAAATAACTGAGTGTGCCTGAGAGGAAAATGAGCTGTTGCTGGGCTCACCCCGAGTAGGGAAGACCTTCTGTGCCCTTAGCACTACCAAGTGTTGTTTTATACAACTGCACTGAGGGTGGAGAATGTGCAGCCCTGGGGAATGGCTGAACCCAAAGGACTCTCTGTACCTAACTAAAAATAGCTTTTTTATCAAAAAACCCTGTGTTTTTTAGGGTTTTTTAGGGGTTTTTAGGGTTTTTAGGGGGTTTTAGGGGCTTTTAGGTTTTTTAGGGGTTTTTTAGGGTTTTTTAGGGGTTTTTAGGGGTTTTTTTAGGGTTTTTTAGGGATTTTTAGGGTTTTTAGTGGTTTTTAGTGGTTTTTAGGGGCTTTTTAGGGGGTTTTTAGAGTTTTTTTAGGGAGTTTTTTAGGGGTTTTTTAGGGGGGTTTTAGGGGGTTTTAGGAGTTTTTTAGGGGTTTTTAGGGGTTTTAGCAGTTCTGTTAGGGGAGTGATAGGACAACTTGACCAAAAATAAAAATGTGGGTTGGGGATGGTGCTGGAGGGTGGAAGGGATGTTGTTCCTGGTTGCAGTAGATCCAAATGAACATTTCTCATGGCTAATCATAGAATCCCTTGTGTTTGAAGGGATCCTTGAAATCCCACAGCCCCAAAGTCCTTACCATGGGACCCCTCCCACCACACCACCCTCACCCACCAGACCCCTGAATTTAGAAACAAGGATGCTGTGCCAAAGGAAAATGTCAAACCCTTTGCCCAGCCCCAGGTGGATTCCACTGCCCTTTCTTTGTCCTGTGACCCATCCCAGGAGCCACCAAGGATGATTTCCCTGGGTGATGCTGTTGTGGCTGTCACCAACACCTCCTCATTTTCCCTGTGCCTCAGACAGAGAGCAGCATCTGCTCCATGATGAGCTCAAGGCACACCAAGGTGGCACTGACTGTTCCTGCAGTTCCCTGTGCATTTTTTTTTTTACCTTTTTAAAAATGGGGGCTCTGTTTCCCTTTTTGCAGTGAGTGGGAGCTTCAGAGTGCCACAGCCTCTGAGATGTGATGGATGGTGGCTCAGGCGCTCCCCCTGTGAGTGTTCTCAGCTAAATGAATGCAGGGGACAGATTGTGACTTCTCTAGGAGGGACTGAGCTGGAGAATGAGTGTGGTTTATAAATATGGACAGGAGGATTATTTTGATATTAAAACCTGAGAGATCGAGTGCCAAAATACAGAGCTAAAATCAAATTTAAATATTCTTTTCAGTACTTAGAACATCTTGGAGAGGTCTGTCTTAATTTTTGTATTCATTTAATAATTTGCATAGCACAACATAAACTAGAGGTGTTTATGGGACCCTCAGATACAGTAAATTATAAGGCAATGCCAATTTATCTTGATAAAATCCATCAGAAGTCTAGGTACAAAAGATAAAACTTTTTGTTTCTGGCACTGTCCTTTAGTGTTCTGATTTGAATTGAAACATGTTGGCTGAAAAAACAGCCCTGAATTCTTCACAGGTCTGTACCAGGGTGTTGTGCTCCAGCCCCATCTCTCTATGTGGGTTTCTATTTTAAACAAGGTTGAATTTTGGGCACTAAATTCGTGTGGTGTCACTGCACACTCAGGGAAACTGCCTCTGTAATTCCTTGTGCATTAAAAAGAAGTTAATTGCTTTGCCAGTTGCTTCATTTGATCTTTTTAAAGGATGAGCACAGTGCATTGTGGTTCATGCTGCAGAGTGAATCAGGATTTTTATGAATGTGAACAGGAGATCTCAGTCACTTAAGAATGAAGGTTAGCATTTCTCAAACCCATTGAAGAATATGGGTGTGTTTTCAAAGTTTTAAAATTTAAAAGCTGCAATTAAAATATTGTCTTCTATGTATTTTTTAAAAAAATCTCCAATCCCCTCCCTTCCTCAGCTCTAAAAAGAATGAGAAAATAAAATAGCAGAGCAGCAGTTCTTTCAGAGTGAACCCTTGTCATGATTTAATGCTTATTGTTTCTTATGCCAACTTAATTCTTCTAACTGTTGGCATGCCCAGAGTGTGAAGTCATCCAGACTTCAGATGCTTTTTCATTTCCAGAAGGGAGAGTGTGATTTATGTGTCCTGCAGAGCTGGGCCAGGTGTGGGGAGAGGTAAAATGAGGATAAACTCTCAGCAGAGCTGCTGCTCCAAGGTGAGGTTACCTGTCCAAATCAGGGGCTGAGGGGACCTGGAGCTGCTGGGTGCTCTTAATTAGAGGAAAATTTTGGAGTTTTAATGAAATAACTGTGAGGGCTGTTAAGGTACATGCAGGATTTCTGTTGTGGCTTTTAAGCAGTTTTGTCCTGGGTTGCTGCACACAGGAATTCCTTTGGCTTCACTTCTCCAGTCCTGCCTGCTCACTTATTGTGGTGCTGAACAAAGAGCCCCAAATTAATATAATTGTAATTTTTCTGTGGAGGAGAGGCATTGCAGCAAGCAGGTTTTTACAGATAAACTCCAGCTCTCTGCAGACACAGAATCATTTTTGTGGGTGTTCTCATTTGGAGGTTCCGTTTGGGATTTGGACATTCTCATCTGGAGGTTCCATTTGAGATTTGGACATTCTCATCTGGAGGTTCCATTTGAGATTTGGACATTCTCATCTGGAGGTTCCGTTTGAGATTTGGACATTCTCATCTGGAGGTTCTGTTTGAGATTTGGACATTCTCATCTGGAGGTTCCATTTGAGATTTGGACATTCTCATCTGGAGGTTCCATTTGAGATTTGGACATTCTCATCTGGAGGTTCCATTTGAGATTTGGACATTCTCATCTGGAGGTTCCGTTTGAGATTTCCTTTCTGCACAGAGTAAATCCCTTGGTTTAATCAAATGTCGAAATGTTTTGGGGAAAAAAATAAACCAGAGGGCTTTTACAGTTAAAGTTAAGAATTTCAGGATAAATAAACTTTTCAGGAGTGCCTAAAGGAAGATGCTGGGTGTGATTTACAAGGCTTAACTGGTTAAATTACAGAGGGAGGGTGAGAGTTACAGAAGTGCAAGGGTACCTCATTCTCACACTTGCTGAGATTTTTGATTTTTTTCTGCCATTATTACTAAGTGCTCCTGCAGCTCTTGAGGGGCTGAAATCCCTTTTTTTCATAAGCAGCCCAAAGCTACACAAATTTATCCAGAGGGGCAGCTTCTCCTGCAAGCAGCCTCTTCTGAGCAGTGTTTGCTGAGGGATGCCTGGGTGGGTGAGGTTCACAGGCAAAGTCCTGCACATTGTGCACCTTGGATCCTGCTCAGGTTTCATTTCTGTTTGTTTCTTTGGAAATATTTTTGGTTGGTTTCGTTTTTTTGGGTTTGTTTTTTTGGGTTGTTTGTTTGTTTGTTTTTTTTGGGTTTATTTTTTGTTGTTGTTGTTGTTTTGTTTTGTTTTTTGTTGTTGTTGTTTTGTTTTGTTTTGTTTTGGGTTTTTTTGGGGTGTTTTTTTGTTTTTTGTTTTTTCTTTTTTGTTCACTCTGCAGGCATCTCCACATGCTGTGGGAAATCACTGCAGGAAGATGTCACTGCCAAGCCAAGTGCAGTTTTTCCTACACTCATTTCTCACTTGAGTAACATTTTCAGTGCCCTCAAAAGCATTGGTGCTGCACACAGACACTTTGTAGAGGAGTCCTGAATCCTCTGGTGGGAGGGAATTCCTCCCACTATTTCGTGTAAAAGTGTAAAAGTGCTGATCCACACAACTCTGCCTGCTGAGGGAACAGGAGTGGAGGGAACTGGAGATTCAAGGTGTATCCATGCCATCTACAGGTGGAAAAATGAACCAGGAATGTGCAGCTCTGGCATCTCCTGTGCTGCCCGGGTCTGCTGCCAGGATCGATTGAGAGATGGGAATAACGATTTGGTGATCAAAATTCTATTTTACTCCGGTTTTCCAAAAGCTTATATACTATTTTAGGCAGGTTAGTAATTTCTAGTAAAATAATCAGGTTAAAAATCACCCAGAAAACTCTTTTTGCATGCAGAAGTTGATGGAATCTTCTCTCTTCCCATAAGCAGGTTTAATCCCATCTCCTGTAATTTTCACAGCTCTGTTTGCTCCTGCCCATGGCATCCTGGTTATCAAACCAGCTATGATAATCAAATTTGTTCGACTCTGTCTTGTGCATTCCCATTTCCCTCAGTTCTGCCCCAGGGAGAGGCAGAGGACAGACCCATCCCTGCTTCTGCAGTGGCAGCAGGGAATCAGCAATTTTGGGTAAAAAAAGAGCAAATTTGGGTGGCTGACTCCTGTCAGAGCAGCTGTGGTTGTGTTTTTCATGTTTTTCATGTTTTTCATGATGTTTTTCATCTTTTCCTGGTGAAATGCTCCAGAGACGCAGTTCATGGTTGGACTCAGATGTTTGTTAATTCTTGTCTACAGTGCAGTCTCACAGGCTGTGAGTTCTATTTAGCAAAGCAGACCCTTTAAAAAGGTCTTTTCAGCACAAATTATCCAAGTATGAAATGACACCTGGATTATTTTTATTTTTAAGCCAATAACCAACCTGTGGCACCTAAGCTGGCACCTGTCCCCCTTGGCAGGGAGCTGATGTGGCAGCCAGGCCAGGAGCTTTGGTTGATTCACAGCTGTAGGGTTGAGCTTTATTTTGGGG
>VXBR01009394.1:1278008-1361857 GCA_013400215.1 Cisticola juncidis | reverse complement strand
GCAGCAGGCAGCTGCCTTCCCTCAGCCAGCCAGCAGGGATGCAGGAGTTCAGGAAGTGTTCGGCCTCAAAATTAGGACAAGATGAAGGTGAATTAACTGCTGGGCCTGTAAAGGAGCTGTGTGTTCATGTGTGTGTAGGACCTTAAGCACAGAAAGGTTAGGGGTGAGTCTGGAAAGGGTCCATTGCTTGAGGAATGTAGTTATTCTGGCTTCCGAGGTACTTTTTTTTTTGTGTAGACAGCATGGAAAACGATTACAAAAACAAGTATTGCAAGACACTTAATGAGATGGGAAACTGGTGGTGTTAAGGCTGTGGCTCTTGGGCTTATGTGCCTGTGAGAATTTCAGCTTCTTTCTGCTTCCTTTCTCCAAGCATTTTCTGAGTTGTGAACAATCACAGGTGGAGTTTATTCTGTGGGCTCAAAGTCAGCAACCCCAAAAAATGCATTGAAAATCTCTCTTGACTTTTGGAATGAGGGTCCATGACAGCAACTGGACTCAGGGAAAAAAGGTACATTTAATGTTTGCTACCAATTCCACCAGTTTAGTCTCAGACCTTATCTGCTGATATGTCACCCTGTCTGCTTTCACCGTTCTGGGGTGACTGGGGCTAACCAGACCAGTTTTTAGGGAGCTTAGTCAGCTCCCTGATTTCCAGGTGTAGTGAAGAGAGTCATCAGGGAGAGGAATGGAGAGAAATTGTCAGTAAGTTGCTGTGCATGGAAGAAGCTGGCTGGGCTGCCAGGAGGATTTCCAATTGGAAATCACTAGGCAGCTTTATTACTGCTCCTGTTTTCTCTTGCATGTGGCTCTACAGAGCTTTAACCATTTGTGCTCAAACACTGCATGTCAGGTGTTTAGCTCCAGGCCACATTTGTTTTTGAAAGAAAAGTAAGTAGTAAAAAAGTTCTTCAGCCATTTTTGAGAATGAAGCTGAGGGAAAAGTGACTTCAGGCTTTGAATTACTTTCATGTCCCTCCTTTTTAAGGAAAACAGAAAAAAACCTATGGCAAACTTTGAATCCCTAACAAGGGTGAGAAAGTTGACCTGTTCTTCAAGTTCTCAAAGCTGTAATGCAGGGGGCATTGAGATTTGAGAAAGAGAAAGTGGGTGGGAGATCAGAATTATAGCCATCAATTGAATAAGTTGTTATGATGGCTGATAATGGCAATGGTGATTTCTCCGGTGTGGTCTGGTCCTAATGTCTGTTGTAATTTGGAAATAAAAGGGACTGTGAATGATCCAGTGAAAGCCAAGCATCTTCATGTCTGTCTTGCTCCAGAGCAGAGTAGGTCATTTCAGCTCTGTAAAGACTGAACTTAGTAAACTAGTCCCACATCTTGAGTGAGCACTTAAGTGATCTTGTGTATATATCTCTATATTTGTTCACTCTTTCAGGTGCAAAATACACGTGGGGAATGTGTGATTGTTTCTCTTGCACTGTGATGTACAGGTATAGAATTCCTTGCTGAGGGATTTGTTGGTGTAAGATGAAAACGCTATTCTTGTGAACGTGCTTTATTCTGGAGGCACTTCTGCTCCATCTGGAGTAAGGGTGGCTTGAAAGTTGTCAGACAAGATTTGCGCTCCTTGCCAAACACCACTGCTCTCCTAAATAAAAACAAGGGCCCAGAAGATTGTAAATACCTGTGCATGTGATGTAAACAAACTTCCTGATTCAGGGACCACTGTTGAAGCTAATGGTTCTCCATAGAATGAACCTATTAGTTCATGCGCAAGAACTGAGGCCTTGATTTGTGATGAGCCCTTAAGTGTAATTTGCAGTAGCCTGTTGACTGTATCTTACTAAACTGCTGTAGATGCAAGAGAGAAACAGACTGAGGCTGGAGTAATACCTGCCTTCACTTCCAGTCAAAAGTATTTAGAGAAAAAAAGAAATGTGCCACACCTCTAGGATCTCCAGTCAACTTTCCTGCAAACTTTGGCCACAGCGAATGAAATACCCTTGGTGCTCAATACACAGGGCAAAGGCTGCTGCTATATTTAAAAATATATGTATGAAAATGGCACTGGAAGTTGCTGCAGAGATGCATTTTGCAGGTATAATAGCAAAGGAAATTTTTAGAAACCAGTCCTGAAAGAATTTGCAACAGAGAATTTCTCAGGATACTCCCTGTCATTTCTCATTTGCTTTGCTGAAGTGTTAAAAGCACACATGGTTTCTGTAGTTATGGCTAGCATAAATTAATTTATGGTTTTGTTTTGATTATATACCATGTATATGTATATTTTTTTTTGCTTGATTATAGAAGGGGGGACTGTGGAAAGAGGATTTTAACTTTTTTAACAAGACACTTGATTGAAATTATTTATTCATGTTAAGCACCCCAGAGCAATATTGAGTAGCTCTGTTCTCTTCTGTTTTGAAGAACTCCTCAAAATGAAAGAAAAAATCCCGTTTTCGTTTGTTTTCCAAGAGGGAAAAAACTGAATTTAAAAACGGTTTAAACACTTCAGTGATCCTTATTCTATTTCTTGCAAACTTCTTCCTTGCACGTGAGCCCAGCCACTCTGCCCCTCTCCACTTGCCCACAGATTTACCATGCAACTGATTTTGGAGGTGGGTTTACACATTTGTGTTAAAAACACTGCAGTCTCCGTCTCTGGTAATCCACCAGGTGGAAGCAGATGTGTAGAATATCTGTGCATGTATTTGTGAATCTGGATTTGAGCAGATTTGGCGTTTCTAAGAGGGCAGTGTGTGTGCAAAGACAAGGGAACCCTTGGCAGTGTAATACCATCAGTAAAGCAAAAATTTGCAGGTAACCACTAGCAGGGTTCGTTGGTGGTGTTTGTTCATGCAGTGGGGGACATTGTATTAGCCAATGCTTCTGATGCATGGTTAGACAGCACTTCCCTTGCTGTTCTGAATTACACTAGGGAAAAAGGTATCAGGGAGGGGATGGGGAGAATAAGATAGAAAATGATTTCTTGGAGATGGGTGCTCTTTTTACGCTAACAGAGGTTTTGGTCTCTTAACCACAAGTGCACTCTTCTGACCTACAGACTTGTTCATCACGTACTGATGTCTTCCTTGTGTCCATCTTCCTGTTAACCACCTGGCATCCCAGTACCTCTCTGCTCTTGCAAAAAACAGCACCTTAGAAGTTTGGGCAGTGTCCCTGTAGTGTTTGGCCCTCACAGTGATTTTGCTTTGAGTGCATCTTGGTTGAGAAATACACTGAAAGTACGAAGATTTTTATTTTGTTTGGACGAGGGATGGGTGGGAGGGCAGGGTGAGTCCACTTGGTGTCAAACAGGAAGGCTGATGGAGCTCAAAGTGGCCTCCTGAAAGCAGGAGTTGGTCTTCTGTGGGTCTTCTAAAGGCAGTCATGTGGAAAGGGGCTGTGCTATCCAGATTTACAGTGCCTGCTGTGTTTTGTATGACAGAAATACTCTGGCTGTGTACTGCTGCAGGTTTTTGTTGTCCTTTTACAGGTTTTGTTGATGGCTTCTCCATTGACCTCTTGCACTAAACTTCATGTCACTGCCTGACAAAACTGGGCTCTTAATGATTTAAAGTTTACTTACAGAGCACAGCCTAGACAGTACGATGTGTTGAATATATATTGGATGAAATAATTTCCTTACTGATTTGTACTCTCTGAGTTTTGCTTAATTCTGAGCATGTTATAGAAACAATTAGATCTCCTAAAAGTGAAGATATTTGCATTTTAAGTCCAGAGTTTCAAAACCAAGTCCTGTACTTGTACTCTGTGCATGTTGAGACAAAAATAAAATGGAGGAAAATCTGAAAGAAGCCTTTTGCATCACTTGAGGCCCAGTGGGAGCTGAGGGTCAGGATCACACTGAGAATTAATCAGTTCACTAGAGAACATGATACAAGAAAATGATGGTATTGCCATAAGGTTTTCAGGCTTTTTATTAGTAGCAGAAACTTTAAAAATAAAAAGAGAGTGAGAGAAAGCCTGGGATCAGGAGTGGCCTGAAGAGGAAGTGACCAAGACCAGCTGAGAAATGCAGAGAGTGGTGACTCAGGAGTGCTGCTTTAGTGCATCTGTGCAAAACTCCTGTCTGCCTTATGAAGGGGGGGTGAGAGAGATCACAGTTCTATGCAATCTCACTTCTTAATGCAGTTTTGAATAACGTGAAACAGTTCTGGGCCTTCCACTTTCCTTTCAGACTGAGGATTTTAAACAGGGAATGCCAGCCCTGCAGGAAAGGGACTGTAATCACAAATCTGAAAGCAGCATGTGACCTTTCTTGTCATTTCTAACAAGCCAGAACTTTGCAGAAATCTGCCCAGGCAAACTTTTGGTCCTGCTGTGCCCCAGTGCAATAATTATAATGCAGAAACAGCTGATGGGTCACGTCTCCAGGCCTGTGCAGCGTTATGACTTGCTACCTACATTCCATGTTTAGCTTTGAGAGATCAGATGGTGCAAGCAATGTGAGCTAGCAGTGCCTGAGGACATGCTCAGGGCAACACGTCCTGTCCCTCTGCAGCTTTGGTTTCTTTTCTCTGCTTCTGACCCATCCCCTTAAGGTGATGCATTTTACAATAAATACCAATCTCTCCAGGAGGTGAGCTGCCCCTGTGGAAGCATGTGGGCCATTCCCACTGTGCTGTATGTTAAATCAAGGGGCCCAAGGTTTGTAAATATTGTCTCTAACTGGGCACTCCAGGTGAGCTGCTTGCCCTACTTGCTGGTAGCTCTGGAGCTGTGGTTGGTATACGTGTGGCACACGGTGGCAGGCTGCTTCAGCATTGTTACTGATGTGATTTAATGAAGCATGAGTAGTATTGGAGGGGGTGAATTTTGTCTTCGTGCGTGGGGAAAGGATCATTGACAAAAGTTTACAAACAAACAAACGAGTTGAAAATTAGGCTTAATTCAGCCATGTGCGGGAAGGGAGGTGGATATTTTCGAGACATGTT
This sequence comes from Cisticola juncidis, assembly GCA_013400215.1. Classification (NCBI taxonomy): domain Eukaryota; kingdom Metazoa; phylum Chordata; class Aves; order Passeriformes; family Cisticolidae; genus Cisticola; species Cisticola juncidis. The sequence goes on along the minus strand of VXBR01009394.1, from coordinate 1,356,936 downwards.
TGTTTTGTGCTTAGCACTGTGCAAAAGTTACACCCAGTCCTTGATCTAGGAAAAATTGGATAGGTAAGCAGAAAAGTACTAACTCACTGCCTAAGACTGCTCTCGCTTGCTTACTCTCCTTATCCAGGGATGCCATAGGAGAGGTGCAGTAGGGACATTTTAATTGAGGTAGTTTATGTTAATGTGAACTTACTTTCACTGGATTTAATCTGAAAACAGAACTTCAGGTATATTTTTACATGTTTTTATGGCAGAGATGTTGCAAGTGAGCTCTGAGTTGGAGAGGAGTAAGGGGGGGCCCAGTAGGAGGGAGTCTGGAGATGGAACCGGTTGTGGGTTCGTTCCACTACATCTTTTCATCTTTCCCCGGTGCTGCAACACCGCAGGAGTAGAGTTACCGACAACATTCTTGCTCGGGTCTCTCATCCCTCACTCAAATAGAGGGTGTAATTTGACTATGTCTCAGCTCCCATGTGTGAAGGCTGTTGATGAAACTATATGTATGTGCATTTTTAAGTACAAACAAAAACCAAACCCAAACAAACACCAATCTCAGTTCAGATCTGTTCAATGATCCTGGATCACCATGTGGTTGTTCAAACTCTAGAATTGGCATGAGGCCGGAGGGAGAACACGTGGCCAGAGCTGTGGGGTAAAGTGAGGACTGGCAGTCTGTCCTTCTGAATGACAGCTGTAGCTTACATCAGGTTAAATCAGTCTGTACGCTGCAGGCTGAGGCAAAGCAGAATGGATTAAAAGCAGGTTTTCACTGCTAGCCTTGCATTTCCTGCAATCCTGCATCAGCTTGTGGGGGTGCATGTATTTCTGCATCCCAGCTGCCATGGAAAATGAGAGGCATCTTCTCATAGGACAGTTCTCCCAGTCAGTATTTATTGAAGTTTTCCTGATTCGAATGGCTGTGTCCACAGCTGTCACAGATAGATTGTGAATCTGGGTTTTTACCTCCTGCTTCTCCATTCCTATCAGCTGTTTCCGGCTGCACACAGGTTAACAGTGAGGCCTGCTGGGCTACTTAATGCGTGGCCTGGCACTGCCTTTGCCTGATGCAGATCATTTCTACTGGCCAAGGTTATCTCTTCCTGACCTTATAGCCAGAATTCAGCCTCCCATTGGCACAGTAATTGTGAAAAGGAGGGCTTCTGAAAGAATTCCTAAAGGCTGGAATATCCCTTCTGGTTTTGTGAAAACGGTGGGGTTTTTTCATCACTGCTCTGAACAGGAAAAGAAAGTGCCTTAATGTTAAGTTTGCAAATTCAGAGAAGGTTGTGTTTAAAGATTCTTTTTTTCTAAAATCCACAGTGGAGACTAAAAATTTAGTATGGCAGGAGGCCGCTGTACTCAATCCACTTTTGCTACTGTACTTTCTTGGTTGCTTGCACGCTGCATACTGGTAACTTGCTGTATAGGATACATGGCATCTGATTTCTTCCTAGCTGTAGCCCTTTGTACCAAAATGTCTTTTACCTGAGTTGCAGTTGGTTCCACGTATGGGACTAAAGGTGTTTGCGTGCTTTTGGGATGAACAGGGACTTCTGTTACCTGTGTAATGGAATGAGGCAGAGGGATTAGTGGTGAAAATGAGGAGAGAGGGTGGAGCTGAATTTAGTTTTCTGGAGTCATGAGGCTCCTCCTGTAGCAGAGAGGGAGCATAGTACATGGAACCTGAAGACCTTTAAAGTACATGCTGAAATGGATGCTGGGAAGATACAGTACAGTGCTTGGGCACAACTCCAAGGCTCCCAAGGCAAGTAATATTTAAACAAGCTGAACAGCCCCTTTCGGCAAGCAGCAGGAAATCCAGCACTGAGCTTTGTGTTGTTGCATGGTCAGCAGAAGATAAAAGCTCAGGCTATGCAGCTGGGGTTCCCTCCTATCACTGGATGGCAAACTGTTAAAAAAAGATAAAAGAACAGAAAAGGACAGGGGGTCGTCTTACTGAAAAGCATTCCTTCATATTTTAAGCCATTGAAGTACTTTGAAATTCACTGATCCTAATGGAAGTCAGGAACAGCACCATCGGGGTGTGTTGGAGCTTTTACATCAGCTGACAGGCAAAAGATGAGTTTGTCCCTTTGCTTCATCAGAGATAAAGATTGAACATGCCTAGGACTGTGATATGCATAGATACCTCACCACAAGCCCTACAGTGGGTAGGAGCTTCCCAGAACTTTTTTTTTTAGGAGCAAGGTGTGTAAATGGTGGGTCTGCTGCTGACTGGGAGTCTCATTCTAAAATTTAACCAGCATTCAGCCACATACAGCCTTTCCAGGTCCCACTTTCTTCAGCTAATCCTTGGTTAGGGACTATTTTAACAATGAGGAAGGGAATTTAAATGAATGAGATTGTTAGTTCAAGTCTTCTAATCAGTATTTACTGTATTCTTCACCTCTTTCCCTGCTCCTTTTCTCCTGCATCACAGCACTAGTGGGAAAGAAAATGCTTCAGAGCATTTGTTACCAATTTAGCAGCAAGTACGTGCTCAAATTTGGGATTTCTGAGATCTGTGTGTGCCATATGTAGGCAAAATGTAGTACTTGCAATTGCCAGTAGAAGGGTATAAACACAACTTTGCTGTTCTGCAGATAGTGTTTCTTTATTCTAATGAACCTACATTTGCGCAGCCTTTTTGTTTTGATAGGACGGTTAACCGTCCTCCCTAGGGTGCCTAATTGCTTATCATGAACTAATCAGTCCCCTGGGTATATGAAGGGATGAAACACTGCTAAGATAGAGCCTGTGACTTTCCCCAGAGGTGCGATAACCCTCCCAATTAACCCCACCCTTCGGGGAGCTTCCCTACTGCTGTTTTAAAGACCTCCTGCTTCAGAAATGCTCTGTGTTAACAGGTTTTAGGAAGTTTAAAGGGGTGTATTTACTGAGAATCTTTTGAATCTGTAAGCTCTCATATTTTTATGTCAGATTTGTATTGAATATTGTTTCAAGTTTGGTGTGAAAATGCTGAACATGTTTCTGTTTATGAAAGTGCCAACCTGCATAGCCCCGTGGCATGCCAGACCCTAGCAGATAAGGAAAGGGCCAGTTTCTGTCTTCAGCTGTTAGTAGATAGGGATGGCAAAATCTTCTCACTTCAGAAACTGCATTTGAAGTCCACATGAAGAAATTAGTGAAACAAATCTGGTGGTGGCTCTTCTAATTTTTGGTGGAATGATAGTTACACATTACCATGAGTGGGTAGATTAAAAGTTTTGCACCTTACAGTAAAAAATAATTCATTTAACTAGTGGTTTTGCTTGCATTCTCCTTTCAGTTTCCTGTTTTAACTCATTCATAAGACATGCTTGTCTGCTGTACAGGTTGAGATGGCTACTGATTGCCTGAATTCTTCTCTTGTATCCTTTTATATTGAATGGTTGAGTGCCATGAGGCGTATAAAAAGCTTACTACAAAACAGGAGTCTTTGAACTGGAAGTGGAAAATAGCTCCTGCAGTTTAGCATCTGAGTGAAAATATGAGTTCTTGTGTTGAGGTTTCTTTGTCCTTTACTTTTGCTCTGAATGAGCACAATTCTTGTGTGAAATTTGGAAGATTGAATTGGTCAGTTGGGTAGAAATCACAGTTTGTTCCTTGAAAAAGCTGTAACCTAATCAGTGATAATATCAGATTTTTTTCTTCTGTGGTTCTATTAAAATACTTAAGGTCTTCTTCACTTCTGGTTGTAGAGTATATTCTAAGTGACCTTAGCAAGATGGATGTAAATAAAAATAGTGTTACAGTGTGTACTGCTTAAACCTTTAAAGCAAAGTGATTTCATGCTTAGAATTAAAAGAAGGTAGCTGTGTGGGCGTGTATGTTTATATTTCTGAGAAAATGTAAATGTGGAAGCATCCCACCTCAAAAGAAGTGTGACTTTCAGTATCATGGGTCTGATTATGGTATTTCAGTGTTGCTTTGCTATGTGTGCATATATGAAAGTGATTAGTCAGGTTTCCACTGGCAAACTCTTGCTCTATTCCTGCAGAAACTGGGGTGGGTGCACAGGCCACTTGATCACTTTTTGTTGCTGTTGTTCGTTTTTCTCTATTTGCAGCTACTACTTTACCCAGAATTGGGTTGAACCTATACACAGTTCATACGAGTTTGTTCCAGGCTAATGTTTTTGTTAAATATATATCAGTGGAGTCAGCAGAAGGAAATTAATTTCCCTTTTCGTATGTGGATTGTTTCAAGAATTGTCTGTATCATCTGTTTCATGGAAATGTGTGAAGCACTAGCAGTGGAATTGGTTTTTTGGAAGGAGAGGGTGGTTTTGGACTAGCAGCAGACATTTTTGGCTGGAAGAATAGCGGCTTGAAACTTCACTTACTGAAGAAACCTGTTCACAATTTTGTCTGTTTTGTTTGTTTTTTTTTTTTCCCCAGCGTTCCTGAAATAAACTTCCTGCAATTCTTTGCAGTGTGCAGGTGTCCAGACTCCCCTTTACTCATGGTCGCCTGTGAAACCCGTCAGGCAACTGAAGGCTGTACCTAAAACTCTGCTGGCAGTGCAGCACACTGCAGTGGCCTTGCTATAGTTACGGTGGACACCTTGTGCAGCCACAGCTGTAGCATCCCCTCGTAGTCCGAACAACTCTGCCTATTGCGGTCCAGGAGTCTGCACGTGTGGAGGACTGCCTGGAATAGAAAAAGGAAAGCTGCAGAGAGTGTAAGCTGCTGCTTGATCCGTGTGGCTGTTGTGCCGAGGAACATCAAAACTTTGCTGGATGGATCCGACAGCTCGTTGCAAAGTAGAGGGTCAGTCTTGCCGGTTATTTGCAGTTATTAACCTTAGCGGATTTTTTTTTGTTTTGTTTTTTTGTTTCGTTTGTTTTTATATTTTTCTCTGTATGCCTAAGAGGATTGTGCCCTTGCAACCAGAATGCTCCTGTTAAGGAAACTTGAGGCTGTTCCTACTGAAGGGCTTTGAAGATCAGCAGGCATTTCCTCCAGGGTTTACAGCATTGTTGGAGGAAACATTCCCTGCAGAAGTCTTCAGGCCTATCCGCCCGACTTTGGTCATTTCTTACCTCACCAGCACGTGGATTATGCTGTTTGCAGACTGTCTGAGCTGCACGATGACCTCCGTGGATTCCTCATGAGCTTTTACAAGGCCAGGCCTGTGTACTTTGTAAAATCCTTTAGAAATGCCTGCTAGGCTTTTAAAGTCCCAGAGCATAGACTGTAGTACAAGGAACTCGGAAAGTCAGCAGCTGGATATGGTTGTGGATGAAGGGGGATTTGTGTGTGTCTGTGTATGCAGTTCTTGTTTTGAAAATACATATCTTTTCAGGTCAGATAGAGATATATTGTTCCTGAGAAGGCTTCTTGTACTGTCTGATAAAGCTGAGGGACTTCTGAATTCCATAAGAAATTGATGAACAAGATTCCTATGCCTTTTCTTTGCATGTGTGTTGCAGTTTATGAAAATGAACAGATGCTGTTTCATTTTGTCAGCGTGCTGGAAGCACCTCCCACAGGTTACTTGCACTGTGTGTACTTCAGAATAGAAAGAAAACTCATACTGAGGAGTACCACTGGCAAGTAGCTCTGCTGTTTAAAATTTTCCAAGTGTCTGTCTGTGCAGATCTCAACTTTGAGAGGCTTGCCAGCCTATTGCTGTAATTCATTTACCTAGCTCAACCAAAAAAGAAACTTTGTATTTCAGATTTTAGAGCTCTGCAAACAAGCCCAAAGGCTATTGGCCAGCTGGTGTAAGCCAGTGGGTGTGCTCACAAAACTTGTGGCACCTTGTTCATAGGTGGTAAGAGAGAGCTATTTTTCTGAAGGCTGGATTTCTCCTTCACTTGGACAAAGCAATAAATCTCAGTCTGAGTGATCTTTGGTACTTTGGCATCTGTGGCAAGTATATATCTACAATAAGCCCCGGTAAAATTAAAACAGCTAGTTTGTGCCTTTTAACTCTGGCTCACAATTCCACGAGAATGTCAGCTGATGATTGTCTATGCTTAATATCACATGGAGACTATGTAGTTGGTTTATATCTGTTCCTGGTCCTTAGCACACTGCAGGATTTATTTAACTTGAGATCTGCTTGTGCCTGTTGTGGTGGGGGGCAGATGTTTGCTTTGGTTTGTGGGCCTGCAGAGTCTGCTTGGTGTGGAGATACAAGCTCAGAAAGAGTGCTACCAGTTGTCTTGCTGACGAAAAAGCTGTGTAGGCCCTTGGGATATTGCAATTGGAGGCTGAATTACAAGTGCCTCCTAGGGTGGATGGGAGAGGGAGGGCTGTACAGCATGTTTCTGAGTCTCTTTGCTCCAGCGTGTCTCTCTCTCCCTTCCCTGTGGCCTGTGCTTACCTCCCTGAAAATCTCAAGCTAAAACTCCCTAATTTAAAAATCTATTTCTGGGGGAAAGGGGTAGGGATATGATTTGTGTTTCTGAGCTTTTTAAATTATCTTGGTTATCTTGTTGTTGTTGTTGTTGTTTGTTGTTGTTGTTGTTGTTGTTTGGAGCATGTGATAGGGGGAATAGTTTCTGTGCTGACCAGAAACAGAATACAGAAAGATATGATGTTAACAAGGTGGGGGGAGAAAAGGAGGTGTTTGTTTAGAAAAAGCCTAGTCACTAAAGCCTGTGGGGCAGAGGAACCCTGCTGATAACACAGATGAAACAGTCTGCCTCTTTCCTAACTTTAGAGGAGTGGAGCTTTGTAATAAATGGCTGCCATGTGGCAGCTGTCTCCCAGCTTCGTGAGCCTGGCAGTAGTTAATCCTGTCAGCAAGTCATGCTCCCTGGAAAAGAGCAGTGAGAAGAGCTTCAAACTCTTGAATCATTCTATTTGCAAAATATTTGCATGTTGAATGTCTTTCTGCTTCAAAAAAGTTTGGTAATTTGATGTAGGTTTCCATCTTTAAGTAACATTAAAGTGCAGCTGTGTTGGCTTAAATAAAATGTTAGAAATGTGCTAAGATATTGCAATTCTTTTCTCTCTTTAAAAAAGTCATTTTCGTTTTGGAAGGTGTATGTTTCAGAGTACAAAATGTACTGTGTAGAGAAGGGACACTGTGTTGCTATGCCTGTATGTTAAAAAATTACAGGTTGAGCATTTGAGATCATGCTTATCCTGAAAAACTTGAGGCTTTAAAATTGACCTGTTTACTTCAGTTCGCTTTTTGTATTTTGCTGAGCATGTAATGTGTCTGTCCTTTTTCCGAAAGTCAAAAAACTAGGATTTTTACTTAAAAATTTGGAGATTTTGTGCAGTAATGTGACACCATCAGATTTTACAGGCTCATGATAAAATCTTGATGGTTGACAACATTACCACCAGGAAATGGGTTTCAATCCCTGTAATTTCTATTTTTTTCTTTTTTCATTTTGCTATGTTATCTTGTGAAACACAAAATGTTTTGGCAAGCTACCTGGTACAGTGCTCCAAGCAGAGAGTGCGCTGGCATCTCCTGCAAAGACAGTGTGGTTGGGCTGCAAAAGATGAGTTGGGAGCTCTGCCATAAGCAAACTGCTCCCCCTTGGGCTTGCCTGTGTGTGCTAGCATATGGATGCAGTTAGAGTGGTGAAACACCATGTGGGACATAGCTGCTCCAAGAGGAGTTTTTTCCTGGTCTAGTTTATCCTATTTTCAGAATGATTTTTGTAAAATTATGTGTGCGTTCAGTTCCTCTGTGAAACTTCAAATACTCGTCTTGGAGGAGCCAAATTGCAGCCAGAGCACCGCACAAGAAGCAGGGCACTAGCACAGGAGATTTTCTGTATCTTCCTGGGTGTGACTCATCCTGCTTCTGTAGTTACTGCTGAACCCATCCTGCACACACACGCAACTCTGACTACAAGTAAAGAGCAAGTGTGAGGAGGTGAAATGTTTCTCCCTCCAGAGATTTGCTTTAAACCTTCACCTCGAGTGCTGGCTCCAAGGCTGCCCTTGGCTGAGCTGCTGGCCATCAGGGTGAGGGACAGAGATGGGGACAGGGACAGGCCCTCCCTCCCTCCCTGCCTCCCTCCCCAACAGCTGCAGGCACCAATTGCCAGGGAGCAGCCTGGCTGCATGGTTTCGTGGCTTTCTTCCTCTTGTTACTAATGTGCCTCCTTGTTTCCGTGATGCTGTGCAGAGGAACAAGCAGACGGATTGTCTCCTCTCGGGGTGGGTGCCCAGGCATCTGCACAGCCAGTTGGTATGGCACAGGAGCCCCTGTTTTTTCAGTGACACCAGGGGCTATTGATGGCAGTCTGGGGCTCTGCTGCTGCTGCTGCACAGATGCTTGCTCTTGGCCCACCTTAAAAGGACAAGATATCCCGTGGTTTAGACTGGCCATATATTGTCGGAGATGTCAGCATCTCCGTCACAGCTACCCAGCTGAGCCCGGCGTCCCGCTTCGCCTGCCCTGCATGCCTGCAGCCTCTCCTCAGTCAGAGCTGAGGGGTGCTGTAACTTGGACTATTCAAAGGGGAGGTCTTTTTTCTTCTCAGTTACTCAGAAATGTTTTCCATCTAGCTCACCCATTGGGCTCTCGGACAAATATCTCATTCCCTCAGCACAGTACTTGCTTAGGCATACAGGTGATGGGACATTAACCTGCTGCTCTCCCCACATCCCCTCCAGGGTTTTAAGTCAAATGGGTTTGTCAGGGCAACATGAAAATGGAAAAAAAAAACCCCAAGCAACAAACACGCAAAGCTGCATTTTGATTCTTTCCTCATTCTGCAATCCTTCATTCCCTCTTGCATGTCTGAGATAGCAGTAGCAACAGGAGATGAGGTTTTGTCTCCATGGGCTGTGCTTCCCCAGGATTGCTGAGATTCCCCTCAGACAGGTGTATCTCCCTTTCCTCGACCTGTTGGGCATGGAGACATGCACGGTGGGGTTGCTCACGGGTCCTTGCTTCAGCTTCCCCCTGCCCTTCTGCTCTCTTGCCTCATCCTGAGCTCCTTCGGGACATGTGGGCAGTGGTTTTGCCAGGCAGTGTGATGCCACTTGCCTGACCTGTCCTGCCTTTGCAAGATCCTTCCATCCTGCCTTCACGGCCCACTTCCTCCAGTCTCTGGCTCTGCTCTGCTCCTACCCTCTCCCACACCATATTCCAGGGCTGTCCCCTTGCCCAGTGGGATGTGAGCCAGTGCTGGCCCAAGTGAGAGATGCAGCAACCGGACTAGGGAGGATTGATAGTGTGGGGAGAGACCCCGGGCCATGTCCCAAGGAGAGCTGCCCTGCCGTAACCAGTGCCAGCCCAGGGGAGATGTGAAGGGACTTTCTCGGGTCGCCACTTCATCTAAGGCAAATAAACCACAGTTCAAGCCAAGAAACACATTGACTTCCTGGAACTCTGCGAGCCGTCCGCACAGCTGTCCCCACTCCCTGAACACATGCAAAGCAGAGCTTATAAGGACAGACAGTATTGCTTTTGTGTCCTTCCTCAGCCAGTGGGGAGGGTGCAGGGGAGGGGATGGGCTGGGTAAAGCCCAAGGCCTGTCGTGTTCCGTGTTTCCCCTGCCTTGCCGTGATTCCCCGTGACTGGGGGAAGCCAGACTCCCTTCCCACTGGCCTCCCCACAGCTGTGCAGGCAGGCAAGGATGAGGATGGAGGGGTGTTTGCAGTTGTCAGCATGGGAAGGAATGGATGGATGTCTGCTTAGAGCCACTTCTTTTACTCTCCTGCTGCCTTGACTTCATTTTGTTACCTGAATGTGGTGTTAACAGTCCCAGGTTTGTTAAGCTGTCTTCAAATTTCAGTATCCTTTTCTCTTGAGCAAGCTCTTGAAGCTAACTGCAGTTTTGTGACAAAGACTTCCTGGAGGGCCAGGTACTCACCAACAAGCTGATACAAACAGCAGAGATGAGGAGCAGCTCACAGATATATCTTTGCTTAGGGGAAAGAATGCTAAGGTACTAGATATGTCTCAAAATTCATCAGCAGCTGCTGATCCTAAATGCAGCCACAGGTTATTGCAGTTCTTGCAGTGCTGTGTGTTCTGTGTGGCACTGCTGTTCCCAGAAAGGGCAGTGCTGGTCGGGAACTCAGTGCAGGCTCAGATCAAACTCTGAGGTGATTACCAAGTGTGCTGGGCTTTCCTGTTGGGAGCCAGGGGGCTGTCAGGTTTTGCTTTCGCTCTTGGTGCCAGAGTAGCTTTTGCCTGAGTTCTCTTTTCTAGCTGAGCATGACCACAGGCTCCTGCATGAGGGCTGTTCCCACAGCACACAGTGCTTGCGAAAGATGCAAACGTGGCTTCCCTCTTCACGTTAGCAAATGGAGCACAGAGCCAAGAGGATGGGCATGAATTCATTTTATACTAAAGCTGCCCGGTAGCTGTGTGCGGTGCTGTAAACCAGTTGGACCGTAAAGGTGAATTTCACCCAGGAAACCCCTGCTTTGTTGGTACGGTGTCTCATTGTTATATTAGTACAACTTCCTTGTTTTCAGTGTATTGCACCAATGTAACACCAGAGTATCATGGTGATTCAGAGTTGTTCATCAAAGGCATTAGCTAAGTTTAAATTCTGGTATGCTTTATGGAGAGAAGCTTCTGGTCACCTGAGCCAAAGTCCTGAGGAGCATTACTAGTCCATAAGTCACCAAAAAGGGATTTTTAAAAGCTGCATTAAAATTGAATGTGCACATGTATCCCATCATGCTTGCAAGTAAATAAAACAGGAGGATTAAATATGTTTGAATATTTAAAATTTAGCCTGTTAGATGTTACAGTAAAAGCATGCAAAATAGTCTAGAATAGAAATACAGGGATCATCTTGTTCTTGTTTAGTGCTTCTTCCCCTGTCCCACTCTCACCAGAAGATCCTCCATAACTCAGTTTTAAGGCATGTCCAGGAGCATGTGGTTCACTTGTTTATTCCATGTCTGGGTGTATCTGTCTGTGTACAAGTTAGACATATGGATGTTGTAGACTCACAGGGTTATTTCAAGAGGCAAAGTATTATACCTGCACTAACACAGTTAAAATGATGGTTTCACTAATAGCTCAGAGAGTTTATAGAAGGAGAAGAGTCTGTCTTCTTTGGTGCTCAGAGACTACCTTTCAATAGATGTTACTCCTTTTGGTTGCTGTGTTTGTGTTTGGTTTGGTTTTTTTGTAGAAGATAATGTTATTTACAGGTGCAAGTTCAAAAGCTTTGGGGTAGCATTCTTAGTTTTTACTGTTAAGTGAAAGAGCAGCCACCAGATACTGCCATGATACTTCCCAAGAAGATACTCTTCTTTCTGTGCTTGTCTTGCTTTCCCCATGAGCTGCTCTGTCCTGGTATTCCAGCAGCGGTGATGGTGAGGTGACGCTCCCAGTGTAATTTTCTATTGCTGTGGTGTGGAGTCAGCACCAACACTTCAGTCGCAAGGGCAGAGTTGGTATTAAAAAAGGTCAGTTGGGAAAACTTTGTTCATTTGGTTTTCCTTTGCCTTGAGGCAGTGCTTTGAATAGTGTTAACCCTTTTTTCTTCCCACACAATACCTTTTCACCTTTTTTCCTTCCTGCCAGCTTTGATGGAAAGTTATGTTCAAAAGGTAGTGCGGGTGATAGTGCGCATCTCTTGTGGAGTGGGAGTGACCATTTGTGCTTGGGAGCGTTGCCTTGTGCTCCGGGAGTAAAGTCCACCTCTGCGTAGAAGCCTAGAAGGAGACCAGTGCATCAGCAGCAGTTTGGAGCGCAGTGTAGCGATTCTTAGGTATTGCAGTCTCAAGGGTAAACAGTAAACTTTGTTTATTCAAATGTGATATCTGTCTTTGAAGTTCTGTTCTTGTCTAAATTTGTATACTAGCAGGTCTGGCCTTCATTTAAATGATCCTTGGGTTTTTTTCATGCCACTTGGAAAAAAAAACAGTGGGAAAGCCTTGACTAAGATGAAGAAGGCTCAGGATTCCTGTTTGGACCTCATGGGAAAAAGTGGTTTGAAAGGGAGGAGGGGGGGGTGCACATTCCTAAACCTGTCATTTCTTTTCCCTGTTTCTTCTCCCCCGCTGTGTTCTGTACTAAATACTACAGTATGTTTAATGAAACCAATAAAACTATTCGGCTAAGACTGTTAATCTTTCCCTGGCCCAATTAGTGCATGGCTTCTACTTTTAACATTAATGTGGAATTTTTTCGGAAAGCAGAACAATAAGCAGCTTTGTGCTATGTGTACCAGGTTTTCCCCCTTCTTGCCTGTATTGTGCATTTCTTCCTATCTATTCCAAAGGGAGAGCTCATGGGCAAAGACAGTGGAGCAATCTGGAACAGAGACTTGTTCCAGCTCCCAGGGGCTGGGACATGCTGCTCTGTGCTTGTGTAGCTGTGTCTCAGTTGCAAGTCAAGTGACTGTGACTCTGAAGACTCATCACATTTTCTCCTTTCTTCTTCCTTCTCCTGTGGCTTATGTTCTCCTTTTTGCTTCATCCGTGATGCTCTTCACCAGAAGGAGAAGCAGCCGTAGCTGTTCAGAGTGATCCTAAAACAATTTAAAAAACCCAAATAAATACACATAAGCAAAGTGGGGAGAGTAACTGTTGATGGGCTCAGCTTTTAACATACAGTGGAGTCACACTTTATCCCAAAGGAGGAAATAGGTCTAGCAAGTGTCTTCCTGTGCAGACTGAATGGGAAGCAACAAGGTTTTTTTCTTTTTTACCGTTTTTTTGTAAAGTCTGCTTTTGCAGTGTCTCTCCCATTAGCTGGTTGTGTGGGGCATCAGGGTGGACCTCTGTCAGAGGCAGGAACTATAGGCCCCTCAGGGCTCTCTGTGGGATGAAAGTTGCCTCATTTTCATGTTGTCAGCAACCTCATCAAGTGGAAGGAACACGTTCCTGCAGAAAAGACAGGTCTCTTGGTGTGGCCGTGCAGAGAGGGCTGCATTGTTTGTTTGGTCTGGTCCCCCCTACCATTTGTCAGCGCTCTTGCTTAGTCACTTGCTCTCTGCTTTTCCTCCTTTTCACACAGGATGAATGTGACACTGGGGGGTTTCTTCAAAGTAGAAGATGACTTGAATGCTTGTGACCACTTCCCTGTTTCCTAGAGGCTTAGGTCCGATGTTGAATGCAACCTGAGGCTGCTCTGTTTCTCAGCTTATTTCCTGTTTATCCTTTTTCCTGGAGGTCTTTGTTTTCTTTTGGGGAGAGGGAGGAAGGAGGCTCTGTCAGCACAACCTCCAGGCTGGGGCATTTGGTGTGAGCTGGGAGGGTTTACAGTCCTGAAGACAGTATGGCATAGGGCATCTGTGCTGGTTGCTGCCTGTCTGATTCCCTGAGTTTCATAGGTGCTGTGGAAGAAAATCACAACACATCTCCATCCTCAGTGATGCGTTTTTTAGAAGAGGGGGGGAAAAACAAAACACCAAAAAAAAATCCACAGTGCAAAGCAAAAAAAAAAACCCCAGCAAGTCCGCAAGAGAAATCTCTCAGTATGTTCCTGCCTAAAGGCGCTCTGCCACGGGTTTTCCCACAGGAAGGAGTGATTTGGCCCAGCGTTCTTATTGTTTCTATATCCTATTGCAAATAGAAAGTTATGCTTCTGAAATCGGTGTGTGCTGCTCATGCAGTTGTCTTTGCTTCAGTGGTGCATTTTTGTTTCATGCAAGAGTGGAAAATACATAGGTAAATAAAAGCATGCAGCAGCAGTTCACTTGTGATCTCTAGACTGCTTTCAAAATTGGAAATTTTTAATGTGCGGAAAATAGTTGTAAGGACAAGATCTCTGACTGCGTAGATTTGCTTGCATTTGGAGGAACATACTTAGATTCAGTAAAGAAAAATAACTTGGTTCATAGAAACTATGAAAGGCTGTAATAGTATAATTCATAGTTTTCCTCAAAAAAAAAAACAGAGCAAATTTGTAGGTTTTCCTGAAACAGTAAGTAGGTTTTTTTTAATGTGCATATATGCCTGCCTGTTCTCCAGGCTTTCTCTGTGCATTTCCCATTTTCAGTGTTGTTAAAAGCATCACTAGGAATTCTGACTGTTGTTCTCTGGGAAGCTACTAAGCTGTCTTAAAGTTACCTTCGCAAACACAGGAGTCTTCACAGTTACACAATAGATTTTTTCCAGGATGTATCAGTGGTGACATTAATGTGCTAGGCATTGACTGAAAGAGGAATGAATATGTGTATTTTGGAAGGAATTGTGTGTTTTGTTTGTTTGGGGGGGGTGGGGTTAAGGACTAAAGCACCTTTTTTAACAGAAATACCTCCAAATAGTTTCAACTGGTCCTTATTTTTAGTAGTGCTAAGCAGATAGAGCAAGCAGTTTTAGATTTAGGCCAGTCTTGAAAATAATTCTGTTGCTTATTCTAATCAAAAGTAAGCTACCATGTAAGTGATTAAAATAAGATGGGGGCAGGGGGGAAAGAAATAATTATGTTGCTCTTGGATGAGATGGACCTTTTTCAAAAACAAACAAAACAACAGAAAATTACAGCAGTTACAACAGTTAAAATAAAGCCAAATAAATAAATGGCTCCCATAATTACTGGTGAAAACGCAGAAGGATGGGTGCTTGGCCTCAGCTTGGAGCAAGAGATCCCTGTGCCACAGTGATCACTACTGTTTTCTTATTAACAGAAAAGTACAAAAATTATTAGGGAAAACTTATTTTGAGTTGTTCAGTCTTGAGTCTGCTTTTCTAGTTTTGAAGGTGCAGATGGAAAGCAGTGTTTGTTAAGAGGTTAATGTCTTCCTGAGCCCTATGCTACCTGGGCTTGTCATGTCCCAGGTTTTGTCTCTAGACTGCGGTGGCTTGCCATGCCAGATCATCTGTGAGGCTCTCCTTAGAAGGTCGGCAGCTAAATGTAGGAAGGTTGAATCCACTGCTTTGTCTGGCATGGTGTGAAATGAGGAACCACGTGAGACAAGGTGGGCACTTTTATTTTGCCTGCCTTTTCTTGGGTGCTCCAAACTGTTGGCAGTTGGTAACATAGTCATTTATTATTTTCAAATGCAGTTCAAACAGCATGACTGATTTGCCTGTCATCCTTGAGAATGTCATTTTTTTAAAAAGGAACAAACCCTGTTAACTGTGGTTTGAAGCCAGTTGTCTCTGTTCTCTTGATGAAAGGAAAACCTGTATTGAGCTTACTGGTTGTGATTTGTAAATCTGAGATGATGAAATGTCCACAGTGTGTTTGTTTCATAATGCAATAAACATTTTGCTTGTAAGGTTATGAAGGTGTATTTCTCTGTTAAAAACATATCAGTAGTTTTCCATATTACAAATAATCTTTTCCAGAACCTATAGCCATGAATGCTGTGGGACAGAGAACTCTTGTTTCTCATGTGTTGATCATTCCCCATCACTTCTAAAAATGATGTTTAACTGCCCTGTCATTCCCCAGAGAGAACAGGCACCCTTCCTTAAACCCCAGTGATTGCATGATTAAGTTTGTGGTTTCAAAAAGAGGTGTGGAGGAATTCTGTTGGTACATACAGTGGTTACTTACGTCTTCAACTCATGTGGGAACCTTGGGCAGTGGATCTAAGGAATGTGTCAAATGGTCCCAGAAACCTCTGTAGTAATTTCACCACTGCTAGAAGGACGAAGGTGGCCACCATGAATTCATGTATTGGAGTAAACGTTAATCTTCCAAGAGGAGAAGAGGGGAGCAGTGCATGTATGAAATTGAATCACCTAAATTCTTTATGTGCAGAATATTCTTCCAACTTCTTAATCAAATGTCACTACTGTCAGTGATAGGCTAGCTTGCTCTCTCTTCCTTGGTTTTTGCTGGCTTAATGCTGCAGACCAAGCTCCAGGGGTTTCTTTGTTTGCCAGGTTTTGCCACTGGTGGAAGCAGCAGCAGCATCTGGCAGCCTGGGCAATCGTGAGAGTGGGCTCTTGGCCACACTGGCGCTGCTGGTGTGCTTCTGTCATCAGACCTATCTGGTAGTCAGGGGAGCCCTCAGAATAAAGGGCTGTAGTCTTACTTTCCTTAAGTGGCTTCCATAAAAGCTTACTCCCTTTCTCTTTTTTCCTTCTCCGTCATGTAGTGCTAGAGGGTGCTGCTGAAGAAGAGGCTGAAGAGCCAGACGCAACTGTACATACTACACCAAGTGAGGAGACCAGCAACCCAGAAGAGGGCCACAGTCAGTCAGGGGAGAAAGATGAAGGTAACTGGTTCAACTACCTCTGTGACTCTGTAAATTAGGGCATTGATTAAGAATGTAGAAGCATTTCTCACCCATCCATGCACCTTATTGTGTGAAGAGTATAAGATAAATTGAGCAGAAGCACTGGTGCATACATTTCTTTTCCCATCCCTAACTTTTATCTGTCTGAAAAGTATAAAACAGGTTGAACAGAAGCATGGGCACATGAATTCTTAGCTACCAGTGCAGGCTTCCAAACTAAGATTTTCTTGGCTCACAGTAACTTGGCACCACATAACTGAGTCTCAAAAAACCACCTGTTTATAATCCTCAAACTTATGTTCCAAAGGCAGTATTATGCAGAGATCAAATGCTCACAGACAAACGTGTTCCTCCTTGTTCACCCTCACATACTCCTCTGTTGCAGTGACTTTCTCACAATACATATTAAGATTCTGTGCTTTCCACCAGAAGTGACAGAGCAGACTTGCAGGGTGTTCCTGTTTGTTAGGGAGACTTCTTGAGGGGGAAAGCATGTTTAATTTGAAAGGATCTTCCTTTTCAAACTTGTAAAGAGAAAAATAGAAAGCCTTTCCTGTGTATTTGACATGTCTGTATGTTAGGAAGCCAGACATGAGATTTTAGGTGTATTTTGAGTTTGGTATCTGAGATAGGAGCATCCCTGCTACTTATAGCATATGATGGAGAAGTTTGAACCTTGACAGCTTTAGCTGTGACATTAGTCATGTATGTAACACATAATCTCGATGGACTAGTATGGCTTGGTATACCAAAATCACATATGTGCCATCTATGGCAGTAAAGAGGCAACAGGAGGGATACAGGGGTTTGTTTTGGTTGGATTTTTCTACTTTGGTTTATTCTGTATACAGAGCTGGCTTAAACCATGCTTAAAAGAGAACCCAGTACCCTACACTGTGTAGGGTAATGCCTTAGTTGTGCAGTCGTGTTTAAAACTCATGCCTGCTTAATGATTGTGCTTGTCAGAGTCTGCATTCATCAGTACTGCTCTACTAGTTCATGGTGATCACAAGGTACCACAAACACCATTTCACAGGAAGAGAAATGTAAAGTAAATCACCCTATAAGCTCCATATTGAATTAAGGTTGAAAATGAAGAAAATGGGAATGTCCTATGAGAAAAATGCTTTGTCCTATGCATTCCAATATGAGAAGCTTGTCCTGTTATAAGAACTCCAGTTATTATAGCCTGTTGCCTGTGCTCCATGATGATCCAGCAGAGTGTGATGTGAGTTAAAAGGCAGCTGAAAGTACTATGGGATGTTTGTTTTTTTTTAAGATGGCCTAGGAACTCCTGTGTGTGTTTTTGTTTTTAATTCCAGAGAAGCAGCTGGAAAGCTTAAACAGCTACAAGGTATCACCAAGTTCCCCAAACAGTTTGGACGGAGCAGACTTGTCCTCCATCGATGCCATGATGTCAGCAGTAATGAATGTGGGGAAGATTGCTGAAAACGGCGGGAATTCTCAAAATGTCAAATCCCCCTCAAAGTCTCCTGCACCAAATCGGATTGGCAGGAGGAACCAGGTACGTAAACCCAGATGCAGGAAGGTCAAAGGGGAGACAAGCAGCTGCCTGGAAAGTTTCTTTGATCGTTTTGCCTTTTTTCCCTTCAGCAGTTGTTTCTTGCCTCTGCCATTGTTCCTCTGTGTATGTTTTCCGGTATCTCTCTAGACAATAACTTAGAAAACTGGGAATCAGAAGGGTCCACTTGCTTGGATTGAAACATAAGGCATTTGAGCACAAGCTCGAGGGCCATGCAGTGGTGAGCTGGTCTAGCAGATGCCCCTAGCAGCGACAGTCACCTAAGAATTGCCATTTTGTCCTGCTGCATCCTTTCTCTAGGCCCTTGAATTCACATGAATTCATGAGATGTGTAGTTGCCCTGAAGAAGATTCAGGTGATTTATGGTTAAAGGTAGAACAAAACATTCATCGGGATGCTCAGTTCATATGTGTAGTGTAAGGTGCCCTTAACTTTTTTGTTAATAAAAGCCTGAAGAGCTATTGCAGAGTGCCTTGTGTGAATTTTGCAGAGTAAATATATGTAGCTTTTATCAGCTTTTTTCCATTTACCAGTTGATGGCACCAGCTGATAGCAATATTGATCTAAACAAGTGAAAGCAGAGAGTTGTATCAGTTAAGCTGTAGTTATTTATATCTACGCTTTTCTACTGCTGGGCCAGGCTCCACCAAAGAAGGTGCTGCAGAATATCAAGAAAACCCCCAGATCCCTGTGGTCATTTGACTTTAGAGCCTGAGGTGAAGCACAGAGACTTTGTAAGTGAATCAAGATGTAATAGGGACCAGAAAGATTGAGAGGCATGACTCATGTGATGTTCCTATAGTAGTTTATTAATAGCTCGCTGAGTAGCTGCCCAGTTGACAGACTTAGGACTTGTCTTGGATTTTTTAACATGAAAGGAGTTAAAAGCCATTAGCTGTAAATGGACATCTTTAAATGAGGAATGGGCAGTATACAGACATCTGTGTTTGTGGGATTCTGCTGTCTAGCACCTGGCTCTAAGGTTTATTTACAATGTTCTCACTTAGGGGCTTCCTGGTTCCCTGACTGCATCATGTGAAGTGAGGCACTGGAGTCCAGAGCAGTCTCAGGGCAGTGCTGTTTCACAGCTGTCCACCGGTGCACCATGTGGTCTGGCTTCAGGGAAGTTTATTAGTGTTGGTGACCTTTATTCCACCTGGTATTTCGGTGGGCATCGAATCAAAGGAAGCTCTAGAGTAAATGTGACGGGATTAAGAGGGATTCTTACAGCATAAAAATAAACAAATACATTGAAAACATAGTAAATAGCCTATTTGTCTTTTGGCTGAAAGATTGTTAAGGCCAGAGGGGCAAATGGCTACATTACTGAGAAAATAGAAGTGAGATGTGAAATACTAAGAGGGTATCAATCTTGTTAGCATGCTCTAATACAGAGAATTTCCACTTTCAGCGTAACAGAATGAAAGCACTTTATTGTTTTTAGTGTGTAGCAGTACAGGGATCTCAGATTCTGCTCAGAATATACCCCTTAGTATAATTTCAAGGGTAATAACAGCTGATTTACTGGGTCTGACTGCTGTTTCCCATGAGTTGGCAGTGAAACATTTTGCCCTGAACCTTTGTCCTAAAGTCTATGGTTCCCTTTATAATGCTGACTGCATCTTGGCTGCCGTCTACCCATAGTCTAATAACCATGTTCTCACATCAGTTTGCAAGTATTTTAACTTCTCATTTGCTTTGCTCTTGAAGAAAACAAAAAGTGTGACAGAGGTGTTTTTTGGGCTGGAGAAAAGCAGACAGACAATTCAGAACTCCAAAAGCATTTGCCATCAGTTGAATGCAGAGCAGTTGTGCCAGATTGACTTACTAAAGGGAGAGTAGCTGACAAATGAGCTGCTAACTTTATCTTTCAGTTCAAGAGCCGTGTTTTCACCAGCTTGGCTCTGGTGGGCACAGCTGAGTGCTGTGTTTTTAACTGGTGAATGGGGGTACTCTTACAGTAGGGATGCTAATGTTTTTTGGTCTGGATTGGGTTAGTGAACGGATTTGATTGAGCCGTGTTAAGGTATGCAGCATGTAGCCAGTCTGACCACTGAAGAAAGTTTGGGTTTTAGTTAATAATAAACCTCAGATTCAATACTAATCAGCTCTGGCTGAGCTATAGTGTGTTTCTGATCTTTGCTTCAAGGTGAACCAGTAATTATCTTTTGTTAATTTGCTGATTTGAAGAGAAGGCAGTCTGGAAAGCAGGCTTTGAAATCATCAAGTGCATCATGTAGAACTGCAGCACTCGTTTAAGGGGACAGGGGCAAAAAATCAGTAATGGGTTGATAATTTTTCAGATATAGCCTGGGGATTAAACATCATCTAAACTGTCAGCACATATGCAGGGGTTTTCCTCACAGCGCAGTGTGTTTGTTCTCCGTCTTGAGCCAGGTTTTAACAGGGTACGGTATAATTGGAGCTGAACATTACTCCACGGTCAGGTTGCATATAGTAAAATTAAAGTTGTGGAAGTAGGATGAAATAAATGTTTGTGACTTACATGTTTGTATATAAAAAATGGGGGAGGAGCACTGAGATGATGCATTTTAATTTTCTTTGAGTGTTCAGACTTCATAATGGCAGCCTTTCTTGCTTTCTGTCTAAAGTTCTGCAAGTGCTAAACGTTAGACCTTGGCCTGTATGTGTGGCCTGCTGTGATTACCTTTGGGATGTAGAGGTTGAAACATAGTTGGAAAAACAAGTACAAGCGAAAGAGTGAGGAGAAGTGGGAGAACTTAATCCTTTCATTTTAGAAACAAAGTCTCAAGACTTGTTTTCTTCAGGCAAAATGGTAAAATAGCTTTTCATATCCACAGGTTGCAGAAGTTACTGCAAAATTATTATGGCCCTGTTCTTGAAAACAAAATGTAATATAGGGACTCTAAAATAGTTCCCTGAATCATGCAGGAGGGGATAGTGCTTTAATGAGACATAAAAAAGAGCTTTCTCTAACACTTTTTCAGCATCTTGCCATCCTAATGTGCCAGGGAATTTGGCACAGAGACTTGGGTTAGTCATTTTCAATGTTCTTTGTGAATGCTTGTGTCTGACAACCTGGAAATGATTGCTTCTGAGTTGATGACTTTGGAATATCACTGAGGGAAGAGAATTCTGTGGAAAGAGGAAATTTGTAGACACACTCATACCCCTCAACTTGCAGCTAAAGAGCTGCTGAGAATGGGTTCTGCTTTTTGCTTGTTTTCAGGCTTTTACTAATGATACTTAAGATGGCCAGCAAAGAACTTCAGTAGAAAATGTCAGTTGGCATTAAAATTATGCATTCCCACCTCAGCAGAGATGGGTTTTTGTACTGTCTTGTAACTAGAGGTGTTCATCATTCCAGTGGAAAGCTGAGGTTTAATTTTGAGTGCGAAATCATCTTCCTTTTAATATACAGGCATTGGTGCATAAGCCATTCCTGGCTTCTTGGTGAGGTTGTGAAAATGCCCTTTATATAATCCAGTAGCCATCCTCATAGACAAACTGAGGCAAACAGCTTTGGTTTCTGCAAGAGTGCCATTTCATCTTCAGCTGGAAGAGTGGTGGCTTTGCTCAGTGTCTCAAGGGCATACTTAAATCAGGTTGAGCTCTCTGGTTGGCTTCGTTGTTTGTACTCGTGGTTTGACCGTGGTTACTCCTGATTCTCACCTGGGTGGAGAATGATGGGGTTCATAATGTGTTCTTTTGGAGTCACGTAGGCTCCTGCATTGTCACCTCTTTCTTGCTATGATCTCATCAGATCTTGCAAGCCTCAGAAGGGTGGGGCCTGGCTGGTGTGCCCAGATGGGATGCTTCCAGCAGAAACACAGGATGCTAAAGGAAATGGTGCTGATGATTCAGTAAATGCCACTCTTCCTTCTGAGTCAGCTGTGGAGCAAAACATGCAGCCCCTGCAAAAGGGCACCAAGATAGTGCTTTGCCTCAAGATGGGGTGGAAAATCTGAAGTTCTGGCAACTTGTGCTATTAAAAATCTTTGGGAAGAATAATGATGTTTGCCTGTATATTCTGACGATGTTCCAGGAATTGCTTTCTGGTCAGCTAAATTCCTCCTGGCAGTTTGAGCTCCTTGCAATTGCCTTCACTTCCTGTTCTAAACTGCTACTGCTGAGTATCTGTGTGCTGTTAAAATGGCTGCTGTACTTCTGTGATAGTTAAAATCACCCCTGTTTATAAATTCAGAAGTTTGTGAAACTTGCTTGAGGGATCTATCAGATGATAAATGTATAAATGCAAGTTATTCTGTTAGCAGTGGCCTAATTGGGATGGATTATGTTTTTCCACCCTCATCACTGACAGCTTTCTACTCCTTTTACATTGATATTCCTTCTGATTGTTTTGTTCTCTTTTGTCCACAGGAAACAAAAGAAGAGAAGTCTTCCTATACCTGTCCTCTGTGTGAAAAGATTTGCACTACACAGCACCAGCTAACTATGCACATTCGTCAGGTATGCAGAGTACCAGCTCTTGATTTCTTACTTTTATTGAGTTTTTCATTTGCCAGGTTGCATTTTGCAGTGGTGAAAAACAATTCCATGTGTAAGCCAATGAAATGCTTCCATTGTTTTGCTTTTATTTTAGCTTTACCTTGCATTTTCTTCAAAAAGCACACCCCACAAACCTAACCCTGATGTGGGTAATTTTCCTCCCTTCCTCGCCTGGCATTCTACCTCCCACCCAGTGGCTCAAACAAGGATATGTATCCTGTTCTGCATAGCGTAAGGTATCCTAAGGATCCGGAAAAGCACTTCCATCATGAGGCCTAAGTCCTGTCTTATTATCCTGTTTGAGTACAGATCTTTTTACTGGTCATGCAAATTAAGAAGCAGGAAGACACAATTTTGAAATCAATGCCGTGTAGAAGAGCCTCTCAGTCTTTCACAGGATACAGCAGTTTTGGGAGNTTTTTTTTTTACACTGGATAGTGCACTTTTTTGTCAGCTACAGGCCTGTTCTTGATCCTCTTGAAATATATGCATACTTAATAAGAAAAGGTTTGTCTTTTTCTCCAGCAGAAGGTTCTGCTTTGGATGCTAAGATGTGGTTGGTGACTGGCTTCACTAGATACTTATTACTTCAGTTTTTCCTCCTGTACTGTAACTGTTTCTTAATTATTTTTTTCTTACTCACCTGGTGCTTTAGGGTTTGTTGTGTTTTTTGTATGTGCAGAAATCTTCAAGTCTCTGAATACAAGTAAGAAAGAGTGGTACATATGGCACAGTAGCTAATGACCATAACTTGACCTTGTAATGCATTCTTATGGCCATAGAAGTCTGCATGTACACTCAGAAGCAGTTTAGTTTTGTTGTCTTGCTATGCAGTAAGCTTAAAGCTAGTATCTTGAACGAGTATTTGTTTTTAAGTGTCTGTCTTCTGCTGCGAAGTTCATAATTTCCTTGCCACTCATACAACCCCAAACCACTGCACAACTTAAAGTATCCCAAGGTACCATTTGTCTGATGGGTTGTTGCTGAGTCCCTGTGTATCTTCTTTTGCTGCAGACCCAGCAGAAATGCTGCATTGCAGGCTGTGTGAAACAGCTACTTGTGCTGGTGCATTAAGGGGTTAAAGATGAGGGGGGAGGGGGGGGCTGGAGTTTGAGGGAGGAGGGCTGGGGAGGAGAGGTATCTACAGGGCACACCTTCATATAAGGTATTGTGCCAAGTGGCTCTTTAGAGCTGCTTAATTTGTTTATATTTCTTGCTGATATTTTACTGGCACTTCACAAGGGGCGTTCAATGAAAAAAAAATCATTGCTTTCTCCAGCATAACACTGACACTGGAGGGACAGACCATTCCTGCAGCATCTGTGGAAAGTCTCTGAGCTCAGCGAGCTCCCTTGATCGCCACATGCTGGTGCACTCAGGTGAAAGGCCTTATAAATGTTCCGTATGTGGACAGTCCTTCACCACCAATGGAAACATGCACAGGTGAGTGCTGACTGACCGTGTCCAGGAGTTTGGAAAGGATTACAGCATCGGGGGCTGTTTTGTTTCCTTGGAGGGACTAGCAAGCTGACTGAAGACACTTGGGCAGGAACTGTGGAGTATCTGTGACCTACAAATGTGGCACAACACACACTACAGCTACTAGGATGCTTAAATAGTGGGAGGAAATCAGAATTGAGAAAGATTTTCTAGCTTTAAGTATTAATCAAGAATTGTTATAGCTTTTTGTTTTTTAGTAAAAGTAGTATTACGACAAATGAATTTTTCTCAGGAGATAAAAATACGTAGCCAAGCTATATAGGAGCTTCTAATTTCAGAGCCATGGATTTTAGTGGTTATATGGTTGTATTAAAACATCTGGGCTTTTGTTGTTGTTATGTACTTAGGTATCCAAGTGCCATTACAAAGATGCCTCTTTGGTATATTTATCTTGTTTTTAAATACATACATCAATATTTCTTTGCACTATAGACAACTTATTGCTCTATAGATCTGGCAAATTCTCTGCAGTCCAAATTTCCAAGTGTAGTTTCCCTTGTAGGGATGTAGTAATATGTACAGTTGTTAGCTGGGGAAACAAAATGCTAAAGCACATGGGTTTTCCTCCTCCTCTCTCATCCCTTGATTCAGTATTCATTTATTTGCATGGGTGGAACGTCTCAGAACTGATTAAGACTTCATGGATTCCCACATAGCTTTAGTCCTCATATCAAAGAGTTTACAACCTACAAAGAAACTGTAAGACAAGTGGGGGAAAATAATATTGCTTACAAGCAAAAGGGCAGGAGTGATGGATACAGACTGGTTCCGTGTGGAAAGGAAGAGGTCTTGTTCCCCATTACCAATAATTTTCCAAGCAGTGTGCTATAGGGTGATTTTGATGATAGTAGGAAAGATAACACAGTCCTGCACAATGGGAGAAATACCTGCTAGCAGCATTACTTTTTTTGTGTCATTTTGCTTGTGTTAAACACTTGGGTGAAAAGAGAGGGAATGCAGTTCCGTAATTCCATATTTATTTAACTTACAATTGATTGGAATTGGGGAGAGTTGGCAAGATAGGTGAAAAATGAGATGGGAAAACCACAAAGAGATACTGGCCTTGGGCCCTGCATAAATCACTCATCTGACTCATCTGACCAGAGGTGTTGTGAGCCACGTTTGCCAGGTCGGGTCATTACTCTGTGTGACGAGCAGAAGGCAGGGCCACTGCTGAGCTGCAGCTGATGCCAGTGCAGTATCCAAGGGTGACTTCCAGTGGTGGAACTCTGAGACAGTCAGTCGCTTGTGTCTGGACGGCTCGCTGAGGGGACTGCTTGTGTGGTTGATTGGGATTTTTGCTCACTGGGCACCTCTTATGCTCCCCTAGAAGCAGAAAAAGAGAGGCTTCCCCTGCAACTTGACTCCAGACCTACGAGAGGTTGATGAAGTCGCCTTTCTTTATGCAGGTTTCCCCATGTAGAAATTCTTAGCATGCTTTTGTAGCAAATTTATAGCCAGAATTGCCAGACTCAGTGACTTGCCCAAGAGAAGCAGAGATTAGAACCTTCTCACGAGAAGATAGTTTGGTTTTCATTTTTTCTCGTATCAGAGATGATGCCTGAAGTTACCGGGATGGAGTGCTGTATTTATTGACCGCACTAAGAAGGACCTAAGTTCATTCAAGGAAAATCCTGATATTAAAAGTTTTTGTCTGATAGGTGCCTCTCAGTTCTATTAACCTCCTTCTTGTGCAGAGCTGTCCTGCAGCAGCAGAAGGCTGTTCTGAGCTTGGTATCTCTGCAACAGTGACCCCAGACCCATGACAAGCAAAATCCTGAGCACACTGAAATATGCTGGTTCTGCTGAAGGAGGGTTGTGGTTGGCAGACTGTGCCCCCTGGTCTTTTTCAGTGAATAACCTTGTCTTGCTGCTGTAACTGACTGTGTTATTGGATCTTGTTACTGAAGGAAAACATGAATGTGCAAGTAGGCAGATGAGGATAAATGCAAAGTGAAATCAAATTTTTTATCTGGTGCCATGACATACTCACAAGGAAGATGTTCATTTTGCCCACCGGTACCTCCTTCTGAAACAGGTATTTCTGGTCTAAGATGGGGTGAAGTAGATTTCTTTTTCAGGTATCTCAAACTTAGCTGTAGCATCATGGCCAATGGACTGTCAGTGCTGTGGCTGAATGCATCTCACATTTCATTCAAAACTGCTCCTGCCTCAGGATTCCAGAGCAAGGACCTGTTTGCCAGGTCCTGCCTCGTGTGTAACTCCTGCAGGCCATGTCTGTGGTGGAGCCATCTCTGTTCTTCTGTACCATCTAAATGATACAAGTCCATTTTTCTCCTCTTCTATGTGCAGTTCTTTCATTGTGCTCAATTCTTGTGCTACAGAATCTAAGTAATGACAGATGTATGCCCAAACCAGAAAAAAAAAATTAAAAAAAAAAATTCCTCATGTGCCCCTGGTAGCCAGCATGGTGGTGTCCCTGGACCATTGCACAACATGGGGTCAGAGAGGGGAGTTACAGGTTTAGCTGAAACTTGTGATGTGCTGATAAAAACATCAGTGTAACTTGTGAAGGTCCTGCAGGAGCTTCCCAGGATTTACTGCACTTACACCAAACATGCTTGGTTAACAGGAGAAGAGTGAGTTCTGCTGATATCTGAATGGGGGGAAATGTGTAGGTTTATGCCATGTCCATCCTCTCTTTTTTCTTTCTCTTCTGCCATTTTCTGGCTCTTATTTAGCTATCTATACTATTTTTAAATCCAAACTTTTAAAAGACCTTTTAGGGGGAAAAGTTCAGTGGAATGGCTATCCAGGGAAATACTGTACCATGAGAGTACTTACTGCTGTTCTATCACAGAAGGAAATTTCTGATCTATGTTTCGACCTCAAAGCAGCCACATCATTAGACATTCAGCTGAGTAGAGGAGGGAAGGAGACAAGTTTTGGTTGCTTTTTTGGGTTAGAAAATGATTACCAATGTTACACCAATGTGACCATCTCCATCAAAAGTATTTTTTCACCACGTACACTTTACCAAGGGAGAAAAAAACCTCCAGAGCTCTTACTTGATGCTCTTTTGCATTACAGTAAAACTTCTGTGCAACAGCCAAACTTTTGTGGAGTGAGTGAGGATGCTGTTTCCTGCCCATTTCTTCCTTGAGTTAGTGTAGCTGTACTGGGGTGTTGCATGTACTCTTCACTTGTGAAATCGATGCTGACCTTCCTGACTCCCACAATACGTGCAACACTTCATTTGTAAATGACTCATAGCCTCTCACATGAAGCCTAATTTCTTTTTGTTGTGCTCCTTGGCTCCTTGTCAACAAGTTAAGTTGAATGGGCACAGCAGACTGGGGTGGAGGGGGGGAAGGTTCTCTTGTGCAATACTAGTAAGAAAAAGAGGTTAAAACCTGCTTCCTTTTCTGACCAGTGGGACTCTTGGCCAGGTTTTCAACAAGGAACCTTGAGCCCCAGATATCTCAGAAAACTCTCTTACAAGCTGCCAGGCTGTTCAGGAGTGACCTGAGCCTTCTGTGGGGACAGTCACTTTGGAGAGAGCAGAGGTCTCTGGAGAGTGCTCAATGTCCAGAGCAAAAAACTGATTTTCTCATTCTTCCTGATGTGCTGTCAGACTGTCTGCTGCCATATCAGTGGCCCTCCTACCAACTGTGGAGGGTTGGTGCAACCTGATAAAACAACTGGAAGATCTGTTAGTGCCTGGTGTCAGCATCAGGAATTGCTCTGGAGATGATGCTGAGTTTTTTAGAGTTTTCTTTTTGACCAGTATTGGAAAAAGCAAGTCTTCGTGAAAATAGCAAGCCTTCTAGAATCAGGAGCTGATTAGGGATTTGGACACATTGTTTTCTTGGGGCTCTTTAAGAATCAAGAGGAAAGAGTTAGATCCCAGTAGTTTTGAGTTGAACATTCCTGTAACTGGCACTGTTATGATCAGTATATAAGAAACTCTGCAATTTAGGACACACCTTATCCTCAACCTTCTTTGCTAGAGAGTCAGACCCTGTGGCTTTCTCTCAGTCACAGTGAGTTAAAGTTGAATACTCGTATCTCCATCAGGAGCATAAACTATATGGAGGGGTTTGGGTGTATACAGAGTTTCTGTAGCTCTGTAAGAGCTGGGGATTTCCAGTGTACTGTCTCCGCTCAAAAGATTGCAACTACTGAAGACTTTCCAAAGGTTTTCCATCTGTACTGTTGTAGTAATCTGTCAATAATCCCAACTCCGAGGAGCCTTTTGGAGTCTTGACTCTGACACCAAATGGGAGGTTTCAAGTCTTTTACTCCATCCCTACCACTGCCTCTCCCCAAAATGCAGACAGAGGAGTTAGGCTGCTATTGTGGCTGTAGTGGTGGTTTGTGAGCATTAGGAAGGGACCTTAAGGCAGAGAAAAAAAAAATTATTTGACTTACTGTGTTGCATTCAAATAGAACGTGCATCAGCCTTCAGTGGAAAGGGCGATGCCACCACTTGCTCCAAAAGTGTTTCCTTTGGGGATAGAATACTTTGCCAGCAGTTCCGTTTCCATTTCTGTGACTAAGGATAGCCTGTGCCTATCACTTTAAAGTCACATTTTCCTCCCTGCCAAAGACATGCTCTCCATGCAACGAGAAAATGTTAATGGGGTATAAATGCCAAAAGGGAGGCGAGAAATGACCTTCCTGCCAGTTTCCAGTGGGAAGCTATTAAAGGCTCTGTGGCAAGTCTGAAAAGAGTAAAGGGATAATACATGTGTTTCAGCCACAGCTTCCCTAGTTTGGTAAATGAAGGAGCATTGTCCATGGCTGGTTTTCTCCTGACTCTCCATATAAGTCCGGTAATGCAAACTAACCGAAGCATTTCATTTGAAACTAAAATGTAGCAAGTATCTACCTTCCTTCTCTTCTTCCATTCCTTGCACCATACATGACAATATTCAGAATGGCTTTTTATTTACATCCTGCTTAGGTACTTATGGGCTGTTTATATACCATCTCAGGAGCAGGTCTCCAAGTTTGGGGATCTTTTTTTTTTTTTTTTTTTTTTTTTTTTTTTTTGGCACATGTGAAACAGTACATGCAACAACCACATGTAGAAGTCTTTGAAACTCAGATTGGAAGATCTGGATTGCAGAAGCTATGCTTTGAAGCATTTTTACAAAGGGTCCTATCAAAGAAGGTATTTCTTCTTTTAATTAAGAAGGCACTTTTATTTCTCGATCTTACTTTCAGTACTTGGTAGTTTTCCCAAACTTCTGATTTTAATACGCTATGAAGAGATAAACAACTGTCTTTTAAATCAAGGTAAATCAAGGTATGGTACTATTTTGATGTACAAATCTTTCTGAAACATCACCGTATGTGTGCACCTGTGTGTTGCTGACTGAGTTTCTTGAGAAAGACAGAAAATGCACATGCTCGAGGTTAATCTGTGAATTTTGACATTTTGACCAGCCATCTTTTCTGGCACATGAAGATCATGCATGTTTGGAAGATTGTAATGCACTGCTCAGAAAATGAGTGTTGGGTCCTGGTAAAGGCATAGGGGTCGAGATGAGTACACTTCAAAGGCTTCCCTGCTCCCTTTAACAAGAGTCTGTGTGTCGTGGGCAGGCATGCACACAGGCCACCTGTGTCTCTGCAAATGTCCAATAGGCAGAGTGTCCTTAAGAGCTGGCTGAATCCATCCTCTCCCTGCATTCCACCTGTGAACTTCTCCCATGTTATTTATGGTGTTGGCCTGTTTCCAGTACGCTGTGTGTGCTTTGAGGGGTGCAGCGCAGTAACAATGCCCAGCCTCTAAGTACAAATAGGATCCCTGTAGTCCAGCACGTGCAGCCTGGCATTTGCTTAAGATGGGACTTTTGGAGGTAGAGCATAGCCAAATGGGATGAAGACCTTTTTTCTTTCCCAGAAGAGGAGAGAAACTGCCTTATTACAACATGGTTTGCTTTCTGGTGGTTTGCAAGTGGAAATTTGATGTAGCTTTGAAAAATTGAGTGTACAAGATCTTGAAGCTAAAAACAAATAGGCAAGGAGCTTGCCACAAAGAAAATGATTGACACTTCACACATGTGAAAAGACTGTCTCTCATTGTCTTGCGCAATAGAAATGTCTTTTTGGTCATCTCCTAAGGAGCTTTTATTTTAATGTAGTAATTGGTAAGCAGTGCTCTTAAATACTAAGAACCAGGCTGTACTACAGGCTTTTAAATCCATTCCTTATATGTGGGGGGATGATTTAACCGCTGTTAGCATGCTAGTGAAAGATAAGCTTCAGCAAATGCAAGTGCCCTAACTCTTCCGCAAGGATAATGAACACGAAGGACTAACTTTTGCTTCTAGTAACCGATGACTGCAGTTGTGGGATGCAGGTGAGATATAACAGCTGTTCTAGACTTCTTTGCAGTTAAAAATGTTTGTTACGTTTTTTGCTAGTACATTTTGTAGATAAGGATGGGGAAACAGGTGGAGGGAACTTTTTAACAGCAGATAATACCCAGAATATGTGTTTGGTATTCTGCTGGGACCCCCATGATTTGAAGAAAGTTAAATTAGAAAGAAAGAAAAAGAGAGAGAGGGAGAAAGAAAGCCTTTTCAACAACAATATGGCAGTAAGAGAAGAGTCTGTTTCTCTATGTCTTTGATTTGAATTACAAGTCTACAGTATTAAATTGTTAATACTGTAACTGTTAGTAAGGTAAAGTGTTCCAGGAAGAAACTTTTGTCTGTCTCACTGCTGCTGAGTAGATTTACTTCTGGAAAGACTATATATAAACTTTCATTTAATTCACATGGTTCACAAATAGGGTTCTCAAAAAACCCCCTCCACCAGTATCTTCAGCAGTAAAAGACCCTGGATGACCTTCTGTGCCACAGAACCTCTGAGAGCCCTCAATGCTGAAAGGAGATTCCATGATTTCAGATGTGTTGCATGCTGCTTGTAGGCTTGGAAGTATCCCCCTTCAGTTATCATTAAAGAACAGCAAAGGAAGTTAACACAAAAACATGAATGCTGAGATCTGATTAGAATCAAGCGAAGCAAGGAAGTGCAGAGTTAAGATTTATATGCAGACCTTAATTAGCTCCATTGTTCTTGAGAACCTAAGCGTACACAATGAGGAACATTATACTTGCATCTCCAGAGCTCCTCAGTACCTAAACATAAGACTTCAGTGTGCTTTTCAGTCCTAGATTTTCTCTCTGTGTTGCCTTTAAGCAGTAGCAAAGTCTAATTTTACGCATTGTAAGGTTGTGGGTTCTTATGTTTTAGCTTTCTGCAAGGCAAAAAAAAAAGGGACACTCTTAATGAGTCTAGGTTTCTCGTGTGATTTGTGTCGAGGAGAAGGTGGTCAGACATGGCAGGGTAATGCCGCCCTCCTCACAGGCAGTAACATAAATCTCCCATATAACAGAGCGTATTGAGCATAGCTTAGTGCTGCTTTGTTACCCATGTCACAGTTCAAATAAGCACAAGCCACTTGACAGATTAGACTCTAGTCTGAGAGCACATGGCAGTGCAAGACCTTGATCTTTCCACATAAGTACCCTTTCAGGAATCTCACCTCCTCTGAAGGTCTAGTATTCTCAGGGATGTTTCCTCCCCTTCTCACCTTGAAGAGCTACAAAATAAATACAAGCCTTAACTTAGCAAGCACTAGAAATCCAGGTGATCTTTGTCAGGAGTTGAGGTGCTTTTAGTCCTCTGCCATAAACCTGACATGTGATTCTTGTGGATATGTTAGCTCTCAAGGTTAACAAATAACGTGTTGTTTTGTTCTCTTTTTGGCTGGTGGTTTGTCTTGTACTTTGGTTGGCTGATTGTGTGTAGAAAATGCTGGTGGTGAGAAAGTTTGCTGAGAGAGTTTGTATGTTAAGGTAATCTTTGTTCAGCCTGTTGTGCATGCACATCAGAAATACTTGCATCACTTCTCTTATGAAGATGTATTCCCTGTCCTCCTAACCTCTGAAAAGATTCCTGGGCAAAGTACCCAGGAAAATGAGGAAAAGGTCTATCACAAACTACATTTGTGGTTGCTGTCATTCCACCTTTAATGTATGTCTTCCAGCTTTATGTTTTTTCCCCCCCAGTAACTAACCTGCTCAGCCTGTTCTACTTCAGCATGCTGGAACCAGCAAACAGCAGAACATAACCCCCTGTCTCAGGGTCAGCAAGTTTTTTCATCTTACTTTCCTCCCCTCTCTTGAAAATAGGATATTCCATAACAGTAGATTGACAGCATTGGGGGAATCTTCTGTAGCTGTTAAAAACAAATTTAAAAAGAGAGAGGAGTCTTGTCATTTGGACTTAGCCAGATCCTTTCACTCGGGTTGTTGAGCCATGATGCTCATACGCATGACATACACAGCTTAGGCAAAGACACAGTCTTTAAAGTAGTAGTGCTATTATACAACTGCTGAATAACACACAATATGCAAATGCTGCTTTCTGTTTCTCGAGGGTATTGATAGATATGTCGAGTTCTTCAGGCTGCTCTCTTAGCTGAAGTTTGCTAAACACTCTCTCAGTGATTTTTTTGTAAATCCTCAGAGTCAGCTTTCCAGTCCTGACTCATGTGGAAAGATATCGTGAAACAGAGAAGGTGTACAACATCTGTGTGGCCCATTTTTTACACCTAGGCACTTCAGTGGTAGCTTTTTTGACAGTTTCAGACAGAGGGCAGGGAGAGTAAGGTGACAATTGCTTATGGACTGAATTAATTTCACTTGAGGCTAAAGTTCCCAAATTCCCGTGAAGTAGCACAGGTCATGCAGGGACTTTTGTTTCCAGTTTCACTAAACACATCTAACAAGATGTGAAACTTCTTCCTTGTGCTTCTCTCCTCAGCAAGGGAATGCTGTAAGGAAGGAGGACCACATGTTCAGGAACAGGAGAGGAAATGGGCTGAGCACGTGAAACCGCTTTTGCTGGGATGCCTTCCTCAGCGCTGGGAAGTTTGCAGTTCGTGTGTGTGCAGTGATAACCTTTTACTTCCTTGCCCCTTGAGATACTTGCTGGCTGCTGATACCGGGGTAATGTGGAGACCCTGCTTCCAAGGAAGATGTGCTTCCCTTATCTCGTGCAGCTTCCTTGCGTGCGTGCGTCGGTGTGTGCGTGTTTGTGCGTGTGTGTGTCGGGGAGAGATACTCGGCCCCATCTGCACAGCGTCCCCAGCACTGTCTGTTTTTCCCTTCTTGAGCTGTGTGACGCAGCAAGTTGTTCTGTGCTGTGCCATCAGGATTGCTCAACAGTGCCGTGTGAGAGGGAACCAACTGCAAGAGGGCTTTGCCTAGTTCTGGGAAGTAGCTGGGGCTTATGTTTGCTTGGTTAAGAAAGGGGTGTGGTTCTGGAGGGGAGGCAGGACATACCTAGGACTTCTTCGACTGTGTTTGTTCTTTAGGGAGAAATCTTTTCCTTGTTGTGATACACTTTCCCTAATTTTCTCTTTCCTTCTCTCTCCTATTCCCCCCTGTTACTAAAATTTTAAATGGCCTAAATTATCTTTACCTTCTAATAACATTTGTTTTCTTTAAACATAAAGTTTCCTGCAAAAGCAGCAGTGAATTAACTGAATAAGATTATATAGTTTGGTAACTAAAGGACATGCCTGAAAACCAAAATCTCCAAAAAGATTGAAGGAAACAGTTAGGAATGGCCCAGACCAGACTTTTGGCACACTGTAAAAAATACTACTTCTGCTTAATTCTGCTGTTCTTAATACACTTTTTTCTCCAAGCTTAAGGAAGTATGGTGGCCTTAGAACGATCTTGTTTAATAAAGGAGGATCTTGTCCTACATAAAAGTTTCTTACAGCTTGGAAGTCTCCTTGCAGTATTTGGCTTTGTTAATTTAGGTCTGCTCTCAACATAGTGTAAACTGTGTGTGATAGCTTGGTGAAGTGGTACTGGGAAACTCACACTGCATTTCCTCCTCTTTTGGCCCCCTTTATGCCAGGATTGATGAAAACTGCTGTCTTCTGCTGTCCTTTGGGAAGCTTTGCTTTAGAGGCATGGTTTGAACCACTTCGCTGTCACAGCATCATCAGGGAAATATTTGTCTCCCTTTTTTTCCTTTAAGGTGTTCTGACAAGGTTGCTGTTAGGGAATAGGAGTAACTTTGAGCCAAGTTGGGAATGCAGTTGTATCAATTTCAGCCTGTTTGAACTTGCTGAGTCTGTGTAGCAAGTAGTTGCTTAAATGTGAACATAGTATAATTATTCAGAAGTGGTACCCCCCCTCGTTGGATTTGTAGATCGTTATCTTTCCTCTCACTCATGCTCACAACTTGCCTTATTCACAGCAAAGCAAAATTTTTCTCTAGGATAAAAATACAGAATGCTCTGAGTGCATGTGTGTGTATCATGTATCCTTAGGTATCGTGTATTGGCAGCTGCGGGGCACTGGCTAACTTTGCAGACTCCCGGTAGCACTGAAAAGAGATTTGAAATCTGTCACTCGAATTTAATCACTGGTGGTTTTTCAGCCTTAGCACACCCGGCCGGTCTCGGTGGATCTGAATAATGGCACCTGTGTCATGCCAGTGATGCAGTCTGCCGGGAGAATGTCACTGCGGCGGGAGCAGGCGCTGCGGCCGCCGCCCTGAGCCAGGGAGGATGCTGAGGGCACATCTGTGTGGCACCTGGGGTGTCGAGGGGGCAGCTACAGCCACTGCTGCCACACACTGCTCTGTGGGGAGGCTGCCCAGGGCACGTTAGCCTCAGGAGGCTGTGTGAGCAAGCTCTGGAGACTCCATGAGAATGATGGGATGTGCCAGTGGGATGGCAGTGCCTGGCTGCCAGGGGAAGCGCTAGCAGGAGATTTCCTGCTGGGCCTGCTTGCAGACATGTGGCTGAAATGAGTCAGGGCATCCCAGGCTGATCCTTCCTGGGACCTGTTCGCCCTGCCCTAGCCTTGCCCTGCACACACTGCAGTGACTTTCCTACCAGCATAGCCATAGGGCCCTCCTGCTGCTCAGCTTCCTTTGGTTTGTCCCATGCCAGGGTTCAACACTGGTTACCACTAGAGTAGATGGGGGTGCTTGGAATTTGTTTTGAGATTACTCCGCAGTTGTAAAAGGGAGTTTCCGATATGATTGGGTTTTTGGGATTCGTCTCGTGACTTGCTGCAAACTATTTGTGTATCTGAGGGCTTTTTGGGCCATTTTTGGGTTTTTTTGAGGATATAAATATTAAGCCAAAAAGAGAAGACAAGCAGAAACTTGTCCTAATACAAACCATGTCTGATTTCCAAAATTACCTACATCATTTTGGTTCCTGTGATTACAACTGGGAAAGGCTGAGTGGATTGCTCTCCTAAGTGGGTGATATTGGTAATTAACACTGGAAATACATTGTCAATACAGACTCTCTGCATGTTTTAACAAACAAACAAGTCACTAAACTCTTTAATCCAGGGGCATAATGTTACTGCACTTTTGACTTAAGTGTCAGTCATATTCACAAGACTCTTAAGGAGGGACTGAGCAGCAGGGCATTAAACGATTGTTCCTAAAAATACTGCTACTTCACTTTCTCTTTGTTTAGGATTTACTTCCTGTATGCATCAAATGGCAGGAGCTTTGAAGAGAAGTTCCCTGTGTTTTCCTACATTTCTAGACAACTTGGGCTAAAGTATAATTTTTTAAGAAGAATGAAACACAAACAGTGACAAAGATAACGTGGCATAAAAATATCTGAAAGGAGTGTAATTTTAAAGGCTGTCTTCTCTTTCTTTATGGGACAATTTCCATTTCATGAGGCCTGAAGTATATCTGGTCCAAATTTCAACCTGTCTTGGATGCATCCTGCACTCTTGTTTATTCTGATACTGTGGCACCTAAGTCAAAGCCTTAACAAAGCAGGCTATTTTTTCTAAACAAAGATGTTTGGTTATGTTCTGAAGGATAGACTTTTTTTTAGGGTTAATATTAAAAAGGGGTTTTATAATTCTTTGGAGTTTGTTTATTATTATTTTTGAGGAGCAGTGTAAGTGAAAGATCCTGAGACACAAAACAGTGAAAGACATAAAGCAATTGAATCAGCTAAATTGTACTGACCAGCTCAGTCCTTCTCAGACTAGCTTGGGAACTTGAGTAATTCTTTTTGTTGTAAGGGGAAAAAACAAGGTGTATTGTAAATTAGGTGATGGATGGAAGGATGGAAAGGATGGATGGAAGGATGGAAAACACTGATTTTTATTCTTTGTCTTTGATTGTAATGATTGGATATGTGGCTTCCTTTTCTTCAGATAAGCATCAGATGCATGAGGATTTTCCACTTGGTTTTGGTACCAAACTGCCTAGAAATCACAAGGGAGGTGAGGATTAGTCATGTGCAATACAGTAGAGTATAGGGTACATCTAGTGGTAAAGTGGAGAAACTTATAATAATATGTGGGATATGAAGCCAGAACCTGAACTTGATACTGTCAGATGATCTCTCTGGACTGATAATGCCCAGATTCATTGGCCTCCCCACCAGGTTTCCACAGACGTGAGGGAGGAGGAGGGTGTTTATACATACACTGGATTCTGTGCTCAAGAATTAATCTTGATTTGGATGCTGGGACTTTCCCAACCAGGCCTCAGTGAAATTGCTGGCTGCTCCCCCTCTGGACATACTGCTCCTTCTAATCAGAACTACCTAGCATAAACCTCTCTTGACTGAAAGCCAGCAGTGCTTGTGCTGCCACAGTTCTAAGGGAGAGGCTTAACCCTGAACCCTGCTCAGGGGCTGCAAATGCACCCTTTTGTTCCATACCTTCCTTTAGGCCAGGCCTCCAAGCCAGACAGGTCTTTTTTCTTTGGGACCTGAAGCACATCAGGAGGCATGGAAACTCAAGGTGCAGCTTTGTGTTTAAAGAAAACAAGCGTACTTTTTTTCTCCCCAGAATTAAGAGGTGAGGGATTCCCACGCAGGCTGAGAGACAATTTCTGTCCAAGAGCCAAAGTGGTGCTGATCAGGTTATCTGCATGCAAAGCAGAAGCTCCTGGTTTTGTTCATAATTCAGTGGGACCCAGAGCCAGGAGCAGCTGCATCTTGCATTTGCCTCCTTCAGGATGCTTTGGCTGCTCATTCTAGCCTTGAGCCAGCCAGTCAAAACCTGCCCACGTTCTGGTTTTGGCATTGAAGCTGTAGGCTGCCCTGTTTTGAGACCTCCAGAAAGCTTACACGATCAATATGCAAATCCCCTTGGCATTAGGAAAATACATCAGCCCTTTTTAGACATGTGGTAAAGACTGGGATGTGACCAGCAGGAGCTGCATGTCACTTCAGCAGGACACATGCTCCCTGTGAGTCACCTCCTATAGACATTGTTCCAACACCATCCACAAGAGAAGAAGGAAAGGGGCAGTTGAGTTGTGCATTTGCCTATTATTACAGAAGTCTCTTCTTCAATGTGAAGTAGTAAAATATTCACTTTCTGCTGTTCTAATGGAATAGTCACCCTCCTGAAATCATGCTCTGCATTACAGTGTGGGGCTGGAAACTTCTTCTGCTCATTTGTCTTAAAAAAACAAAAAGACAAAAACAAAAAGGAAAGAAGCCAGGGGAATTCTTGTGCAGTATCATCTTAGTCATCCTGCTCATGTGACCCTGAGAGGGAGAGGAAAGTTGGGGCAGAAGAGGGGAAGCAGAAGGTGATGCTCAGGGGAAGGGTGGGATGAAAGGCAGTCAAGCACTTGAAAAAATGTGATTTTATTGGGAGGGCTGACTAGCACACAGTCCTAGCACAGCTGGATCCTCTTGGCTCACCTGTGAAACTCGTTGTGTGAGGGGGAGGGAAGAGAATATGAGGAGAGCTTTTTCTCGTACAGCTGTGGTGCAAAAAGCATTGTGTATAGCAAGGTATTTCCTTTTTTTGCATAGCAGTTCTTGAACATTAAGAGTTTAGTTCAGCAGTGGATCAGACCATGTTCGGAAAAGACTTTGTTTCCTCTTTTTGTTTTATACTTATTTTTTGCAAATTTTTCTGGTTCTTTCTCTGGTCTGATTTTCATTAGAGTTCCACCACTTTCTTTGAGAGTTTAATCCAGGCTAGCTAGCACTTAGTGCAAATGAGTCCTCCCTAGTATTAAGCTCAAGTTTTTATCTCCTTCTTGTTATCCTGTATATCATGGTTGGATTTTAGTGTTCCACCCTCAGCACTGTCCCAAGTGTACTTGCATGCATGCTGGGGAGACTATGAGGTACAGATTTCAGGGCTCTGTACCTTCCTGAACTTGTCTGCTGTTCTTCAGTTCTATAGAATGGCTCAGAGCCACAATTCATTGATTTAATATAGAAAAAGCAATCCAAGTTTCATCCACTGTGATTCTGGCTGTCTTCTGAGCTGCAGTAGTGGTCACTTTAAAGGTGCTGGCACATGTTGCTGTAACTTACATCTGCAACTGAATATGAGCATTTCTGTGCATGTCCTTACTTTGCCTTTTTTTTTTTTTTTTTTTTGACACAATTTCTCCCTCAAAGTGTATGTTGTTTTTTTTTTTTTGAACTACATTCTCACTTAAAGTGTTGAGTGTTTATCTTTATTTTTTGGAACTGATGAATGTCATACCATTTTTCTTTATCACTGTAAGATGCTGAAAGCCAGCCTGACTTATGAGCCTGTCTTTTGCATTCTAAGTATGCCAGTGTTGTCAGGCCAAAATATGTTGTTATAGTCACAAAGGGAAAATAACTTCTAAACACAGCTTTGTTCCTGTTCTTGTATCTTGGCAGGCTAAACAGTGAGGTTGAACATTTTGAGTGTTACATGTAAGATCTAATCAAGGCAAACTCTTCTAAAGGAGTAAGGCAACACAAATACTTCCCTCCCCCCTTAATTATGGTTAGCAAACTTAAGTAGAAGAAGCCTCACTGAAGGGAGTATTTAAAAGAAAGGTTGTTGATGTGACTTGGCATCTGCTGAAGTTCAACCCATGTTGGGTGATAAATGTTGTCTCGAGGCAGAATGACATCCATGTTGCAAAGTAAAAGAAAGAGATGAAGATTGTGTCTATCCTTTGTACTTCTTGGCTTTATCTTCCCGCTTATCTTGGGCTGTAGCTCTAGTAATCTTTCTCCTCTCCACCCTTAACTTGATGCAGTGAAACTTGCTTAACCTGCCAAAGGAACAACCTGCTGGCTGTAATG
The DNA here is from genome assembly GCA_013400215.1 of Cisticola juncidis. Classification (NCBI taxonomy): domain Eukaryota; kingdom Metazoa; phylum Chordata; class Aves; order Passeriformes; family Cisticolidae; genus Cisticola; species Cisticola juncidis. The sequence goes on along the minus strand of VXBR01009394.1, from coordinate 1,318,221 downwards.
TAGGCAGGTTGCAGTTCTTGAAAACTCTGGAACCTGCTGCTTTGGTTTCAGAATTTCCCTTTCTTTCCTTAATGATCACATGCATAGAGCTATCTCAGCAGCTGTGATGTTTGACCTACACAGTAGAAGTCAAAGGTGCAGTCAGGGTGTCTTCCTGTTTATAAAGCTCAATAGCTTAGGCTCCTTTCAAATATGCAAAACTGAAAGATGAAGGGATCACCACATTCCTTGCTGTGGTAAGGATTCTTGCTGTGGCTTTTAGGACATGGCAAAAGCACACACGTTTCAGGAATGAGAACTGCAAGCAGTTGGGGCAGCCAGCGACTGACACCAGACATAGCAAAGCCCTCATCACTGTGGTGCTGTACCCAGGTTGGCAAGCCCTTTCTTACTGGCACACTTCACACTGCAAGCACAGCTGAACTGCTTTTGGGACTTGCAGGAGCCAATGTGTTTGCATGCATTAGGTCACGCCAGGCAGAGGTGCTAGGCTGGGCTGGCACTAACCTGGAGGTTCCAAGGGTTTTGCCTGTTGGTGTGCTGTGCATGTGCCATCGCATCCCTCTCCAGTAGGAGCCAGCTCCATCAAAACAAGCAGAGTTCAACAGGTGGACAAACAGGAGGAAAGAACTTAGCCCTAAGGAAGCTGCTTTGCATAGGCAGCTGCTAAACAGGAGTTATACATAATGTTAATGGTTGGAAAGAGACTTTCAAAGAAAATGGGAAGGAAAAGCCCCATGCCCAATGCATAGCAGTTTTTTTGTTGTTTGATTGTTTTCCTGGATGAATGTGATTTAGCTTGACTGATTTTGCTCTCTAGCTATCTGAAAAGTAAATGGTCAAGTAGAGTTAGCTGTGCTTCAGCCAAGCTGCCAGAGGGTTAAGCAGTCAAGCCATGTGTGAGTGCCTGGGGTGCAGGGACAGACAGGCACAGCAAAAGCCTCTCTCCTTGCTTTCAAGAGATCATTGAAACTGGAAAGCAGTCTTTATCAAAAACAAATAATAAAAACACAGACAAACAATACACCTTCCAGATTTTACTTTGCCTGTTCAGTTGAATATTTTGATCTTTTGTTCCGAGGTGCTTTCTGTATTTTGTCTTCTATCATTGTAGACAGAAACCCCTTGAACAAATAACTGGTTTACTCTCCCTTACTCTTGTGTGAATACAGACAACTGCAGCTCATGCTGTTGTTTTATCACCCGGGAAAGAAGCTCTAGCTACCATGAAAAGTTAGATCAGTGATAGAGGGAAAAAAAAAACCAAGATAAAAGAAAATGAAGCAGTAGAGTATCTATAGATCCCTTCCTGCAGATTTTGTGAGACGAAGTAGCATTGGATTCATGGGGATAAATCAGTTGCTTTGGTGCCTGTGGTGCCAGAGCTACCAGAGGGCCAAGGCAGGGGAGTGCATGGCACTCCGTATGCTGTGTCAGCACTCTGGGTTTTCTCTGGCTTCTGTCAAACCTGAGGAGAGCCAAATGCTCAGACCTTCAGCATTCCATCTCCTCCCAAATGGGTGGTTGGCAGGGAAAGAGGTCAGACAATTTCAGCAACATTCCCATGATTCTGTGTCCAATCTGCTGTGTCTGTCTGCACATAGATGTGACTGAGGGTGTCACTAGTGTCCATTCACTGTTTGTGCAGCCAGTGAGAGTTACTGGCAATCTCGGGAAACGACAGGTTTTTTCGTAATGGACTTGATTTTCCAAGCAGCCCCAGCCTTGATGGATGCTGAAAGCAGGCAGTAGCTGAGAATAGCCATTTTAATCTTGCATCAGTTCTGGTACCTGTGGTGCTTTTCGCTTGAGGCTGTTCCTCTATAAAACCCTGCAGTTTGAGACAGGCTACAGTTTGAGACAGTGATTTATATGTCTTCTTTTTTTTTAAGCTTCTGATATTGCAAAAGGAAATATGAAAAAAAGCATTCTGTGATGAGACAGTCTTCCCAGCAGCTCCAGTGGGGTCTGCTGTTTGGTCACTTTGGTCCAGTGTGTTATCTGGAAGCATCATGCCCTTGGCATCCAAAATTAAAACAGATTTTATGTCATAAGACCAAAGCAGTTATGAGGATGTGCAAGACTTGTCTGGGTTACAACATTCTCTCATGTTAGAACATGATAGTGTGCAGCCATGTTAAATGGCACTATCCTGAGCCAAGTTGTGGATGTGACGTCTGAAAGATTTGCCCAAGTTCCATTAACTTTGTCTCCATTATGTTTCTTTGAAGTCAGTTGTATGGACAAATGGCAACTCTCTCCTGCATTCACTAGCTGTTAATACCTAGCTAGTAGAAGAAAAAAAACCCACCATTGTATCTAGGAGCATACATTTGATTTTGTTTTCAATAGCAATATAAATTTGAAGTGAGGTTATAGGCCCTACCTTTAAAAAAAGAAAAAAAATATTACATTTGAGCTTTGAGTTGTCAGTAGAAGCATGGCAGCAATACCTTCCATCTAACTGAAGGGAATTAGACAACTGTGTCTTCCTCAGGTTGCAAATACAGAAAACCAAGAAGCAAGTGGGTCGGGTAAACAGATATTAATGAGACTGCTTCCTGAGTAATTCTGTCCCTTCCCTTTTACCTCTGTCTTTGCGACAAGAAATAATTGTTTTCCTGGGAAAGCAGGTTTGTGAATATGCCTTGGCAGTACAGAGTTTTGCAAGCCATACCTAGTTCACTGAAACAGTGGGACCAGATAATCCTGATTTTAAAGCTGCCCTTGAAATTTGATATTGGAATCCACCATTGTGTTAAGGAATGAGATATTTAAGAAATGTTGATCTTGCATTGGCTTATACAGATCTACTTGAGGTAGTCTCAAACTCTAGACAGGGAGCCAGTTGAAGATGAGGTTGCTTTTTTTCACTGAGAAAAATGGATGCTAAGCTGCAGGTTTTTGCTTACTAACTGCCACAAGACAGGGAAGCTGGGTCTGTGGGTTGCTGAGCAGGTTTAGCCAGAACCAGGACCTCATGCATGATGGAGAATGGGCATGGTGCTCATGGAACTAGATGTTAGCAGGGCAGATGTGCTGCTGTGAGTTGGGATGTGAGGGAAAGCTTGTGAGCTCCCTGCTGTGGCCCTCACAGGCTTAGGCACTGCCAAGGGCCCACGCTGGGTCATGCCCCAGCTGTTTTCAGAAGTTCAGGCCGGTTTATGGGATTTCTGATGGCATCCTTTAAATGCAAACCTTAGAAGTCGTGCTGGCATTAAAATTTACATTGGACTTCCCAGCCTGGATTTGCCTGCTGACAATGTCTTCTTCCCCCTCCTGCTCAGGCACATGAAGATTCATGAGAAGGATCCAAACAGCACAGCGAGCACCACTCCCCCCTCGCCGCTGAAGCGCAGGCGATTGTCTTCGAAACGGAAGTTCAGTCACGATGCTGAGCTGGACAGAGAGGAGAGGACACCTGCAAAAAAGGTTCTTTATGGGGCATGAAGCAAAAGATGTTCCTGGTTAACTCCTAAGTTGTCAGCTGTTTGGTTTATGCACTCAGCACAGACTTGTTTCAGCTCTTTTTGAGTTGCCATGCTTATCCTGTGTAGCCAACACAGTTGTGTGAGATTGAAAATTAATTTATAATTTCAGAGATTGAAATAATTCAACTTTAAAAATTCTTTATTGTTTAAATTTTTGAATTTACTTAGGATTTATAAAGAATTATTGTTGGATGACAAGAGGATGTACTAGTCTTCTGCTGCTGCAGCTTTTCCTCTAGCTTTTTTTACCCTCTCCCATTTATTTTGTAGTATTCTTGGAAGATAGTGATTTAAACTTTTAAAAAGCAATGTTTACTTCAAACACAGCAGCAGCTAAAGTCTGCTCTTGTCTAGATCTGGAGGGAAAAAAAATCTGCAGTACATTTCCCTTTCACAGTAGCATAATCCTGCCTTATTGGAGTTGCAAGAGTGACTGGAAAATATTTATTTGATGGCTAGACGTTTCCATTAGGGTTTTGTTTATGAAATATTTTAACACATCTCAGTCATTTGTACTAAATGTATGGTGTCTGCCAAACTTGACTCTTTCCACTTACTATCTCTAAACGGCAAGCTCATAGCAGCTCCATTTAGCACAGTATTCCTCACTTTTCTCCCTCTAATCAGAAGAGAAGTATAGAAAACATGCAGAAGTTCATTGCTTCTCCCTGAACCACTTGACTTAGAAGTTGGCAGTATCTCAATGGCATAAATAATTTAGGCTGACAGCTCCCCTGGCTTTCTGAAGGGGGAGGAATACTAGTTCAGTGGTATATAAACACGTGGGTTTATAAGTTCTTCAAATCACAGTTCCTCATTAGAACTGATATATCTGTGACTCAGCTGCACACTTTATCTCCTGCTGAGCCTCCTTTTCTGTCATGCATGTTCTTACACATGTGCTGAGGCTCTGTGGCTTACCTTCCCTCCTGAGGAGAGGAACCCTTTGTGTTCGCTTGCAGCAAGGGAACACATGAGGCCTGCAACTTTCTGTAAGAGAAAGACTTTGAATGGATTGCAAGTTTGGTTTGTTGCTTACAGGTTGCTCCAGTGAGTTTTTTTCCCTTTTTCTGAAGGTTGTCGAGGATGGCCATTCCGGTGAAGGGGATAAGAGGGCTGACGATGAAGTTTATCATTGTCCAGTGTGTTTCAAAGACTTTTTTTGCAAGTATGGGCTGGAGTCCCACATGGAGACACATCCAGATAATTCGCTGAGGTAAGAGATAGGACCCAGTGGGTCTCTGGTCACCAGATGGCCTGAAGAAGCCTGCTGGGGAGAGGCAGAAGCCCCTCAGCCCCCTGCACTGTTAACTACTCCCCTTTGTGGTTGTGAGGAGGTTCTTAAATGCTTTGCCTCATCTTGTGTCACCAGGATGCTGTAGGGCTTAATTTTATTATTTTGTGTGAATACAGGAAATCTTGCCCGTTAATAGTGGAAATGTTTTTAGAAAAAAATTGAGGCCCCTCTTCCTCCCCTTGAAACCCATCACAGTTACATAAAACTGTAAAATGCCAACATTGCAATATTTTAACAATATAAACTGAAGGTACTTAAAACTTGATAAAAGTATTCAGTTACCATCCTGTGAAATTGTTCTTGTTGCGGAGAAGGCAGCAGCTGGAGAGAAAGGGATTTTCAGTCATTGGGCTGAGTGAAGGTGATGAGTTTCTGGTTTCAGACTTTCACTAAAATGTTTTATGCTTTTCTGCTGTTTGAGGTCAGGGAATGATGTGGATTTTGGCTTAAATGAGCTTTTCTCAACAAGGAAAAATTATTTATTAATTGTTCAGGAAGGTTCTTGAATGTTGTGTTTTGATTCAAGTAATTGCCTCTGGGACTGCTGAAACTTTTATTTCCTGGTTTTTTTACCATAGAAAAATGTAGAGCCAGATACATGAAGATTTAAAAGAAATTTTTCAAGTCTAACTGAAACATTTAGAAAAGCTGATACTTTAGGAGGGGAGATTGTCTGTTTGCAGAAGCTTGTCAATATTTTAGACTTATTTTAGGACATTGAATTCTAGTGATCTTTTGGAAGAGTGAAGAATTCAGCATCTTGAAGTGTCAACATTCACTCCTGGATACAGATTCTTAATGGAATAGCATGGAGCAGAGGCATCCCATTCTATTAAATGGGATTAATTCTACTAAATTTCTCCTTTTAATTTTTTTATTTATAAAACCTTGGTAAATATATGTAAAATACTTTTTAAAGGCATTGTTAATGTTGCAGTTACTGGGGAAAGGAGTTGAAAGCTTGGTCCATTCAACAGTAGTTAAATTGCTGTTTATGAAGTAAAGGAAGTAAATTTTCATTATAGATCAAAGCTGAAACTGTTGTTCTCCAGTTCTCTGCAACCTCCACAAAATGGAGTCTGGAACACTTTTGCCTTAGACTTCATGCTTTAGATAAAGTAGCTGGCATATTAAGTTTATCCTGGCATTACCCTCGTTTTGAAGCTTCTCTGAACTTTGCAAAGTTATATGCCATGGACCTGAGTGGAGAGGTGGATTTTCTTGCTTTGAATGATGGATATAAGATAATGGAATAGATATCCTTCTAGCAAGGGAGCTTTGCTGTCTGCTGTGGCAAGGCAGCAAGACACAGTGGTTGTGCAAACATGCTGTTCCTCTTTCGGCAGCTCTTGCTCTAGTGTTAGACTTGCTTTGGGATAATATTCTCCTGAAATGGAGTTGGCTACCCTTGATTTTGTGGAGCAGCAAAGACTAGAATGTGTGCTCAAATCAAAGTCACAATTGTCAAGCTCAGTGGGTATGATTTAGGAGTGGTGCTGGGATGCTTATCTTTATAGAATTGTCTAGGTGATAGGAAGGGAGTTTTGTGAGGTATTTGCCTCAGCCATTTCAGATGTGTCAGTGAAGACAGGACAAGGAAGATGTGGTCCTCTCTGGACTGCTAATATATTAAGGTGCAGCTTACCCTGCCCATCTGGTTTAAACCATGCCTTTTGTCCTAGTCTAGACAAGTCAAATGACACTGTCTGCCTGGCCCAACCTAACAGAAAATCCTCTAGTAATTGGAACAGTTTGGGCTGCTGTTAAGGTGACTCTTTATCCCTAACGAAATGGGTTAAAATCCTTGGCCAGCAGGGGCTGTAATCCCCTGGTTCTCAGAGTGCTGCAATACTGTTGGTATGATTCAAAAAGACACAGAGTGTAGCATTGCCATTCTCGGTCCTGAGTACAAGTAAATGGAGTCCTTTGGTGAGGCTTAAGGGTGTTTTTTTTGAGTGAAAGAGATGAAGAAAAGAAAGTCTTTCACTAGAGTTGTAGAGCAGGAGACCTGTGTATACAGGTGTATTTGTGGCAGGGAAGCAAACTGCAGAATGTTAGGAGGCTTTCATCAAATCCTGTTGTTGCCTTATTGTGGAAGACAACGGGAAATAACTCTTGTTAAAGTTCAAACAAACAGAAAAGCACAGTAAATGTGTTGTGAGCAAAGGGCAGGGAGCATAACACTCCCTGCTCTCCTTTTATTGCCTGTATTGTAAAAGCACAATCACTTGATGAGGACCTGTGAGGAAGGTATGGATGTGTATCCCAGAGTGAGATACTCTGGGTCTGGTGGTTCATTTGGAGCTACTGCAGTAGGCAGTAGCCCAGCACAGAATGTTTTGTCATGATCAAAAGTAAGTGATGCTCAGTCTGCCTAGCTCAATCTGCCTAGCCAAGGCCTTCCATTGTAAGGGCACAGTCAAACATCCAATTCCTTTTTGCTCCCCTAGCTCCTGTAAAAAGTTGCAAACTGGCTCTGAAGCTGTGCACCAGTGTGCACTGCCTTGATGGTGGCACCAGCCTCCCTTTAGAGATGCATCCCGCGGCCATGGCAAGGTGCCAGGGTGGGCAGGAGCTTCTGCTTGGCTTCCCTGTGGTCCTTTAATCCTGCCATTTTAGTGCTGCTGTGTAAATAGAGCCTCTTGCCCTCAGCCAGAGCTGTCTGAGTCTGTCTGTCCTGGCCACCCTCTGTTAAGTAACAGAAAAGGTAAGGCTGTCTGGCAGCCCCGGGATCAGTGTGAGAGCAGCTAATTTACAGGGTGGGCCATCACCCTTCCAGATACTGTCAAATGAACAACTTTAAATCACAGGGTTAGCTGTTCAAAGTCAGATGAAAAGACACTCCCCATTGTCTTGCCCAGAACTGCTTTTTCATGTAAAACCCTGAGCAGGGAGCACCTCATTGTTTACTTGCAGCAGAATAAACAATACTTAATCCACTGATTGTGTGAGAGGGGCTCCCGCTTGGGAGAGTATCTCTTGATTATGTAAAATCCTAAATCGTGCATCTTTGTCTCCTAATTATGGTAAGAACTGCCCTGGTCCTGCGAGCAATAATAGGGCCCTTTGTCCCATTGACAATGGGCTGTGGCACTGCATCTCCTTCATGGCATTATGCCCCCTGGTCAGTCTCTGTCCCTTTGAAGCCTCGGGTCCTGCACCCTAATTAATGACATGAGCTGGCCCCAGCAAGGTTGTCTGCAGTGCCCATTAGCAGTGGGAGGTGGCCCAGGGGTGCTTTCTGACTCCCTTGGCCTCTCCACCTGGATTATTTAAAGGAGCCTGCTTCCCTGCAGCTGGGGCAGGACACCGTATTTTGGTGAGTTTGTATGTGAGTGTTGATAAAATTATCAGAGAGCTGAAACGCTGCACAGCCAATAGGGAAAATTAGAAAGCTGATGGAGCAGGGGAGTTTCTCTGGGAACCTTTATGCTTGTGAAGGTCACCTGACAGCTCTGAGCAACGTCAGCAGTGTAAGCAGATGTGAGGATTTCCCGGGGAGAAACCTCTCCAGATGCTATGCTGGGTTTCTCCTCTTTCCTTTGTCAAATACAGTGGAACAGGCTTAAAGTGAAATGTGTCGCTTTAAAAAAAAGTACATGAGCTGTAAAATTCCTTTCTTGAATTTCCCTGTAGCCAGAGCATACCCTTGATATTTCCTCTCCTTCTCCTCCAGGAGGTTTAGTGCAGTAGACTGTACCAAGAGCTAAAGTATTTTTCATTTTCTCTTCCTCACAGCAGCAAAGAGACATTTATGGTCCCTCTCATGTACCTTCCTGAGGACAGGAGGAGGGAGCAGGTGATGGTGTTGTAGTTACCTCCTTTCTTAGACTTATTCTGACATCATTTCTCAGTCAGGATAGCTGTGCAGTTTGAATGTGGTAAAAAGCTACCTCTTAAGGAACATTATGAGGCTTTCTGATCATGTTTGGTTCGGTGTGGCATTGCCTCTGGTTACAAGATTTGTTTTTGCTATATTTTTGTAAGAAATAAGTAGACATTGCAGTGTGAAAGTCACTCTCTGCCTGTGTCACTGAGCTGTCCTGCTGACCAAAACCAGCAGATGGCTGTTGCCATGAATGGATTCAGGGGAGATTCAGTTTTTTGACCTTCTACAGAGCCTGTCCAAACAGTGATCTAATATATTAAGCTTTGTAACTTGAAAATCCTGGGCATATTTTCACAAGGACAACAAAAGCAATTCTCTTCCTCCAGGGTTATGTGCTTCTGTAAAACCTCCAAACAAAGGAAACCAAAAGCTGTTCACAGCCTACCTTGTTCTTCAAAACAGCCTGCCCAAGTTTTGCTGAAATTATGTAGAGGTTGAACACTGCCATGGAAAGCTATTGCTTTGATCCGCTCATAGATCGGTAACTGGCACAGCAAGAGAAGAACTCAGGCCCTGGAAGGAAAAGTGTTAGGAGTCTCTGGCCATTAGGATCTGTGGTGCTCTGCCTCTAGTTTTGCCAGAGTAACCACTGTGAGGTCTTGTTTTTGAAAACACTAATGGGTGGAAAATGCTGTCACTGTTTCTTGGTATTACCTTGGTTCACCGACATGGAGTGGAGAACTTAAATGCCATAGGAATGGTCCTCTGGACTCTGGGTAAACTGAAGATACCTGCCAGGTGCAGCTTGCAATTCAGGCAGGCTGGTCACCAGATTTCCCCCTTTGTCAGCACATCCATGTTCTTCAGTGTATGGTGGGATGCTGCCAGACACCTGGACTTATGTCTCAATCATAAATCATTTTAGACAATGCACATGAGCAGCTCCATTTAAGTCAAGACAAGAGAAAGTGGGTTTTGGGTGAAAAAGATACCAGCTACTCAGAATATGGCATGTTTATTGCCCAGTTACTGTTCTTCAAGGCAGTTCTGCACACTGGCTTTAGGCAGATAAAATAGTCAAGAAAATAAATTAATGGAGATGATTTCAGTCATTAACACCAATGGAAAAGACTAATACAATATTAGGTTGTTTTCAGAGCAGTTGTGTGGCTGTAAATGTACATTGAACTGAATGTTAAAGGAAAAAAAGAAAAAAGCCAGAAAAAGACCCTTAGGTGTCATTCCTGTTTTTGTGAATGGCTATCTAAGCAAGTTTAGGAATTCACTTTCTATCTGTTCTCTCCTTATATAGTATGGAATAATCATTCTGGCTTCCTTACTCTGAAGCATACTGCTCTCTATGTGTGGCAAGCCTTTTGTGGGAAGAGGGTGTTAGTGATGCTACAGACTTGCAAGAGTGAAGGTGTTTGAAACCTAAATGTTGTTCGCAATTAATTTTACTGGGAGACAAAACTTATGGGTTCGTGGTGGGGAGAAGAAGATTCTTCCTGGTACTTCACATGCTGTTATTGAAAGTAACTTGAAGGATGAATGACAAGTCATCTTCATTCAGCATTGTGAGGTTATGGACTACTTTTTCTCTCTGTCACAACTGTGCAGGTAGCCTCATTCCTTGTTAGAATTTCAAAATAAGAAACATTGTGCTCTTTTAATGAAGGTGGATAATTCTGAGGATGTTGTATCCCACACAGTTGGGAAGAGGGATACAGAGCACTCCACCATAGACATGTTCATGGACCTCCTTGAGCTCTGCTTTTGGCATACTATATTTTGGGCCCAATACTTCTTTTTTTAGTCACTGAAATTGTAGCAGCAAGGACAGTTTAGGTAGAAATTGCTCTGGAGTTAGTGAGTACTAACACAGTTACTGCTGCAAAACTTATTACAGTCAAAGATGGAGGTGACAAGGGGCAGTGGTGTGACATTGCCATTCAGCTGACTCTCCTGCTCTGCTCTGCTCTCAAGTTGTTTGCTCAATGTCTTGCTGATAGAAACTAGGAACCAACTCCTAATCTCTTGCTGGCAGCATTTTCAGTGCAGGAGGGATTCCATGAGACAGCTGATGCTGAGGAAGTCCAGCTCTGTTAAATGCTATGACCAGAAGTATGCTGTGGTACAATGCAATTCTTGGTAAGGCAGAGGAGGTGGTATGCAAGCAAGCTGGTGAATGCATCCTTTTACTGAGCAAATGGAGAAGTAGAATCAGCGGGTTGCCTTGCAAAAGCAGAACAGAACTGCACGTTACGTGCTTTCTGAAGTTTCTGTTCTGAAAAGAGAGCTGGGAAACATCTGAAGAGCAGCACGAGTCCAACGCTGGCCTAGAAGTGGTCAACTCACATCAGGGAGCTCATTGTGTGAGGAAACTGGGAATCCAGAGCAGCTGGATAAAAATACTGGCTGGTGAATGGACACAGGGAGTGATGCTCCCATGTGAAACCGTGTGCTGAGTCACATGGTGCTGAGTATCTTAGCTTGGCTGCCAGAATAGAAAGTGGGTAAATGCAAAGCTGACTGTAGAGGAAAGTTGCTTGTAAAAGGGCATGCAGGAGGGAAAAGGGCCTGAGCCAAAATAGGTCATTAGCATGCCTGCCTGATCCTAAGGATCAGGATTTGTTTATTTGCAGGGTCTCTCAAAGTGCTGGGTGCTGCTCAGTGTGTTGGCAGTCATGGTCTGCATGCTGAGCACATCTTAACCTGCAAATGTAGATAAGGGCACGGGACTGCAATCCAGATTCAGCTGCACCTATTTGTGAGCCCTGTGGTGATCAGTGGATGCTTATAGGATAGAGAAACCCCTGGAGATGTATTTCTCCTTATGTTACTCATGAAAAGTAGTGGTGTTTTTTTAACAGGGTAGACATATAGATTTCTTTTTTAACTCTTGCTATTAATTTTAAAATTACACAAGTACTTGCCTTCTGTGTTTGAAAGATGTGTTAGAAGATAGGAAGAACTTACAATTTCTTACCTTGAAAGAACACCAGAAGGTTCACTTGAGTTGCTGTGCACGCTGTTATTCTGGATGTTGTGCAGCTTCTAATTTTGGTAACTGTAGAGGACTATTCTGGTCAGGTTTCTTTTTCCCCCACATATGTTTGCCCTAATTATTAAACCCTTCATTGTTATTTAAGTTGATCTTCAGCTCTTTCTCTGTGATTCTGTCCAATTTGTTGACACTTCTGTTTTTTAAAACTTTGACCTTTATTAAGTAAAAAGTCACTATGAGAAAATGACTACTTTGTGTGAGTGTCTGCAGGCCATCTCCGATTTTGCCATTATTTTGTCGTAGTTGCACGTTAATTCTGTTGAAGTAAATGGTAGAGTGAGCTACTTCTTCATCAGAGCAGAGGTGTTTAAATCTGGCCCTTTTGAAGTGTTGCTAGTAAATGCAATTCATTACAGTGTTAGGAAGAAGTTCTTACTCATTTTTCTTTGCTCACACACAAAGGAAGTTAAAACATGACACAGCACAGCTTGTGCCTTTTTATTAAACCTTACAGCAGTTAATTTCACCGGAGTTACTCTGAAGGTGGGAGTCACTGGTGCGGACACTGGCTCTGCTGCATGCTGACAAATTTCTGAAGCACAACATCATCCTGGTTTATATCGGGTCTGTCCTGGCTGCTGCATGATATTTTTCTTGCCTGGACCACAGTGCAGCTGTAGGAATGCACATAACTCTGTGCATCCCTCTATTAATAGAAGGGTTGGTGCAGGGGGTTCAGCCTTGGCTGCACCCAAGGGTGGCTTCTTTGAGGGAGAGGATTAAAGAGTAACAGAACACATCGGTTACAAAATCAGACAGCCAGTGGGGCAGTGGAAGGGGGGAGAGTAAAAAGAAAAGTGCCTCCTTTGCCGAGGCTGTGAAGCAGCATGCACATAACATCCACGGGCTGTGTCCGTCCCCTTAGGCACAAGGGAAGGGGAGGGGACCCTCTGCCGCTGGCAGGGAGTTGGGTCCTGGTGCTGCTATGCGGTTCCAGCACAGCCCCAGAGCGGTGGGCGAGGTCGGGGTGGCAGAGCAGCGGGTCCTGCGGGGTCACACACGCTGTGGAGCTGCGGGGAGGGAGGCAGGAATGGGCACTGCAGGACAGCAGCAGGACGCGGAGGGATCGCTAGGAGGGAGGCAGGAGCGGGGCTCGCAGCACTGCTGCTTTTTCATCACTTGTCTGCAGCAAGTGGGAGAGATTAGTGCGGCTGTTGGATGTTATTTCCCAAGGCCCTGGGTGTGGAGGCCAGGAAGGGTTGTTTTTTGGGTTTTTTTATCCAAAAGGAGATGACTATCTGGGCCTGGGTGGGGTTGCACAGGAGCAGAAACCAGTTGTCTCTTCCTCATCTCTCTCACTTTGCCTGGCCCCAGAAGAAGTGAAAGAGAAGTAAAGGAATCCATTCCTGAAAGGAAATATGTCTGTAACCTGCTAGCTTTTCTTTCACAGATGGTGAAAGCCCCTGAGTTTAAAACCATCCTTTCTCCATGTGCCCCCTCCTTGTCAGGCTCCCCTGCAGCTGGACGCTCCAGTGTGGAGGCTGAGGCTGCTCCCACCTCCCGTGTGGACATGAGTCATCAGCAGGGAATCACCCATCTTTCTCTTCTACCCAGCTGTATTATTTTTAGGTCAGCATAGGAATTTCTTTGCTCATGAGAGCCACATTAATCCTGCAAATAGCGTCAGAGAGAAAGGAGAATAATAACAACAGAGGTAGAAAAATACAAGATACTGACTGGGGATTTCAGTGGGAGGAGTTAGCTTCATAAACTAATTGTGTATTAATGACTTGTGTCTCAGGATACGTTTCATTCTTTTTTTTTTTTTTTGTTTGTTTTCCTTGCTCCTGTTTGTGGAAGTTGCTAAAGAGCACAGACAGGAAAGGAACAAAGTGGTACCAAGCTTTTTACTTTCAATAAGTCCTAGAAATTAAGACTGTTTTTATTTGTTAACATCCACAATATGGGCAACTTTGCATTAGTGAGCTGCATGGGTGAGAACTTCAGGTTTTAGTCTGTATGGTTTCAGAAGTACAAGCAGCATAATGGTAGATGTCACTTTCGCACCAGCAGTCTTGGATAATGCAGAGCATTTTTGTTTGTTTAATTTCTTGGTAACATAATGGTAAGTGCAAATACTTCACGTTTTCATCTTGACTACTGAAATACAAAATCTAGAAGGACTGAGTGGTTGTCTGCATTACTCTTAATCAAAATCAAGACTGATAAATTTTGCTAAAAATTTGGCTCTGCATTTCCTTTCCAAAATGTCTTTCCATTTCTTAAAGAAGAACAGCTATTTCCTCTGCTGACAAATTGGAGTTGTCTCAGAGGAGAGTGTCATGCAAGGCAACAGGCATTGCTTACTTACGTAAACTTTGCTTGCAGAGGTGGCACTTATCAAAGGTGTAGCAAATCCTGCCTGCCCCCTTGAATGAACAACCTTTGCAAAGCACTGACTATTTTTTAAAGCCTGTTTAAATGCTTTTGTATCCTAATTAGCATTACGGATTTCAAGAATACTAACTTATTTCAGGAGAAAGCTTTTTTTTTTTAATTGTATGTTTTTACACAGAGATGCATACACTTGTCTGCATTAAGAAAATAAGGAAAAAAAAGGAAAACAAAAAGGAAAACAAAAAGGTGCACTGGTATAGTAATAGTTAATCAGACCTGCCTGGTGTGACACATGCCCTGAGCTCCAAGGGCAGCCTGGTTGTTGCATTGTTATATTTTAGTTCTGCTTTTGTGTTTTAGGAGTTCTGTTTCCTTACCTGCTTGTTTGTTACAGCTCTGCCAGTGAGCCAGAGCCTTAGTATTATATCTGCATTGTTACAGATATGAGCAAGTGCAAAACATAAAGGCAATTCAGAATTAAAATAATTTTAAAGGGGCCTTAGCTGCTAAAACCAGGTTTTTTTCCTTTTTACTTAACATTGAATCTCTGTGCTTGGAACTGAACAGCTTTTTTCTGCCACTCTGTAATCATATTTATAGAAAAATTGAAGACTGTGGCCAAGACTAGCAATCACGTGATAATACAGCAGCTTTGATTGGATACATCTGGAAACTTACCTTGCAAGTAGGGTGCTTTTATCTCTGCACAGGTGTTGAGCCATTGCTCGGCCTGTTCTGATGACAACCTCAGAGCCTGTTCCCATCGCTGTTCTCTGCAGCCGTGCCATCCGTGTTTGATTTGGAACTGCATATCAGCAGACTTGTGTAATTTTAAGGAGAAGGAGGCTTTTCTCTTGGTTTGGTTGTTTTTTGGTGGTTTTGGGATTTGGGGGGTTTTTTGGGGGTTTTTTGTTTGTTTATTTTGTTTTGTTTTTTAAAGTTCATCATGAGCAAATTATTACCATATGTTTCAGATGCTTTATTTGATATTCTGGACTGTTCAGACTTTGCACAATTACTAATTTATTTATCTATTTTTAAAGCAGTTTAAACAAGGTGAAAAAACATTCATATATCTAGAATTCCTTTCTCTTTTCCTTCTTAGACTATGGGTCTAGATTTAAAAATACTGTAGGAAGTGACACTGTGCAAAGATGGAAAATAGTACTGATGACAAAACAGAGAAATTAATAGTTGGACTTCCTTAAAAAAAAACCACGAATGCTTCCAGTTAATGCACTGTTAGGCCTGGCAGCTTAGTCCCTTTTAAATGAACACAAGATTAGTCAATGCAGCATGATGCTTGCCTTAGCTGGTTAGGTTTTGACACTTAGCACCTGTAAGCTTTTCTTGGAGGTGCTAGGAGTCCAGACCTGGACCACAGAGGAAGGCAGGACATCCACAGCTCCTTCCCATGGCCCAGCTCCCTGGTGGCTCTGTAAGCTGTGCCACCAGGGCAAGGTGCTGAGCTGGGGTGCACTACATTTATATGCCCTGAAGAGCTTGCAGCTTGAGAGGACAGGCATGATTTATCTGGATGTTTATTTTTTCAGCCAGGTCCTTCTTTCTAACCTCCTAATGAAAAAAGAGCTTAATCTTTCTCACAGTTTCTCTTTTTGTTTGCTGCTTCTTCACTCACAGCAAGGAAAATAAAGGAAGACTAAGGAAGAAAGGGAAAAATAAATATGCTTAATAAAAGAGAAAGCTTATATTCCTTTTATAAGGTACATTACTTTTGTTTGGGGGAGCGGAGGTAGTTCCCTTTGCATTGAAAACACCATTTTTAAATTGCAAATTTTTACTGTCCTGAGGCTAGCAGCTGATACAGGTGTCCTGTGAAGGACTTTCACATGGATGTTTGCTCTGAAAGATTAACTCTCAAGCACAGCTTTTGATGGGAGACCTAAATAAAGTAGTGCTGAAAATCAGCATATTGCAAGAGGGAGGTGAGGGGGAGTGTAAGACGAACAAGGCACACCTCCCTGCTGTGTGGAATGTATGGGTGCTTGACAAGGAGCACTGGCTCCTGCTCAGCCCAGATCTTGGAGTGCAGTGGTAGGAGTCAGTGCTCTCAGTAACTCTGTGGTGCCATCACTGGTGGCTGTGCCTGCCATGTCACACACAGGGGATACATGGGTTCTGGGCCCAGGGCAGGCCAGGCACATGGAGACCTCAGAGATGCTTCAGGATGCCCTGAGGTCGGGGTCTGTGTCCCTTTGCAGAACAGCCTGCAATGCTTCCAGTGGTGCAGGAGAATTGTTTCCAAGCCCTCTTTGTTTGTATGTTGACGTACCAGGAGGAACATGTCAGAAGCAGTCTTGTTTTCATGCAAGACATTTTCATCACCTCTAAAGGCAATTTATTTCAATAGCCTGCAAGTTCGTCAGGTGGCTGCTCATAATTTTTTAATGCTCTCCATCCCCCAGTGGTTTTGGTTATTGTGTGTTTGTTTTCACTGAAGATGAAAGCTTTGCATCACAGAATAGGTGCTGCCAGGTGAGCTGGAGGAGAGCTGTGAATCTGATGCTAGAGAAGCACTATGTGTTGGCCATCTCCCCCTCCCTGAGATGGTTGTCACATTTGGCATACCTCTTTAAGTAAACATTAGCTTTGTAAATGGCATTGGTTCAGTATTTAGTGGAATGCAGGAACTAGTCAGCAGCAATTATACAGGTAGGATGCAAGTGAATTGACAGGAGAGTTAAAACAGATTAAAACTTCAGCGCATATTTATGTCCAAGCTTTCTGGGTGCTGTGATAACAATGGCCGTGTTATATACACTTCACACTTGCTTCTTTCACCACTCAGGGACTAGGAGTCCAGTTGCTTTGCGGGTTACTTGGTTATCTCTTCGTTTTCAGAGAATAAAAAAAATAGCTGTGGGAGTTTATGTAGTGATAAAATGAACAACAATGGGAGTTTGTTAGGGACAGGACAGGGAGGGGGTGGTTTCAGGACTTTGTCAGAAGTAATTTCTAATTGCAGGATGTTTTTTTAATGAGTAGGCACATGTCCTTTTCCTTGATGTAGACAGCAAAGACAGTATGGGAAAACCAAGGCCAGGGGCAGATGTGAAAAACTTCTTGTGGATATAATATTCTCACTGAAAATATCTGACTGCCTCATACCCACTGGTGTTTTGCTTCTGAGAAACCATGCTTTGTCTGAGAGCTGGACCTGTAACCACAAGGAACTTGGGGTTGAGTGAAACTGTGTGTCACTTATTGAATGCAGAATGGACGTGATCTGTCATGCTGCAGAGCTCACCTTCCAAATATTTAAAACACATATTGTTGATGTGTTGGCCAGATGTTGCATAGCCCTTTCTGCCTGCAGCATAGCCTTGATTGTTTAATGCAATGTTTTATATGAGAAACCCTTGTTCAGCTGAATTTGGGATTTGAGTACTCAAGAAAAACAAGAAATCACAGCAAGTAAGTCTGGGTAGGAAAAGACAGTGCTTCTGTATTTTTCTTCAGGGCAAACTGGCTGTGAAGGGGGTATAAAAGTGTCAGAAGTGTTGAACCTGTTTTAGGTCTTCCTTCTCTGAACCTTTCTCCCCTTCAAGGATCAGTAGTTTTCCTTTTAAAACAGTCCATTTCCCATAAAGCTTTGAAAAATACCAGTGAAAGTTTATGGAAAGGCAGTGTGAGGAAGATTCCCATATAGGTATTTGAGTGGCATGCAGTAATATGTTTTAAGCAGCTGTTATGAAATGTGCTGTTTTAACATTTGCTTGCTGCTTAGGTCAGATTTAGCCTCTCCTTGTCACCAATTTTTTTTAAAAATGTTTTGTATATTAACAGTACTTTCCAGTAAAAATGTAATGGTGTCAGGCCATTGAAATATTTTTTGTTGGACAATGACGAGGTTTTCATAAGGCTGTTATCTCAGTTGCTGTTCTATCATCTGCCTGAGACTGTCAGTCCTCATATTCTTTGAACTTCCAGTGGATTTACTAGCCAGAAACTGTTAGAAAGTGACTGTGCCCAGATTGGCCTTTTGTGGTAATAGGTTTTGACACACTGTGGCTTTATTTTGCATTTAGCAAGTTCTTGGTATCATGGGGTGAGAGGAAAGAGGACATCCCAGTGCCAGAAGGATGCCAG
Source organism: Cisticola juncidis (assembly GCA_013400215.1). NCBI lineage: Eukaryota > Metazoa > Chordata > Aves > Passeriformes > Cisticolidae > Cisticola > Cisticola juncidis. The sequence goes on along the minus strand of VXBR01009394.1, from coordinate 1,300,090 downwards.
TTCTTAAGCTTGCAGCAGTCAGTAAGTAATCTCTGGTTTTTTCCTTTCCAGGTGTGACATCTGTTGCATTACCTTTCGTACTCATCGGGGCTTACTGCGCCATAATGCAGTTATCCACAAGCAGCTTCCCAGAGATCCCATGGGAAAGCCTTTCATTCAGAACAACCCTTCAATTCCAGCAGGCTTCCATGACCTGGGATTCACGGACTTCTCCTGTAGGAAGTTCCCCCGCATTTCTCAGGTACTCTCTGTTCTTCGGAGCTTAAGGTACCAGCTGCTGCAGTGCTTATCTGATGAGGTCATTGAAAGATTCATCCTGCATGTAGAATATTTTGTGGAAAGTACATCACCACTCTTTGTGTCGGCTTCAAACACGTTATGCCTCTCATTTTTTCTTTTTCCATCTAAAGAATATTGGCACTGGGGGCTTTTTCACCATTACAGTGGATAACTATCAGTGTAAAGATGTATAAAAATTTTCGAAGGAAAACTTTGTTCATATTAGATCATTGCCCTTTTGAGCATACCCAAAAAATCCTACATCTGAAATCAACAGGGAGTACACATGGTAAAGAAGACATTAATTATTTTAGTTTACTCTACCAAGGATGTAGTTGGGGTATGAAAGTTTTTATTACAAAAGAACTTTGAGGAGTCACCTTACTAAGTAAACAGTGACATCTTCAGTGATTCCCTCACAAAACACTCCACAGTGTTCCTCGTGTAAGTTTTGAGGGTTTTGCACCTTTGAGGGACACTGGATGGGGAAAGTCAGGGAAGTAGTCTGTAAATATTTTTCTGAGGGCCCTAAAGTTTTCTGTTGAGTGGTATGATTCCTCCCTCTGTCAAACCTTGCCTGCCTTAGTTTGGGTCTGGATGAAGCTGCATATCTATTTAAAAAATCTACAGCACAATCCACCAGGACCATGCTTAGTTTCTGCACTTTTCTTATTTTTGGGGGATTGAAGCATTGATTTCCAACTCTTCTGACTGCAAAGTGCTAGACTTGGGATTTGCTGCTGGACCAGGGAAGCATGTGGGTCTGTCAGTCTGTTACAGTTCTGGTAAAAACCTAAAAAATCAAAGGAAAGAACTTTTTAAACAAAGTTTACTTCTTTTGTAATTAATGACAGACATTTAAAGTTATTAAGGGATTTGAATGTTGGTTTTTTCTGTTTGTAATAATTTTGCTTGCGCTGTGAGAGAAGACATACAATATTTAGAGTCTGTAAATATCTTGAAGCCCACTACTAGTATTTTTCTTGAGAGAATAAATGTAATCAGACTTCCCTAACCTAAAATGATTGTGCTTTAGGCTCTGAGTTTCATTTATCTGCTTTGGGGGGATTTTATTTTATTTTGGTTGGTTTATATTGGTTTGGGTATGGATGCCTTTTTTTGGGGGGGTGGGGGAGGGGGGGGTGTTTGTTTGTTTGTTTGTTTGTTTGGGTGTTTTGTTTGGTTGGTTTTTGGTTTTTTTGCTTCCTCTCCTCCTGGTTTCTTCGTAGTAGAGCTAAAGGAGATGGTCTACTGCCTGACTTCCTTGCTGTGTAGTATGCTGAAGCTCCTGTCCTGTCAATGTCATGAGATAAGTTTCTGACTAGGGAAGTTTAGGATGGAAAAGAATCAGACAGTTGGAATAGCCTTCTGAAGGAGTTGACCTTTATAGAAGGGAACTTTTGAGGAATCAGCCCCTAATTCAGATACACCCTTTAGGAGACTAAAGGCTGTGAAGTGGGAATATCTCCATACCAGCTAGGTGGGGGCTGCTCTAAGCCTCTTAATTTCATCAGTGGAAGAGAGAGTGAACTGTTTTTGTTTTGCAGCAGCATGTGATACCTTTACAGTTTGAGATTCCTACTCTAAATATTTTTGCATGTCTTGCAGGTCTGGTGTGAAACAAATTTGCGAAGGTGCATCAGTGACTTCCATCGATTTATTTGCGAGATGTGTAACAAGGCGTTCCCCATGCTTTCAGCACTCAAACTGCACACAGAAACTCATGTGGTGGATCAGGGAAAAGACAAGCACAAGCCACAGTCCACGACCCCACCCGGTGAGAACCCAGACCAGAAAGCCTTCATGGCATCCTTGGGCCTCCAGTACACCAAAGACATCAAGCCTGTCAAGCAGGAGGACAATACACAAGACGAGGTCCAAGAAATGCGGCTCAGAGCACTGAAGAGTAACCTACCTCAGGAACCTGGCAGCACCAGTCTGCTCAGCCTCTCTCCTCTGGAAGCTGCCTCCATGGGAGGATCATTTTCAGTCCTTCCCCCTACAAAAGAAAACATAAAGCTTCTTTCGCTGCAGCCTTTTCAGAAGGGTTTTATTATCCAGCCTGACAGCAGTATTGTGGTGAAACCCATCTCCAATGAGTCTGCAATTGAGCTGGCAGACATTCAGCAGATCTTGAAGATGGCTTCTTCTGCTCCTCCTCAAATCAGTCTTCCTCCACTTTCTAAGGCACCTTCTGTCCCTGTGCAGTCAATTTTCAAGCATATGCCACCACTGAAGCCAAAGCCTTTGGTAACGCCCCGAACAGTTGTCGCAACCTCTACACCTCCTCCTCTTATCAGTGCCCAGCAAGCCTCCCCTGGCTGCATCAGCCCAAGTCTCCCACCTCCCCCTCTGAGGCTGATCAAGAATTCAGTGGAGTCTGCCTCCAACTCTCATCTCCCCTCGCCAGGAGCCAAATCAAGTCCTTCCTCGCAGTTGCTCCTCCAACCCAAAGTAGAGCCTTTAACTCAGCATGAGATGAAGACACAGCTGGAGCAGGACAGCATCATTGAAGCTCTCCTGCCTCTAAGTATCGAAGCCAAAATAAAGCAAGAAGTCACAGAAGGAGACCTCAAAGCCATCATCGCTGGGGCAGCAAACAAGAAGACCCCGACGATGAGGAAAGTTTTGTACCCCTGCCGTTTCTGTGACCAGGTGTTTGCCTTCTCTGGTGTCCTGAGAGCTCACATCCGTTCTCACTTAGGTATTTCCCCATACCAGTGCAACATCTGTGACTACATCGCGGCTGACAAGGCAGCGCTGATCCGGCACCTGCGGACACACAGCGGGGAGAGGCCTTACATCTGTAAAATCTGCCACTACCCGTTCACAGTGAAAGCCAACTGTGAGAGGCACCTGCGGAAGAAGCACCTCAAAACGACCAGGAAGGATATAGAGAAGAACATCGAGTATGTCACCAGCAACGCCGCAGAGATGGTGGATGCCTTCTGCTCCCCAGACACGGTGTGCAAGCTCTGTGGAGAGGACCTGAAGCACTACCGGGCCCTCCGCATTCACATGAGGACGCACAGCGGCTGCCAGAAGAAGAAGCCGTTCGAGTGCAAGGAGTGTGGCACGGCCTTTTCGGCCAAGAGGAATTGCATTCACCACATCCTCAAGCAGCACTTGCATGTGCAAGAAAAGGAGATTGAGAATTACATCTTAATGGTGGACTGCAGTGCCCAGGAAAGCCAGACAGACCCTTCTTTATTGGAGGACAGCACTTACATGGACCACAAGCCCATGACACCTTTCCTGGAGCCACAAAACGGCTTCTTGCTGGGAACATCGTCTCATGTTTCCATCAAACGTGAACCTGTGGGCAACTTCCCCATGGATTTTGATGAGCCGTTGGATTTCTCTCAGAAGAGCAAAAGCCTGAGTGCTGTGCAGGTGAAGCAGGAGAACCTATTCAGCTCATCTCTGTCTCTTTACGACTGTTCCATGGAGCCTATCGACCTGTCCATCCCCAAAATCCTGAAGAAGGATAAAGATGATGCCCCCTGTGAAGCCAGGAATCAAGAGTTGGCTGCTTCTGGGAACAGTGATAAAGCCTATAACTGTCTGCAGTGTCCTTTGGTTTTTGGTGCCAATGGGAACTCAGAAACAAACCGGGGTGTCAGACATCCCCAGCCACTGAAAGGTTCGTTGCATTTGACTGTCCCGATCATTTCCCCGGCTCTCCCTAGCAATTCTGCCTTGCTGAGACCCCTGAGGCCTAAACCACCACCACCACCACTCTTGCCAAAGCCTTCAGTAACTAAAGAGCTGCCACCATTGGCTTCCATTGCACAGATCATTTCATCTGTGTCTTCTGCTCCCACTTTGCTGAAAACAGAGGCTGCAGACGCCAGTCCCAAGGCAGTGAGCAGCTCCACTGGGTGTGACAAATCAGGGAATGCCAAAGCTAAAGTGACAATCGTGACCACCGTTCAGAGAGACTCCAGCCTGCCCAGTGACCTGTCTCAGGCTTGTGATCCAGAGCAGGCTCCTGTTGCTGAGGCTGGGTTGACTAAGAAAAGAGGTAGAAAGAAAGGAACAAAAAACAAGCCTAAACTTAGGAGTAGTGTGGATCTGGAGTCAAGTGGGGAATTTGCCAGCATAGAGAAGATGCTTGCTACCACAGACACTAACAAATTTAGCCCATTTCTGCAGTCCACTGACAATTTTAAGGAGGAAAGTGGCAGAAATGGAACAAGTGAGGATGAGAAGGAAACTGCCAAGGATAAGCTGCTGAGAGGGAAGAGGAACGCTTACTCAGACTGCCTGCAAAGTATCCCCTGTCCTTACTGTCCTCAAGTCTTTCCATGGGCAAATGCCCTGCAGCGGCACATGCTCAGTCACACAGGTAAGAGTGCTTTGTGCTCACAGTAGGTTGTAGCCCCTGAGGTTGTTCCCCATGGGAGGGCCCCTCCAAAGAGGAATCTTTCTTTCTCTGATGCCCGAATTGTATTCTTCTTTATTATCTTGCTAATACGTAGCTGTTGCTGTTGCATAGTGGTGGTGGTAGATTTTTCAGAAATGGAATAATCTCTGTGTCTTGGAGTATCAGAGGGTAAATAAAACCATAAATACCCATTTGACTTCCGTGGCATAAGTTAATGTAGCTGGAAGGAGGCTCAGGTTTCAGTTGTCCTGTTATTGTTGTCTTGTTTTGAAGGGGAACATGTGTGTTGAATATTTCATTGTGCCTTACGTGGTTTCTTTGTCTGCCTCTGATGGCTGTTTGTCTGCATCAGTAGTGATAAAAAAGGTCTCTAAAAATGAGAGACAGTAAGTGTAGAACTGTGGCAGGAAAATAAAATGATATAGTGCTTAGCATTTTTTTTCTCTTGTGGTGGCTTTTATTTACCAGATCAAAGAAGGATGTGAGAAACTGCTCATCCTAAGCATTATGTAATGGCTTGCCTCTAGGAAAGGTTTCTCCTCACAAATAGACAACTAAAGGTGGGCACATGCCCTAAGGTGTGGAGATGTGTATGCAATCTCTAGCATTGTGCCACTGTGTAAGTAACCTCAGACCTAGTGTAAACAAAAGGAGGAATTGGGTAGGGAGATTTATTCTAGGTCTGGGGTTGTTTTTCATTCTTCACTATAAAGGAAATACTGCATTGAATGTTGTGCTGATTTGAAGTTCTCTCATTCTTCCACCCACACTGTAATAAAGTAATTAGTAGATTCTCATCCTGTTCTAGAGGGAGAGGACAAAGCTCTGCTTGCTGTTGCACCCTTTCAAGTCAGTCGCAATTGTTGATACTATTTACCTCATGATGCATTTCGGCTCCTGGCATAAAGAATAAAAGTTAGGGATTTTGATAAGAAACGTAGGGGAATTGAATGTAGCCTTATAAAAGTTAGCTTGCTTTTTTTTTTGGTTTTTTTTTTTTTTTAAAGAAAATGAGATTTCCTGAAATGACTGGTTTGTGTCTGTGCTAAAGAGGGAAACCTGAAGAGGTAAAAGAGGTTAGCTAAGAGGTTTAAAGGGAATCTGAGCTGTGGAGCAGTCCCTATTACAGTTAGCTTTGGGTGACACGAGGACATAATTTGCAAGGTATCAGTGCAACAGTGAGGCTATTGTTTTCTGGTCCACAGAGACCAAATTATTTCATCTTATTAAGCATGCAGTTTACTTTGTGGTGAAGGAGAGCTCTTTACTCATATCTCAATTGTTTTCCAACACCCTGGTCTCCAAAAAAAAAAGACATAGTTACTGAAGAACTGTTCATGAGACAGAAAACAATGGAGAGGCTTTTTCCAGACTAAGAGGTTTGACCTGCTTATTGATGGCAGACTTCCAAGGTAGCAGCACTGGTGTAAACCCTTAATGAAGACAGGAAAATGCATTCAGCCATGAATTATGCTGGTAAAACTTGCCTCCCTTACGACCACCAGCCTTGGGAGGAAACACCCTCCTTTTAGAAAGCCTGTGCCACAATCCCCACAAGAGCAAGCAACTGTGGCCATAACAGGGCTAAATACTCGCCACAGATACAGGATTTTTGGTGATACTAACAGCAGTGGCAATAATCACATTTCAGTTGGTGTGCTCTGGCAGTGATTTTACTGAGCTCCTTTCTAATCCTCATCTCAGTGTTGAGAGACTTGTTGCTGGAGGATCACCCCACAGCAAGCTTTGGCTCGCCTTGGGACAACTGCCTTCAGATAGCATGAGCATTCTCTTTCTAAACTGGGAGTTTCCAGCAGCTCCCCTGTGGCAGCAGTGTCCATGAGGCCTACTGGAGGCAAGGCGGAAAGGCAAGCTGGGAAGGTAGACGAAATTTAGGCCAGGGAGGTGATGCCAAAGCAAGCTCAAGGATGCATTCAGGTGGAGCGAGCCCTGTGTTTTTGTGATGGGTGTCAGGTGCTGGTGGCATGCAAGGAGTTTGGCAGCTCTGTGGTAGATGCAGAAGTTTGTTGGCTTTATCTTCTGGATGGGCAAATTGGTTTTCTTGTGGAGAAATATACAGTGTTGTAGTGCAACAGCACAACGTTCCTGTCCCCACCTATTGCACAGGCAGATAGCTAGTGACTTGTCAGATAGCTGTTTTTCAAAATGAGTTAAGAAAAAAATACATTTGTATACATTTGTAAAGAGAAAAGGGGAACTTTATTATTGTCTGTGCTTGATGGCTGCTCCCTGACCTGGGTAGAAAAAGGACTGACAGGCTGATGTGAATGGAGGAGATGGGAGTCCTGGTGATCTGCTTCCAAACTGCTTGTCTTGGATATGTGATCCATAGGCAATCACAGCAGGCAAGCTGACTGAATAACACTGCTATCAAAAAAAAACCCCTCAAAGCAGTTGTTTGAGCTAGAAAGCAGCATTTAGCTCTTCTATGTGCATTTGTAGGAAAGTTGTTATTGAGGTAATTCATGTAAGTGGTCTAAATTAGGATGAGGAAAAGGTATATAATTTCAAGCATTTAAGTGCTATCTGTATATTATAAGTTTTGAATTCCTGTATTTATACAGACATAAGAATTTTGCAAGTGTGTCTTTCATGTTCATTCAATAAAATTTTAACACAGAGGCCACCTTCCATGTGGTGTCAAGATTGTGTTTTCCTTTTGTGAAAGTACAAAAATGCACATGCTACCAGTGACCCACATCCCTCATGCAACCAGAAGTGTCTCTCCTGGAAGCTTTTACCCTTCTTTTCCTTGCCTCAACAGCACTGTATGTTTGTGTGTTGTTTGTTGGTTTGGTTTTTTTTTTTAACTCAAAACCATTTCCATGAAGAAGCATATACCTTCCTCAGTGTTTTTTTTTTTTTTTATTTTAATGGTGAGCTCACAAGTGGGACACTGGGAATTTGGCATAGCTTGGTTTTATACAGTGCCTAACACAGTAGCTGTGTTTTGTTTGAACATGCTCGAACACTTGCTTTTAATACTTTCTTTCCCTTAATGTCTTTACTGTATAATTTACTTTCCTATGTTCAGCTTGGTTTGCCTTTCTTGTTTTTTGCTCTTCCCTGCTGCTCTTGACATTTTAAATTCTCAGAATAGTGACTAAGATGTGCCCTGCAGGTGATGTGGTTCGTTTTGCTCCTTTTATAGGATGCACATCAGACTAGGTTCAGTATAAAATTACAGTAATGGTCATTTTAAACCACTAGTTTGTTATAGATAACCTAATCTGTTGCAGAGGATCACTTGAGAATATTTTCAGAGGGATACTGGCATGTCTTACTAGGCCCAAGATTAAACTTCGTAAAAGGCATGGTTTAACGGCAGAGGAGGTTTTTTGGTTTTGTTTTGCTGCTACAGCAGGAACAAACAGTAAAAGGAAATATCTATAAATAAAATAAAGGAATAAATAAATAAATAGAAAACTCTTACACCTAGCCTATGAACCTGAATGTTTCCTATTGATTGGAGGTCACAAGTCACCAAAAAAAAAAGGACTTGGAGGCATTTTTATTCTTTGCTTTTACGATTTAAGTAAAACTGTAAACATCTTTACTTTGCAACATTTGTAGTTACCATGGTGAATAATGTTTTTCTGCTAGGACAGCAGTGGCAGGAGATACCTTGAGGACTGATCTTACATGCTTTAATTATTCAAATGACCCTTTATACTGAAAAAGACACCCTTCAAATGACTGGCTAATGTGAAATGTCCAGACTAGGCTGGTCCTACTGTGCTACTAACCAAAATTTACAGTGATTCCCAAGTCATTATTTAGGCACAGACGTATTTTAATACAGGCTATGACTATTAATATGGAAAAATATAATTAAAAAATCAAATCACATTGACTTTTTAGGTTACCTTCCAGTGAGTAGGTGTATTTTATCAGAAGAGCAGTTGCCTTTAAGGGACAAATACAGAAGGCAGAGAAAACTGTTTTTCTGAGTGTTCTGGTTTTGTGACTTTAAAGGTGACACTTCTGGAAAGTGTTGCAACTTGGGGTGGGAGGATTGGAGTTTGCACAGTAAGTGGAATTTTTGTTTGGGTTTTGAGACCCCCAGCTAGGACGTCTGTGTGGAAAGAAGAATATTTTATCTATTGCAAGTGTTGGTCTATATTGTAAGTATTTGATTGATACAAACATTTTAAAGGCTGAAAATATGAGAAAATTGTGACCTGAGATGCAGGTCGAGTTTCAAATAATTAATCCTCAGCTAATCCTGTCATTGCATGCATGAAAAGAAATGTGGAAAGGAATTGTGTTATCATGAAGCAAAAGGATTTCTGCTCAACTTTGAAATTTTGTATTTGCATTGTGAATGAAGCCAGATAGAAGCACAAAAAGCAGTGATATTTGTAGCCATAAATTTGTGGTTGAATTAGCAGGCATCTAAGAGGAAAGAGTGACTTCGAAGCCTACAAAAAATGAACCATGATGCAGCTAAAAAGTTGTGTTGACACTGGAAGAAAATGAGGAGAAAGAAACAGCTCCTGAGATGTCTGTGAGATGCAGGGAATCCCTGGTACGGGTTGAGATGTTAACTAGAACAGAACCAACTTTCAGAAGATGAAAGTGAGAGAGATACCCACAATGTTCTATCAAAGAGGCTGCTGGCTGTGGCAGGGGGTGGGCGGTGTGTGTGTGTTTTCAGAGGTTTTGTATGAGATGGAAGGTGTGACAGGAGCTGATCTCCTTTTACAAGTAACTATCCTCTCAATCTCTTTCTTCATCACGAAGATGTCTTGCAGGATTGCCTTTCTCATTGCACTGCATCATCCTGGCTTTTCTTTCAACTTTTCCTGTGCTTAGTCCCTTCCCTTTTCTAGTCATTTAAATGAATTACAGACAGAAAAAACTTTCTGTTAAAGAAAAATAATTTATTGCTTATTCAACATATAGGCCTTGATTGCACTGAAGTCAGTGGAGAGATGCCCTGTGGCTTTGATGGAAATCATGTCCAACTCCCATAGGTGACAGGCATTTCCAGAGAGAGCCTGCTGTTGAGGAGCTTGCAGTCAGGATATTGTGGCTGGTCACCAAGCAGTAACAGAGGCAAAGGAAGAAAACCAAGGAAGTTTCTTATTACACACAAGGGGGATATTCATACATTTTATCTTGTGTCAGGCCAGAAGCCCTTCCCCTGTCAGAAATATGGTGTCATTTCTAACAAATCTAGCAGAATTTGCACAAACTTGGAGTTGCCATAAATGTGCTTGTCCCCCAGCCTAAGGGAGAGGATGTTGGATCTCACAGTGGCGCACACAATTTTTCACACCTGTTCAGAACACCAAGGCCAAGTTGTACTAGGTCGGGCTGAACACTGCAGACAAGCAAAGCGTAAGAATGTGAGAAGTGCCCTTCCGTGTTGGAGCAGTGGTACTCCTGTCTCCAGTGGTAGGAAGAGGATGTGCTCTTCAGTGTGAGCATGTGAAGGCTACTTCCTCCAGCCTGTAGTTTTTAAACCTCTATCAGCATCCACAACTGCTTCATTAGGGTTGTGTGTTCGAGGGCACATCCCTGCCCCCTCCCTTTACAACCTGTTTATGGAGCTGTCTGCAGGTCCCTCCAGTTGTTTTCTGAACCTGCTGATGCAGTCTGTTTGTAATTTGCCTGCTGCTGCAGGCCAAGCCAGTGATCCTGGAGAGACATCAGCGATGACTTTGAGTCCTCCTGCGTGGATGTACCTGCCAGTACTGTACTCAGCATCACATAGGCACAGTTTAGATTGTTTTACCTTGTGTTAATCTGCATGGAAGCTCACCTGCCATCTTACTGCCCCTCTGTCTTGACAGCAGCGAGAGATAGGCTGTCAGATCATGCAAGGCTTCCTTGTAGCAGGTGGGTGGCATTTAGGCAGAAAGGAGGAGTGACATAAAACCAAGGGTGAGCACAGTCACTCTGGGTTTACTGTGCTGACCAAATGGGATGTGTGCAAGAAGGAAGCTCGGCAGGTGGTGGTACATGTCCCTTGCCTGGAAACTGCTTGCACAAGGGGAGCTGTTGCTGTAAGTTATTCACACCTCCCGTACAGACAGCGTCACTTTGTGTCAATTTGAGTTGGTTTCATGGGAGACTTGTTGAAGTACCAAACCTAAAAGCAGCAAGAAGTTGGCTCTGTGTGTCAGGGTAGTTAAAATTACAAATGAGTTATTGCTCTCAACCTCAGGGTAGCTGCTGATCGGATTGCACAGAGTGTACACAGGATTTTCCTCTTACATCTCCATGCACCAGTTTGTTTGGGAAAGTCTGCTGTCTTGCCAGCCTCTCTCATCCTTTCTGCTTCTTTTAATACAGCAGGTTGCCTTGCAGTGATTCAGATGTGGTAATACAGGTCTCAGTACTAGGCTGGTATTGCAATCTGCCATGCTGGGGACCTGTTAGGACATGATTTGATCTTGCCTATCATGAAGAGACTAAGTTGCCTCGTTACCATGTTAACAGCCTGTAACTTCAGAGGGCTGCAGCACGGTATCTGCAGTGTCACGTGGGCCCGTCCTGCCTGTGCAGACAGCAGATGGCTACAGCGTGAGAGGAAGACTCGTGTTATGACATGATCCCCTCTGAGAACAAGTCTGCAGGAAGGGCTCTGAAAGTGCTCACCTCTGACAGTTTTCATGGCAGAATAAAACTGAAATGTCCTGCTTGAGTCGATTGAAGACTTCTTTTATAGTCAGAGGGGTGCTAAAGCTGTTCAGCTGCTCGGTGGTGTGAGGAGGCAAGCATTTCTAAAGCTGCTCAGACTTGGTGCAGCACGTAGGGTGGGTAGGACTTGGGTGCAAGGTAGGTGTTCTCAGCAGCCGGCGCCGGGCTGGTCAGAGTGGTTCGACCTGCCCCGGGCAGACAGAGCCTTGGGCCATGGTTGGATAACACAAAGCACTTATTGGCAGTACTGGCTCGACCTGTTCCCAACTGTTCATCCCTGCAGCTGTAGCTGACCCAGCTGCCCAAAACAATTAAAAGGGCAAGGGGAAGAACTGGCAGAGATCAGTTGCCGGATCTGGGTGGCATTACAGCCCTAAAGGAGCACATTGATGCGGCTGAGGTGTGGAGATGGCAGCATCTTCTGGGAGGCACTGGGATAGATGCTGTTGAAATTGGCTTTGTTGTCAGTGCCTGGTGTCTTCAAATAGCAGCTTTAAGCGTGAAGGAGAGAGCCCAGATCCAATAGTGCACACTGTTATAGTTACCACATGCACTTTTATAGCACTGCTTAGTGTTTATAACTGGCTTTATCAAGCGGTGGTTAATCACGGTTCAGAATCAGTCAACAGCTTTGGACTTGTGGTCTCCCTCCATTGCCCAAGAAAAAGGGATTTCCAAATCCTTGGAAGTAAACTTAAGAATTTTAAATGGTGGCTAAGTTTAAGTGGTTTCTTTTGGTGCTGGCTTTAAAAGGTGGGTAAGCAACCCACCTTTTGGGTGGTTGGCCTCACGTGCAGAGTCCTTGTGAGGGCCATCCTTGGAAGTGAGTGGGCATCTGGATTTCACTATGTGCCAGAAGGAGAGGGAATGAAGGGAGATGCTTGGATGGTGTTTGGTCAGCCATAAATAAAGTGAAGCTTAAGGATGAGGTGTAAGACAGGAAGTGCAATTCAATAGAGTGTCACTGGGAGGGTTATAGAGGGTTTCTTTTGGTCCTGTTTTAAACCAAAACAAAAACAGGATGGTGGTTTAGAAGAGGATTCAGAGATGAGGAGGCTGTGTAAGTGGTGGGGCTTGCTCATATCCTTGTTACTTGGAGAGGAAGGGAATGGGCTAAAGCGCCTGAAGCAAACTGAAGACATTTCCCCCAGCTCACAGCAGTCAGACCAGGGGAGAGCTGTCCCGGCAGAGGCATACAAGGAAAATGTGGAGCAGCTTAATGAATTGCTCACTTTCATCATGTTAAAGCAGCTCTGCCTTTGTCTCCTTAGGGCTGTCTGAATGCACCCTTCTTGCAACAAAATACAGTTGACAGAGATCTGGAATAGGAATGGGGTAAGGGATTATCTCTTACATAATAGAGAAACAGAACTTACTAAGGAAAGATCCCTTTCGTAAAGAGACTTGCCCCTAATGTGAGAGGGTCAAACACAACTGCTCTGTGTTAACTAGACAAATATTTGCAAAGTATACTCAGCAGTGGATTTTCTGCTTAGCATTTAGCAGAATTCATCTTTGCTCTAGATATCTGCCACACTATGATCCCTGCAGAAATCATATGAGCTCGGTATAGTGGGGGATTTTTCCAAACCATTCCAGCTGTCTGTACCTCTGAACTACATTTGTGGGCATTTCTTAGAGGACAAAGGGCTTGAAATCATGTTTTCAGTGTCAGGCAAAGTTTTAACAGCTGTTCTAGAGCCAGAGCTCAGGGTAAAGCAAGAGTTATTTGCTACTGGGGTTGGCCTCAGCTGTTGTATGAAGATACTGAGGAACTGGTGTATAGCCTGCTGCCTGTATTGTCAGCTCTACATCAAAGTGCCTTTCTGCTGAATGGTGCAATCCATCCTAAGCTCAAAGTGTGGGTTTTAAGCCGGCTCCCTTCAGTGCAGATTCCCCCCATGGTAGGTGCAGTCAGAGCCAGTCCTGAAAGCTTTTCGTCATGTCTTCAGCTGCTCTGTTGCAGGTACTGGGGAATCATACTGTATGTTAAAGACAGAAAGTGTTTTTTCCCAGAATCATTTATTTATTTTTCTTCAGGTATATTCAGTTCCATTTACTGTAAGCAGTCCTTTTCTAGCTTGAATATTTTCATTTCACAAGGCATGGAGATGCAACCGAAGCTCTCTCAACTGTGTGGGCTGATTAAATATTTAACTTGAGTGTTTGCAGGTGATGTAATAGAGATGGCTGAATTTTATTATTTAGAATGTTCACAATAAAAAATGGAGAAAGATAACACCCAAAATTTTTCAAGTTGACTCTGCAGGTTTAAAAGATGTTCTCTAGTTTATGGGTAGAAGAAGAAGAAGGTTCTGTGTGCGGGTCTAAAAACTCCCAAATTTACTAGAACTGCTACCACCTAGTGGTGGCTGCCTCTATTGTAAAATATAAAACAAGCTGGGGTTATTTCAGTTAATGAAGGGAAAATAGTAAATCATCAGCTCATCTGATTGATAATGCCAACTGCTTGTACCATATCCATTTCCAGTGGTCTGTTTGCTCCAATTTTGAGGATTATTTATGTGATGGGTTTTCTAACTCTTCTCTTGGGATGTTAGGAATGTTTGTCAATAAACACTTGATTTAGCACCAAAATGTTTTTCATTACATTCTGTTTTGTCTACTAACTTTGTAGGATCTGAAGCTCAACTCTCTATTCCACCACAGTTCCAGGAAAAAATAAAACCATGTGTAAAAAGAATCGAGCCAGCAAGCTCCCACCTTGATCTATATCTGCTCTTTCATCTGAAATTTTTCACATTCGGTGTCCCTCTTCCTAATTTGGTTTGCATGTGTAGGAAAGTAGTTCTGTCCTCTTTCTCTTTCTTGCTACCAATAAAAGATGAAGTGGATTCTTCTGACTGGGCTTGATGGAAGACTGCAATTTGATTTGTAAATAGAATTCAGCAAAACAGTCTTTCCTTTCCACAGGAAGGAAAAATTATTTTGGCCACATCTATAGAGTGGTTTCTTTCATGCAAGCGGAAAAGTTTTTGGATTCTCAGATGGAGTCCTTGAGGTTTAGCTTATGAATATATCTCATGAGAAGGTTGGTTTTTTTCTTCAGGAGCTGATGAGGCAGCAGCTAAGTTACCAGTAGTTGTTTTGTGTCATCTTCTTCCCTGTGTCCTTACCTCCCTGCTCTTCTCTTCTTTCTCCCTTATCCTGAACATCTTTTTTGACTCTGGTGTCAGAATTGAGATCCTCAGATAGTGTTCCCTTCTTGTCTTCATTTTGGGGGAGTGACACACTCTGGTTGCATGTGACAAGGTAACATATTCTGCTCCCATGGTTGCTGAAGAAGTGGCAGTGGGTGGGAGCCTTGACAGTTGGATTTCTCCGCTCTTGTCCTCTTGATTCGCCAAGTGTAAATTCTGTGGGATAACAAATGGACCGGAAAGCATTTTACAGCCTTAGTAAGTGAAAGATAGGAAAGAGACAAAAGTAACAGCAGGCCTTTCCTGTGCATCCTGTTTCTTTCACTGCCTGGAATTAAGTGACTGCTTTGCAGCATAAATCAGCCGAATTCTGGAGATGGGAATTATCTATTTGAGAGGAGCTCAGTCTTGTTGGAGGGATGTTTGCCCAGATTTGAAGGCTCAGTCAAAATCCTCCTCCCTGTGTAAGATTGTGAGCCTGCTGGAGCTGTGTGGCCAGTAGGGTTTCTATTGCTGCAAGGAACATGTAAACTCAAAGAAAACAATAGTGCATGCCAGGCCTAACCTCTGCTGGAGTGGATGGAGCAGTTGCCAGTGCAAGACTACCCTTGCAGCCACCCTTTCACTGCAGGAGAAGCCACACACTGGACCTGGCACAATTGTTTTCACAACCCTTGTGTTTTGCACACACCTTCACAGCTCCCCTGCTGCTATTCCAGTTCATCAGAGGCAGAACTGGGCTGGTTCTCACCTGTCCCCAAATAACCAGGATTTGTGCAAAGCAGCTCACTTTTTCCACCTGCTGCAGAACCAATTGCACAGGTTGGAGATAACCACAGAGCAGTTCAGCTAGTCAGGAACTGCTGCTTTACGTGAAATACATGCATGAAGTTTCCTAAGGGGCCTGTGAAACTCCTTCTCAACAAGGAGAAGGGCAGGTCTGGTTTGTGCGGGTGAGGAGGAAGAGCCCTCCCCCAAGCACGTACATGTGTCAGCATATCCCTGGCTGTGTCACTACCTGAGTTTTGAATGTTCCTTCAGGGGTGCCGGGCCCAGAGGAGCTTCAGAAGAGAAGACCTGTGTACATTTGTGTTCCCAGGGTCTGGAGTGGGCTTTGCTCTATGTAAAGGCACGTTGTTTAAATTTTAAGAGGTTGGTTTTTTTTTCACGTTGACCTCATCTGTTTGCCTGTGCTGGTACATCACTTACCCGTGGACCACCTATCCCTTGAAGTGTTTTCTCTTGTGCACCAGAAAATGTAGTTGCACGCCACGCATGCAAGAACAGGATAACAGCTAGGAAGACGCCCAGGCACAGAGGAGAGGAAAGAAGCAGATGGAATTCAAGTACAATTCCCTGAAGAATGAGTATACTGTAAGAAAAATAATATATTTTTCAAAATACTTGAAGCAGAAGGAAAAAAAGTAATGGAAAAATTGGAAAATCGTGAATAATATATGACACTGAATGTCAACGCTGGGACTTGTGTATTGAGAGTGTTAAGACATACTGGTTTTGGCTTGCTCTTACCTTGAGTGCCACCCATAGATATTTCCTCTCTCACTTTGCTTCTGATGTTTCATGGTGAAAATACAGGAATAAACTCCTTGTGCTCTTCACTCATCTCCATCCTAACAGAGCTCACGTGGTTTCCTGCCCCTCTCCCTAATGAACCCCCTCTGTGCTGTGCTGGCAGCCTTTCTTCAGCCTCACACACATCCCGTCAGGGGAGTGTTTCCTGACTTCGCAGGGAGGAGACAGGGCAGCCCACATCTACTTTCAGACGTCCCCATCCTCACATTCTCTAGCACACAGATTAGGGCTTGCTTGCGTGTTTTAACGGGCAGATAATTAGATGAACTTTCTGTAATCCACTGTCTGTGTAAACAGATCTGTTTTGATTAAAAGGTGAGATTACTTTTTGTGATAGGTCACTTCTCCCCCCTCACACTCCTCCAAGAAAAGGTGTATCATGAATTGTGCACTATTAAGTGATCATTCACTATCACCAGAAACACTGCTATACTTTGACATTTGTTTAATGACCATTTATTATCACTAGTGAGAGGAGATGGGGCCAGTGCAAATCATCTTGCAAGACTACATTCAAACTTATAAGTGCCTGAGAAGCATCTTCTTATCTTGTTTTTACTCCTTGCTTAGGAAAAAAAAAGCCTGTGATAGCAAAACTAGAGGTTTTGGAGACAAGTACATGTTGTACTGTGTCAAACAGAGAGCTTGCACTGCTCTTCTAGAGTTTCTAAATCCCTGTAGTTACTCAGCAGCTATCGTTCTCTCAGATGAGTGTTGAAATGCCGGGTGGGTTGTGGGCTCCCTTTGCTGCTTGCTGTCAATAAGAAGGAGGCGGGGTGGAGGACTTAAAGGAAGGTTTCAGCTTTCAGAAAGCACGACTTGCAAAGTTCATGTCCTGGAACAATTCCTGGGAAGTGGCACTGAGGATGCAGTTACATGCCGTGCAGCAGCAGCAGCTTTGACCTCCAGAGCCAGACCAGCTTATTTCCTATTTACAAATAGACTTATTTGTGTAGAGTTTGGAAGGAGTACACCTCCAGCCTTCTGTTCTCCTTACCTGTTTCAGTTTTTTGGACATATGTTACATCTTCAGTAACATTAATGCTGCACACAGGTGAGTAAGCAAAGGACACCACTAAGGACCGCATCTTAGGTAATTTTTGTCTTCTTATGGGTTAACTGTGAAACAGCAAGGCCTGTTACTGCCCCTCGGCTTTATGTTTTGAGTCCAAGTGGCATATCAGAGACTCGGGTGTGGATGAACTTCCACATCTTCCACTTTCATGGTGTATAGCTAACTTTTTAAGCCAACTTCTGTGTTACTGTTTGCAGTAACTTCACGTTTAGTTGTACTGGGTGGTTGCATGAGGCCTTTCCATTCCCTTGGAAAAACATTTCCTACTACACAGAAATTAGTTTGATAAATATATGGGTTGTATATTATTTCAATCTGTTTTCATGTTTTTCATACACAAGTTTATTAGTACATCCTTTTGTCTCTGGAATGGTCTGTTTGTGATCGTGACCTCAGCTCTTCTTTGGTGTCTCAAGCATGTTGTGTTCTCTGGTTAAAAGTGATTATATGAAAAAATTAGTTCAAGAAGCTGCTGAGATAGTGAGTGCGTTTTGGAAAAGAAAGCATTTTGTGAAAGAGTTTGTATCACCTTGTTAATTGGTGTTTTGATCTCTTTTCAGCTGTAAGTTACTGGCATAGGTCACAGACAGGAGAAACAGATGTTGGGATGCTTGATCAGAAGCAATGCTCCTGGGTCCTTGTGCAGGCTCACTGCTGGTAGTTGGGAATCATCAGGGAGCATCCCACTGAAAGTTTCTCTGTTTCCTTGCAGAGAGCCAGGCGGATGCAGAGGCACTAGCTACAGGAAACAAAGTCTTGAACCTGAGCTACGGCGAGAAGGAGCAGTCGGAGGAAAAGACAGAGCTACCAGAGAGTGAGCGCAGCCCCAAGGAGGAGCAGAAGGCTGACTCCCTTCTGGCAGAAGAGGATGCTGAAGAAAAAGTGGATGGATATGAAGAGGGCCCTGAGGAAGATTCTGTAAGTAACAAAAGTCTTGACCTCAATTTTGCCAGCAAATTAATGGACTTCAAGCTGACAGAGAGTGACCAGTGTGCAGGCAGCAGTTCTCAGACTGAAAGGAAACATGCCTGTGACATTTGTGGCAAAACCTTCAAGTTTGCTGGCACTCTTAGCCGTCACAAAAAGGCCCACATTCGTGAGGACAGAAAGGATGAAAGGAGCAGTGAGGATGAAAGCAAAAGCATTCAGGATGATGCAGGAGCTCCCTCGATGCAGGACTCTGGTCTTGAGCAGGAAGAGTCTCCGCTGGACTTGAAGGTAGTGGAGTCTCCTGTGGACTTTGAGGCAACAGGAAAGGAGAATGAAGAGAGCGAAAGCATCTCTGAGGGGGAAGGCACAGAGAGAAAGTCCACTGAGAAGAGCAGTGATGACAAACCAAAGACTGATGAGGCTAAGAGTACTGCAAAAGCAGACAAAAGAAAGAAAGTCTGTACTGTGTGCAACAAGCGTTTCTGGTCTCTGCAAGATCTGACGCGACATATGCGGTCTCATACAGGTAAGAGGAGGCTTGAGGGCAGAATAGACCATGAGGTGTCCCACCAGACTGAGGTGTCTGCTGTGGAGGTGCACGATTGCTGCTGGCACTTGAGGCTGGAGACAGTGCTTTTAGTCCTGAAGGTATCTGCAAGGTGTCTTCTCTGTCCCAGTCCCCCATGCTGCTTAAGAAGCCTATGGGGCAGCAAGAATTGCAGCCACTGCATTATTTTCAAGTCCCAAACCGTTATTCCCCATGATGGCTTACAGAGTTCAGAGGTGAGGGCAGGTGTAGAGATCCCTGGGCAGCTTCTGACTCCCTTCTTACCATATGTATGTGCCTTTACTACTTCCTGCCAATATTTTGACCAGCAGTGGAAAAACTGTCAGGGTATCATGAGACTTCACCTCTGAGTCAAAGTTTAGAGAGAGAGAGAGAGAGAGAGAGAGAGAGAAAGGGTCTGGTTCTATCTGATGATCTCAGCCTAATATGGGTAACATGCTGGTGATATGTGTGACCTGCTGCTTGGGTGGAAGGCAGAGATCCAGTGGGCACTTGGGCAGGGAAGGTGGAATACAGGTAGTGAAACACCCAGTGACTTGACTGGACAGTGGGATTGCTTTATGTGATAGGCAGATTGCATCAGTGCCTTGCAAATCAGATGAAGCCATGAACCAGCTCAAAGGTGAATTAGTCAGTCGTCCTTATTAATTATCTATTTTACCTGCAAGCAAACTGCTCTGATGTGGAAAAACTGGTGCATTTTGACATTTTGTGTCTTTTGAAGGTTCTCTCTGCTGCAGACAAGATGTTTGCCGTTAACAAAGTATTTGTGCTGTAATTGACAGTAACACCAAAGAGTAACACCTGAACTAGGCTTCAACCCTTCTAAATCAAAAATACTCACCGAGTGCAAAACTGACCTGTTTTCTTCTGCCATTGAGTCACAAGTGAAATGGGACAGGTCCCGTTCTAATGCCTATTTTTATACAAGTGCAGAAGTTTTAGGGAAATGCTTATATCTAAAGAACAGAGCTTTACCCCCAAACAACGTGTACCCATGAACATTTCCATACTCTCTGTTTTAATTGTTTTCATTGCATGCTGGGTTATTGTGGGCTTTATCAGTATGTTTTTTTCCTGCTTGTCTCTCTTTCTTATTTGACACTTGAAAAATGTTTTAACGTAGAATAGGTATGGAATAGGAACCTGGTACAGTGCTTTCTTCAAATACATAAATGTAACTATAACCTACCCCCACTGTCAGACCAATTTATTTCCAGCTGAGGATTTTGCTTTAATGCTGTGGGTTGACTCTTCTCCTTCTCTCCTTCCACTTGTTCAACTATATTGACACAATAACAGTCAGGTTGCACATTGCTTATACTTCAGTTTTAATGGGTGAGGTTTCTTAAAGATACCTGTAAAATTTGGGGATTTGTTTACTCAGAAGAGGAACATTTGGGACTCATTGAAGTATGCAAGAAACCTCTGTCTGCCTATTGTGTGTCTCATTCTGATGTTCATTGGCACAAGATGGTGTCTTAATGGAATTGCAGCATTGAAAAGTCTTTGAGAGGCACAGTTGGAAAGGGAGGACAGGTTGGGATGTGACCTTCGGTTCTTCAGGACAGACAGCACCTTGTGGCAGTGTGCATGGGAGAATTTGGGGGGAATTTTGTCTGTGGGGCTGTGGTTGCTTTGTTCTCCAGTGAGTTCCTGCTTAGGAAAGTATTCTCTCTCTCCACATGTGTCTGGGGCTGACCTGCAGCAGAGAGCCCACATGGTGGGCTCATTTCATAAAGGCTTTGGAGTTCCAGAGATCGACTGTAAACTTTTTCCAGAAAAGTTGCTGACTAAATTAGGCAGGATGCTAGTGAGCACCTGGTGCTTACAGTCTTCCTCCCTCCTTAGTGCAGGGCCTTGCCAAGCTTGTAGACACTTGGTTTTGATGCTCCATTTGTCCCATAGGCATTTACCTGTATTCCTGCTTGCACTCCATCAGCTAGTTTGCTAGAAGCAAAAAATCTGCAAAAATGTGATGTTCGATGCAGGTACTAAATTTCCAAAGTGCAAAATGTTATATGCTGCTTGAAACAAGAGGGAGGCACATGTGTGACCTCAGAGCTGACTTTGTGTTGAAATTCTCTTCCAGGTGAGAGACCTTACAAGTGTCAAACCTGCGAACGGACCTTCACTCTGAAGCACAGCCTGGTCCGCCACCAGCGCATCCACCAGAAAGTCAAAAATGCCCGAAACCACGGGAAAGAGAGCGACAAGGAGGAGACGCAGTCGAGGTGTGGAGAAGACAGTGAGAACGAGTCCAGCCACAGCGGCGCCAACCCCATCTCCGAAAGCGAGTGCGACTCCGCGGGGGGCGTCAGCAGCCACTCGTCCCTGGTGGGGAGCCGGAACGAGCCCCTGGCCGGCACGGTCATGGACTCCCCCTGCAGAGAGGAGAGGAGCGGCGCCTGCCTCGCCGAGCCCACCAACAGCGCGCAGAAACAGACGGCAAAAGAGCAGGAACCGCGGGGCAGCTCCGAGCACGAGAGTCCTTCAGGTTTCATCCATGACTTGCTGGAGATGCACAACGCGCCGTCTCCCATGAATCACATCCTGGCCTCTGCAGACAGTGCGCCGCAGCTCTTGGGGGTGGAATGACTTGCTAGGAGGTTGGACCCGTCTCAGCAGGCAAACTGAAGCCGGCACAGCAAGGTTTCTGGAGACTGGTTTCAGAAGAGCGACCTTACAGCTACGGGGAGAGAATGGCAGACTGGACATGGTGCCATATGCCTTTCAGTATAATAATGCAAGAGACTACAGTATATACTGATTTGAGTGCCTTACTACTTTATTAGATCTTTTGGTATTATAGATTTTTTCAAAAATGATTTTAATATTTTAAAGAATTATTTGGAGAGGACCCTTTTTCATTTAAGCATTAATGTTACCTTTTGTATTGGTGTGCGTGAGCTTGTTCTTGTATATCTGTGATAGTCGCTGTGTTTGTTCTCTGAGCTGGAAATGGGGCAGTGGGGTGGGAGGCCCTTGGATACCATAGCCAATAACTGGAAGAAAAATGATGTGAATTTCATGTGAAATAGTCAGAGGAGATGCAGAGGAGACGTTGATTTATTGTTTTTTTTCTCAGATGTTCTTGCATTTGCCACATGGTGGAGCATTAAGCCTGTTCCAGGCCTGAACAACGTGGCAGTTGAAGGTGTTCAAAGTGGTTCAAGCCAAAAGCAGGAAACACAAATGAATTTCAACCTCATGCTTGTTTCCACTTTTCAGCATTAGAAGTGGTCTTCTGAATCCTAGGGGTTTTTTCTGGCCGTCACGGACTGAGCGTGTATACAGAGAAGAGTTACATAGCAACGTAACCTATGGAAATTATGCACCCGCTGTTACATATGTTTGATTTGCTTCAGTATATTATTATTATTATTATTTTATTATTATTTTATAAATCCATCAGTTTGC
>VXBR01009394.1:1253854-1277960 GCA_013400215.1 Cisticola juncidis | reverse complement strand
ACATCTCCCTCGCGGCGGTGCCGGTGGGCGCGGTGCGAGCGTGCGACAGCCCCGGGGCGTGTGACAGGCACCACCAGTGCCGCCGTGGCCTGGCTGCCGCCGCGCCGGTGACAGCCCGCGCCACTCACAGAGCAAAGTTATCCCGTCTTCCAGTGGAAAGCAAGACAGAAATGCGAGCCTTTACCCTCGTCTTGCTTCTGTCCTGTTCTAAGAGCAAGAAAATACTACTGGTAATAAAACTACAGATATACGACATGTTAAAAACAAATGAAATAAATTTTAAAATTTAAAAAAAACCAAACAAAAAAAAAACCACAAAACAAAAAAAAAAAAAAAAGGAAGTTCTTCCTGAGATTTTGAGGTTGATGCTTGAAGACTTGAGGTATGTGTCTAAATTTCATATCAGTAATTTAACCCCTTTAATGCTGGAAGCTGGAATTTCTCCGTGTGGCTCCTGTTGCCGGCAACAGGTGACGCTCCAGCCACCAATATTGAAGGGGTTAAACGAAATGTATCCTACTGTAGCTGCGCATTTTTAGGAGTGCCCAGCGTTTTTGTTGTCCTTGTCCTTGTCGTCGTTATTGTTTGTTAATTGTCCTTCAGTCATGACCTCTGGGACAGACAGAGCCATAATAGCATTGCCGGAGCCTCACTGTGCTATTCCACCACTGCAGCCCCAGCCCTGCCCGCACTGTGACCCTCCCTCCTTCCCACCGCAGAATCGCTTTTCCTGCTCTCACCAGACATGGAGGAAGTGGGCCTCGGACCCAGTCTATATTATATAATATATATATCTATATATATCTATATANTTAAAACCAGTTCACGCATCCCTTAAATTGTTATTACTATTATAATTATAATAATAATTATTATTATTATTTGGGGTATTTTTTGGTTTTTGTAATTTTTTGTTTGTTTATTTTGGGGTTGTTGTTTTGTTGTTTTGTTTTGGGTTTTTTTGTTGGTTTTTTTGTTTTGGTTTTTTTTTTTTTTTTTCAGCTCTCCCCACTAAACTGCGCAATACTGTGGGGGAGAAGCCATTACTAAACTATATGCTGCAGAACAATGTAGCAAGTAATTAATTCCCAGCAGCCTGCCGGGACATCTGCTAGCAATAATCACTATTGATTTAAAGCTTTATTTAGCCTTTATCTATATCCTAGTAGAGTATAAGGTCTTGCCACATTTTATTGACATTTTTATTAGTTGAGTTTGACTGAGAACTGTTGCTGTTGTTGGGGTTTTTTTTTTGTTTCCCTTCCTCCCCCAATATTAAACTGTGAAATTTATAATGTGTTTAAACTATGGGTGAATCTTAGGCTTTAGTTTGCATGTTCAGCTAATTTGTCTCTATACAATTTTCGTTTGAATCTTTTTATTTTTTTTCCTCTCTCAGGGCTTTTACAAAAAACAAAAAAAAAAACAAAAAAAAAACAAAAACAAAACAAAAAATAAGATCTTCTAAAATTCTTTTGCCTGAGTTGCAATGGACTTAACATGGAGATAATTCAATCACTACATTAAGCACTTGACTGTGAAAGCGCAAAAAAAAATAAAGGAAAAAGAAAAAAAAAGAGAGAACCTTGTTTGAGGCTGTTGTGAAATAACTTTAGGGGGCTATGTGACAGTCTGATTCCATTTTCAGAATGATTCATCTTCTCTTTCCTCTCTGTGTGTCTCCTTTCTCTCTCTTCTCTCTCCACGAAGGAAGTTTAATCCTAGTGATTTCATCCCATGCAGGAAACAGTAATAAATGTGTAGAATTCATATTTTTCTAAAGGGAACTTAAACTGCTGCTACGAATTGTGTACAAGACTGGTTTATGCCACATGAACAGAGAATCACACATTGTTTTGGTACTTTTATTCCTCTTTTTTTTCAGTTGTACAGTACTTCCAAATTCAAAATAAAAAGTAAAACTTGTTCTGTATCAAACCATCTAAGCAATAAAATGTTATATTTAAAAATTATAGGTTATGAAATGGGCGTGGCTCTGTTTGTGGTGACTTGTTCTCAGACTTGGCTCTGCTGGAGGACGATGTGCAAGCCGGAGTTCATCTGTACCAGTGGATCGCTGTTTCTGTTCCTTGGGTTGACCTGAGTTTGAGCTGGAGATGATTGCAGCACTCTGAAAACTCATGTTCATTTTGACCACCATTGTCTGGTAGCCAGGCCCCTTTGAACCACTGCTTGTCTCCTGTGCAGTTCTTTGATGCATCAACTGAAGACAGCAGAAAAGTGCTGATTTTCCTGCACAGGCAGGGTCAGAATTCTCATTTTTATTTCAGGGTAGCCCTGAGGATAGTCCTCTCACAGGTGAGCATCCTCTCAGCATGGTCACATTTTTTAGAAATTAAGTAGGTTTCTGCTGCCATAGTTTTCTTCTTGCATAAATGTTTATGGCTGCAAACTCTTCAGGATGTATTCAAAAGCCACGTGCATGGGTCAAAGAAAGAGACAAGTCCTTTGTTTTAGCTTGTCACAGCTGCCTTAGCTGCATTTTGTATGCCTTCCTATAAATAAAACCCATTTCACAGGACAGTGAGCCAAAGAATCATCTGAGTTGTGTATCCAGCTCTGGAGGCCACGGAATTGCAGCGAAGCTGAAGCATCCACATCTTCCTAAGTCCTGCTGCGGTGGTGCTTTCTGGCAAAGGAGTGAACCAGGTTCAGAATGAGAGACAGACTTGGGGAGTGAGCTGCTGCTGCTTTCTTCCCTCAAGCCTCCTGCACCTTCCCAAGGATGTCCAAATTCTTCAGAGCACTTAGCTGAGGACCTTGGTCCCTCACCCCCAGAGGGACAGGTTAAAGCAGAAGCAGTGCTCAGCCAGCTCAGCCCCAAACAGGATATCTGATGAAATGGGGCTCTGAAGGCTCTCTGGGTGAGCTCATGGGGTGGAAACATCATTTCTGAGGGAGGAAACCTGCAGAAAATAATTTCCCTCTCCCACCCACTGACCTGAATCGCCTCTCCTCTCGTGAGACTGATGGGAAGCTCGCATCCAAGTTGCCCGAGGACCTGTCAGGAGGTGTAAAATCAAATGGGATGAGTTTATGTGGCTAGGAAGTGATGGTGACTAATTACTTATGAAACAGATGACTGAAAGCACTTCGTTTTTGGCCATGGAGGCGTATAATGGCTGTGCCCTGCCCTTTTCTCTTTCTACCTCAATTTGACAGTGACTGTTGCTGAGTTGGGAATTCCCCTGCTCTTCTTGCCCTGAACAGGGTAACACCCTGCAGGCCAGCTGCACTTCACTCCTTGCTGGCATTTCCCTTGCCCTCTTCCTGCCTCCACTCCTTCCCACACTAACACCCATGGATGGCAGTGATAGCTGGAGCTGGTGTGGAACACCAGGTTAGCAGAGAGCGGGGCAGGTGGTGGTGGTGTCTCTGTGTGTGTTCGCCAACTTGCTGCTTCCTCGCCTCATTCCCTAAAGCTTTTTTCCCCACCTTGGCAAGGGTGAAGCTGAGCTTAATTCCTGACATGGACAAGGGGGAGTGGCACAGCCCCTCTTGTGAGGCACTGCTGTGGATCTTTCATGGCAGTGCTTCAGGCCTGGAGGCCACGTGCTTGCCCAGAGCATTAAAGTTTGGGGAAGCCCCAAGTGCTCTGCCACCACAGGGGTGCCCTGGCAGCAAGGGGCACCAGGAAAGTGGTTTTCTTCGGATGTGTGGAGTGTGAAGCTGTGGGGATGGGCAGGAGATAGCAGGACTGAGTGAAAACTGGCTGCCCCAAAGCAGAATGTGGAGCCTGGTTGAAGTGTCTTCCACATTTTTGCTGCTACTGAAATGCAAACAAGTAAAGAGAAAGGAATAAAGTTACTTGGTTTTCATTATGCAGCTGTCTCAAAGTAGCCAGCATTTGCGAGGTAGGAGGGCTGTACACCTACACCCAGATCTTCAGAAAATGAGTGCATGAGAAATGATTTGCTGTTGACACTTAACAGTGTTTTGGCCGTTTCTGTTGGAAAAAGCCTTTCTCAAACAAAAATGAGTCACAATTCAACTAGCAAATGCAGCAAGGGGCAAAAGTTTACTTGAAGCCTCTCCTTCTTTACGATTCTCCAGTTTGGGGAATCATACATGCCATTTTCTTTCAGCATGCGTATAGTTATAATGGGATTGAAAGTGTCACTTTTGGAAACCCTGAAGTTTAGGGTTATCTGCAAAAGGGAGACTCAAGACTCCAGCACAGAATAACCAGCACTTTCTGTACGTCAGAGGGGCACCATTTTCATCACCCACTCTGACAATGCAAAAAAAAGTATGGAGAAATGCATTAGATTGTTCAATGGGAACATCTCTTAACTGCTGGACTGTGGGAAAAGGGGCCACGGCAGCACTTCCCAAACCCTGAGTACTGGAGTAGCCAGCATCAGGGAGGGAAGTGAGTAAGACTGTACAAGGCCCCAGCATCTTCAGGTGTCGAGGGTCAGCTGAGCCCTCCAGCTGAGGAGGAGCTGCATTAAAGCACTTCCCCCTTTCATCCCCTTCGTTGGCAGTAATTACTATGCAGGGAGAGGCTGCACCCACACTGCAACAGCCAAGGAGCAGTGAGGATTTGGGCTCCAATCTGATTGGAAATAAAGGAATTGACTTCGATTTTGAAAACCTCCTCCATGTTAGGGAGGAGCTGAATGTTCCACGAAAAGTGGTCTGAGGTTAGGAAGGGGCAAAAGTGTGTATGAGGAAAGGTCTGTTAGTGGGATGACATGATGTGCATACATATCTGCACCCTAGGCTGGGGACATGATGACACCTGGCTCTGTGTGCTCTGCAGGTTGGAAGCACCACAGTCCTGCAGTGATCCCTGGGGTCCTGAGTGTGCTCTGCAGTTCCTGGGTTTGGCCACCAGCCCCACACTGGAGCTGCCCTCCTTGCTCCATGTCCTCACGTGCACACCCAGCAAACAGGGGACACAAACATCCAGGAGCATATTGCTGTCCCTGCCTGGAAACTGCTGACTGCTGGTACCTGCAGATTTGCTGGCAGATCAGAGGATTTCCCCAGTCTTGGGTAATTAGTGCCATGGTGGATCACAGGATTAGAAAAACGAAACAACCTTAAAATGACAGGAGGTACAGCACAGCTGGGGTTCCTGAGCCAACAGCTCTGCTGAGGATATGTATGGCCACAGTCTGTTCCTCTGAACATTAACAGGAATAGTGGTTTTTTCATGGAGCCCCTGCTAGAGCCTAAAGCATCTCCTGCAGGTGCAGGGTCTTGCACTCAGCAAATTCAGACCTCTTGGCCTTTCCCAACACAGCCTCCTCAGCCTCAGAGGAGATTGTGTTTTTGCAATGCAGTTTCAGGGAATGCATTTTTAGGCGATTTAAACTCCTCTCATCAGTCCTGAAAGGATGATTTATGCCAAGAAAGCCCAAGGTGTTTCTCCCACAGGATGAGTTGGTATCAGACACAGATGGTGTGTGCCCTTGGCCCTGTGACAAACTAGGGACTCAGTTGTCCAGTGGCGTGCATGTATTTCTTGGGAACCATTAGAGGCCTGGGGTGGGGGGAAAGGGAAAGGCCAGGGGGACAATAGCAAGGGAGAAGGAGTGCTCTGGGGCAGAATTATTTGGTGGGTTTAGGATTTGTCATCAGCTGTACCACTACAAAAGATGCAGAAGCTGCAAGACCACCACCCCTGTGGGCTGCCAGGCCTCATCAGTGGCTTCACCTGGGCAGGGAGGCCTATTTAAAGCAAGGGAAGGGGTGAAGGTTGGGCTGTGGGCAAGGACAAAGCTGTTTGTAAGCAACGTCAAGTTCTGTATTGTAAAAACATGTTTAGGAGGCTGTTTTTCCAGAGGTATCTTTTTTTAAAAAAGTCAATCAGTACCTGGGAGAAAAAGGGTGGAGAGGGAGGTGCTGCTCAAAGGCAGCAGTGAAGACGTAGACTGCAGGCAGGTCAATGCACAGAATGGATGCCCAAAAGATACAGAAACATCAACCTTGCTGTTGTATGCAAGTGTCTCCTCAGGTAAGTGACATGTAACCTGCACATGTGTGCCAGTGTTCATGGGCTGCCTGACAGATGACAAGCTTGACTGAACTCTCCGGGGAGATCTAAACCTGCAGGGTATTGCTGGGTAAGGGGCTCTGATGCCTTCATGTCAAGTAGAAGTGAAACTAAATGGAGTTGAGAAGCACTGTTGAGGCTTTTCATAAATTCTGGTATTGCCTACTTTCATTTCTCAAGACCCCTCCCAGAATAAAAAAAAATCCTCACAAAAAGGAAGGAGTTTTTCATACATTAAACAGGAGTAAGTGGGAAGACTTCTGGCTCCTAACCTCAGTGTGTAATGCAGTAAAAAATATAGTAGCAATCCTCCAACTAATAGGAACTGAAAATAGCTTTCTCCTTTGCTGTGCTTGTTTATTTCTCCTGTGCCAGATCTGTCTCTTGTTTGGCAGGGAAGACTGCCAGGAGTGTATGAGGAAACTCTGGACGATGGGTGTTTGGAATACGCTGTTGTGAAAGCACTTGAACTTCTCTAGAGCCTTTCAGCAGAGGGCTGTGAAGCAGTTTATGAACATCAGTTAATGGGAGGCAGTAAATAAGAGAGATCTGCTGGAGAAAAGGCTTTTCATCATGAAAGGCCTGGTCTGTTTTCACAGTCTCGGAGGCAGAGGTTAATGCAGCGAAGGCCAGCGCTGCTGTGGGCTGACTTTCAGTCAGTAATTTTTAGCCTGTAACCACACGTGGAGCACGGCCCTGCTGCTCGTAAGAATGTGCCAAGGCTGGGAGAGAATGTCAGCCAGAGCGGTCGCTGGCTCCACAACAGGGCCTGACCTGAGCACTGGGGTATGAGGAACATCAGAAATAAATGCTCCTGTGAACGTGTGCACACAGGACCACAGGCCCCTGCCCTCAGACACAGAATTGTATTTGGGTAACAAAAGCAATTGGTGTGTTAGCCTTTCCTCCCATCTCCTGGTATCTGATCCTGCAGAGAATGACAGCTAGGTTTGTTGTTTTCAATGAGCAGCATCTGACTGCCAAGGAATCTGCACCCAAAAGAAGTATCTGTACTTTATTTGGGGTGATGGCAGTGCGAGCTGTGAGATGCAGGCTGGCTTTGACCCATATTCCTCCCAAGTTTTTGCCACTCAAGCTTTACTGCATGACCTGTGCTTGGGAAGGGGGAAGTGATGGGCAAAACCTGCCTGTAAACAGAGGCTGTAACCTTTGCCACTGCTGTTTAATTCTAGCAAAGCACAGCCCTGCTCGATGCATGGGATTCCTGGGCAGCAGCAGCTGGGGAGGAGGCAGCACGTGGCCATGTCCTCCCATGCCCTCCTGCATGCACTGAATGGGATCCAGCACTCCTAGATTTGCACGCTTTGGCAGGAAAGTCCCTTTTTGGTGGCAGGACATTTAACACCATTTAATGTGCTGCCTTCAAGATGCCTGTATGACTTAAGCTTTACAGCCTCCAAGGTTATGTGCATCAAATCCATGATACTCCACAGCCAGAGAAAATCAAAGTATCAACCTGCCTGCACATACACAGCAGTCAGTGAAGTTGCACCAGAACAGTGAATCTGATCTTTGGTCTCGTGTCTACATCGCTGTCAGTACCTTGGAGCTGAAACCAGAGGCTGCCTAGCACAGCTACCCAAGACCCAGAACTTGCTAGAAAATGAGACAGGGCTATAGGTGAGGGATCTGGAGAAGTGAGCAACCCAGGCACCCCATGGCAATACATTTCGGAACAGGATGCAGAGCCACATGCTGCCTTTAATGCATTTGGTTATTATGTGTATGCATATCTTTGGCAGTTTTAAACTTTTTCTGAACCGTAGAAGTCTCTTTAGCAGCTGCGAAACACCTGCTTAAAAGTTAAGGTACCTAATTTGAATACTTAATTCAAAGTGATAGCAGCTTCTCCACCAGTTCCTTCAGGCAGCATTTTACTGAACTGCAGCTGAGGGATATTTTGCAGTTTGTCAGCAGATCCTTGGTGGCCTGTGCTTATTCCCCCTGCAGTGCATCAGTGACATCTGGCTCCATTCATTTCCATGAATTCAGCAGAATGGGAATGACAGAGTGATGGTCTCTGGGGATTGCCAGTGAAAGGAAAGGAGTAACCACAAGGAGTGCAGCTCACTAAAGCAGCAGTAAATGACACCCAGCGAGATGCTTTGCACAGGAGCAGGAGCTCAGCCTCAGGAGGACCTTGAGGAAATGTCTTGCCCTGCATGAGCACAAAGGAAAACTGATTGTTCTGGCTGCATGACTGTGACTGATGCCTCATACTTCAGCCCTGGTGTACCTTTAGCTGGGGTGGTGGTAATGCAATGCTGCAGAACTGCAATCTGCCAGGCTACTACCATGTTGGAAAGGAGATGGTTGCTGACTAGTGTATTTTCTAAAATACAGACTAAATACTGCTTCAATTTTTTCCTTTCCTTTCCTTTCCTGTGGTGCCTAACAGCAAGATGTGCTTCCTGGTTTCCTACTTGCTTTACAGCGGCAAGGAGTGAGGAGTAGTTGGGCAAAATATAATTTCCAGCTGTGAGAAGTAATTCCATACTCCATGAATGAACCACTATTACAAACAACCAAGCATTAACCAAGCCTTAAATACTGGCTCTGAGGAAAATATGACACATTTCCAAATCAAGTGTTTTAAGAGTATTTGAACTTGCTACTAAATATAACCTGTTATTTTTGTGGCAATGTTTGCCATACTGTGCTCAACAGTCATCAGATGCTATTTAAATTCCAGCTTTTCCCTTCCAGTGGAAACCTGCAATGGGGTATTTTAACTGCCCTCCTTGCTGTGTACTCCTCCTGAAGAAAACAGGGTGTTTGTTCATTCTTTCTTTCACTCTTGAAAATGTATGGGTGGAAAACTTGCCAGCTGAGACTGGGATCAAGTCCACTGCTTGCTTTTGCAGGGCTGTGGATCCAGGTTCTGCCAAGGGAGTTCCTTCAGTGCTCTGAACAGTCTGGGCTCTTTGATTCAGCTTGCATGGGAAAGCTGAATGGGAAACTATCAGTGTCTGAATGTGGTCAAGGTGCACATGGGGTAAAGAGAGCCAATTTAACTTCTAAGGAAAACTGGCTGTTGGTCCAAACACCAGGTGGCAGAGTCAGCGTGTCACTATAAGCTCTGCCTCTGCAATTCCTTCGGCTGACCCTGTAGGTGGCCACAGCCCTGAATTTTTTTGGTAGCAAATACCAGACACCAGCATTTACAACTTTTCTGAGTTCAGGCTTCACGTTTGTCAATTATTATCTGAACAGCACAGAAAAGTGCAGTGCTCAGACTTACCTCAGTGCCAAGATAGAGCACAGAATGATTTAGAAAGTCAGACACAGTTGCTCTGACCGCTCCCTTCAGATGCTGCTCTAAAGCCAAAGCCCTCTTTGTTACCAGAAGCAGCTGTCAGAGGCTTGGGAGATCCCTCAGCTGGCAGATCTGGGAATTGCTGGCTGTAATAATTTCCATCTAGTGAACTCAGTACTGTATTTAATTTCTGGGGTTAATGCTCTTAAATCACAATCCTCCACCACTGCAGCCTCATCTCTACAGACAATACACGGTGTAGCTCCATCCAGGCAGGGCAGGACTGAACCTCCTTTACTAGAACAGACTGTGGGGTCCTCTTGAAAATCTGTTCAGACCATTGTGAGACCAAGTGCACCAGGTCCAAGTGTTCTGTTTGCTGTGTGAAAGAGAGAGCTCTTGAGTGACAGATTCATTCTGTGAATTTAAATGGCACAGGGAAAACTCAGTTGTGATTTCCATGTAGGCTGAACAGGTTGAGAGTGATGAGGAAAAGCAGGTTAAATTTCAGCTCTGCCTCACCTGCTAAGGGACTGGAATGTTGTAATGTTGAAATTTTACCATATCTTAGGTAATATAAATTTATAGCCAAGATTATTTACACAAGGGGACAGAAAAGACAACCAGACAGATTTTTAAGATCTCATTTTGGTCTTGGTATCTGTTCTAAGCCAGATCTATCTATCTTGATCTTATTAGTCAAAGATGAGGCAGGCTTCAAATTCTAGAGTAATTTTTATGTGTTCTGGGACGTAAAAATCAACACATCTGCTTTTAATTTTTCCTTCTTTTATCCACAGATATAGTTCCCAAATACGGGGTACCAGCATGCTATATTTTTAAGCCTTGGGGGTTTTTTGTTTTGTTTTTTGTTGGCTTTTTTCCCCCCCAACAAGTCTTACCTTCTTCTTCGGATGCAGAACACCTGCTGGAACTGCTATTTGCAGAGTTACTGCATGGAATGTGAGTGTTTGCTTGGTCACAGAACAGCATGCACATAAAACCTGTAAGGATTTGGCCTTGTGCTTCAGCAACCTTCCAGCATCTTAACAGATCCTTTTTACACCTTTCTACACTGGTTTAACAAGAGGTTATTCCTTTTAGAAATGTAGGGCATTATGGCTCACTTTTAACCCATCAGAATTCAGGAATTTACCCAGGGCTCTCCCTTAAAAGAATTCTAATTTTAATTATTAGTGCATTGTCTGACACATCACAGAGTACTTGCTCAACATTATCTCCATTCCAATTATACATGTAGAAAGGCAGATTTTTAAGAATGGCATGTTTTCACACTTTGCATATTTGCTACTACCAGTTGCTTATCAAGGAAAAGGCCTTTTTTTGGTGCCATACTCATGCTTTATTAAAAAAAAAAGCTACACAATACTAAGAAAAAAAATCAAATATACTTTACAAAAAACCTGCAGCTGTTCTCAAGAGATCTGATCTCACTTATAAATGCAAGTCAGCAGGTAAGAAATTAAATGATAATTTAACACTTCAGTTGCAGTACATCACCTGAACTTAACCGTCCAAAACAATCAGTCATTCTTATATTGACTGTTGATTGTAGCTACATAAACAATCATCTGTATCAACTGATTAGAAAAAAAATCCCTGGAAAATTTAGAGATAAATGGAAAAATGTTAGGAGAATGCTACTTAGCCCACCTATAAACTTTTGCAGAAACTAAGAGATCTTTCTGGCTTTGCCCTCCTCTGTTTGTTAACTGCAATTCCTCTGCGTAATTTAGAAATGTCAAAGTGTAAAGCTGCTAAATTCTGGTCAGTGAGGGGATTAAGTTAGTACAGTATGGATCTATGTGTACAGCTGCCAACCATCTACACTAGTGCTGTGTCTTATGTCTCCATGGAAGTGTATTGTGCAAGTCTCAAATAACTTCAAAACACTCTTGAAACAGCCCTTATGTCACTGCTATGAGGTAGGTACTGTCCTTCCTTTGGAGAAGAAAAGAGAACAGACTCTCTACTGGTCAGTACATCAAGCACACTGAAAAACAGGACAACCAGCCTACTTGAGTATTTGACTTTCCTGGATTCAGAGCTCTCACCTGCAATGTTATGTTTAGCTCCATGCATTCTAGGAATAACCAGTAAATGATACTTTTGATTACACCTTTTCCAAACTGAGGAAGATGTTCAGCATAAATGTTCTAGAACTAGCAGAAGCACTGCCATCTCTAGTCTGTTCCATACAGCTGCACAGCCTACAATTTAGTAATTTTGTACATGGAGAATGAACCTCTATCCTTTAGTCTGAGAGCAGCCACTCTTCTTTCTCTGACTGAAGGATACTGGGGAAAAAAATGAACTGCTGCCAGAAAGCAGACAGCAGACAGAGGGCTACAGCTATCTCATGCAGTTCAAGGGTAGCCTAAATGAATGCTTTGCTGCCTCTGTAGATGTGAACTCTAAACCTGTTTTTCCTACCCCAAATGCAGAATTGTTAGGTCTTCACAATTTTTTTGAAGCTAAGGAGCTTAAGGATCTGTGAGAAGAGAGTTCACAGAGGTCCTTCACTCTAAGCCCATAATTCATTTGCCCTCTAAAACCATGTTAACATCTTTTACTAATAAAGAAATCCTAGCCCACATCTTCTTTCACAGTTGTCACTCTTTTCAGAGACCCCCAGGAGCAGCTGTGTGGCAGTGTAGTAAGCTGGCTGAGAACTGGTAAGAATGCTGGATTATACACATGCTTCTGCTGCCAAATGGAAATGGGTGGCACAGACAGGCGGAATTGCTGCTGTCTCATCTTTAAGTAGTAAAACTACACCCTACTCAGCTGGTAATAATAATAATATTGATATCCAGCAATATACCTGTGATGCTAAGCTATCCCTGTTTAAAAACGGAGTAGAAAATTCAAGTACCAAAATAAAAGTTTCTAATTGACAGGATAAAGCAACACCCTCAGTTTAAGAAAACTAAGTGTAATAGACTGGCTTATGCACTAGAAATGCCAAAGAAACACTAAAGATGCCAAAGCTCAGTTACCACTGCATGCTGGAATGTTACTGCTAAATTTCAGCTACAGCAAATTCATGACAAACAAGTAATTAAAAAATGTTCTGACATTCATCATGAGCAGCAGTGTTGTACTGGCCCCTGCTCTTATGAACTGCTTCTGGCTAAGGTCACCACGAACCATCTATAGTGAATGCCAAGTTGTATCCTCAGAAAGATGGCCTTGCTATACCTGGACTTTCCCATAGCTGGTTCCAGTGCAAGCTGTCTTCTCTCATCTTTCATGCTCAGAACTTAGGCATTTGGCCAGCTACTGAGTGCAGAGAAGAGAGCTCAGCCCTTCAAATAAATACTTACTTCTTATTCGTACAAATAAAACTCAGATATTAATTAATATCTTCTTTTCTACCCTTTGTCTTTTTTCCTGGCATAGCACTGTATCATCACCACCCTCTCAAAGAGTACCTTTAAATTTTGGGAAGAATTAAGAGTATACAGTTCAAGATGACCTATTAAAGAAGGTGAAAAAAACCCTCTCAATGCCAGGTTAGAGACATAATGCAAGAGAGGGAACTTCCAAGGTCAGTGCATCAGGTGCTGTAATCACTATGGGACTTTAGCATAGGAAGCATTTATCCATAAACACTCCGTTGAATCAATGCAAGCTGGAATACAAGCCTGCAAATCTACCACAGAACCAGTCAGATTATATCACTAAAGGCAAATAAAGCTGTTCCACACAATTTGAGTGGAGATACCCCTTATGAGGGCAGCATTCAACTGTTTCCTAAATGATCTGACTGACAATTAAGCAATATTAACTGCAAAAAATATTCTAGCTGTATTTTAAGGAAGCTGAACAAAGCTCTTCCATAGCAGTACGAGTCAAGAACATCTTCATAGTTTATTCTGGCAAAGTGTGTAACAAAACAGTGCCAGCACAGGTAGTTTCAGAGCCTAGATGCTTCAAACGCACTGTGGCAGGACTTGGAAGGATCACTCAGCATTTATCGGCTCAGAAGTTCAGTCCCTGCAGACCAAATGTGGAACTAAAAGGGCATTTTCACAGGTGGGGATCAGAAAAGGGAGGAAAAGACAACAGAGGCCTCAAACCTTCCTGAACTCAACAAGCTTGCAGAATAGCACTCAGACATAGGAAGAGAGGCAGATGGGATGCAAACAGTTCAAGCCTTGTCCAAGCAAACTGGTGTTCTTCATATTGGCTCTTTTCCCTGTCAGTTAATTCCTGAATACAATGGATGTGGATCAATACCTCAGTACCTGGTAATCATGTAAGCCACAAAATGAAATCTTGTTTTGATTCTGCATGCTTGACTTTGATTTTTTTTCTGCCTGACTACTTAACCAACGTGCAGCTAGTGATGAATATGCATCTTTGCCACTGGTTAAGAAAGATAAAGTGAAAAAAATCTCAGACCAATGTATTGACCAATGTAAAGATGACTCTTTAAAAAATTTAAAAAAGATTTAAAAACTGTCAAGGGTGGATTAAGTGTTTGCCAATAAAAAGCATTATTTGAAGCCAACTGTTTTTCAAATTCAATTTCAAGTGTGTACAGCAAATCCTTGTAAAACTTTTAAAAAAATAAATTGGCATTTTGATACACATGACATTCTAGTTCTTAGGAGAGAGAACCAAGAACTCACTGAAAAGATGTTCTGGCTTATTCAACAGTTTCTTGAGTAAACATTGCAGAACTACCACTATAATCTGAATACCTAAGATGCTGGCACGATTCAATAACTAACCATTTTACAAATCTGGTATAAAAAAGAAATTTATGTAGTCATACCAATTCAGCACATAAACTCCATGCTTCACAAGTTCTGCTGCTGTGCAAGAGTCTTCCTAGCATCTATGCAGCTAAGTTCAGATTTTTAGGTCACTGCATGCCCAGATCAAAACAGCAGCAAAATATCTACCACTACAAGCAGCTATACCCAATTGTGCCTTTAGAATGAAAATTATGCAGAAGTTGAGATGATCAGTGCCTGGTCACTGAGACAGGACCACACACAAACCTCAGTGTGCGCACCTCGTAAGGAGTAACGTTACTGAACAAGAACAATGCATTCAGGTTCTGATACAGATATGATACAATCAAGACAGATTAAAGTCACCAGACATTCAGATTAGGGAGAGGAGAAAAATCCTTCAATGACAATGCACAGATGACAAGCCAGCATTACAAAGAACTCTAAAGGCACATTTCAGGTAACATGTTTCTGTTAAGACCAACCGCTTACACACGCAGGCACAAATCTTAATGGCTACCTCCCCCCTGACCCCCAACAATTAAAAAAAAAAATTAAAAGAGAAGTGCATTTTCAGTAATATTAACACCATTCAGTTAATCTGTTCAGTCCAAATGTTTAGCAGTATTTTCCTTATGGTGATATGGGTTCTCTGCACTACTCCAATCCAAAAAAACCAAACAGGCAGAATTAGTAAAGGTTCAACTGTTGCACAATGTTAACATTACTCATCAGAGCCCACTGGTCTCTTCTGTGCCCTCTTGTAGGGCAACCTCCTCGGGGAAGCTTTATCTAGATTAAAAAGAAAAAAAAAGAGAGAGTTGCATCAATTGCAATTGTTACATGAGCATGTATTTTTCTCCTCCCCAACACAAGACAAGCTGCCCTTCTAGTGCAATGCATCACCACAGAGAAGCCAGTTCAAACAACTTGTTAAGGCTTTTGAACTACCAGCACCCTTAACAGAAGATAACAACAACAACATATTTCTATTCTGTAACATGCAACAACAGGGTAAGGTTTCTTCTATTTGGCAGTTACTAAAATGCAAAAAAACCCAAACCCAAAACCCTATGCCATCCCTATGTGAAACTGCAGGTTCTGCTCATTAAAAAAAACTTTATTTTCGGTAATTACACTTTTAGAAAGTTAAATTAATTATTTCGATGACCACTGCCTTGAGTTTACATGACTGAAGAACGTAAGACTGACTCTTCTTTAGACAGCTATGTCTTGCATGTAGTATTTCCAAATTCATACAACTAGCAGCAGAAGTAAAGTGTCTTTGTTATGGAAAACTGCACTTTTCCAGGAAGCATCCAAATTTGACTGGATGGACTGGATGATCTTTAAGGCCCCTTCCAAACCAAATCATTCCATGGTTCTATGATTATTGCAGAGAAGCTTCAATACTGTGCATGAGGTGCTGAAGTGATTGCTAAGTGAATCTGGTTTCTAAGTTTCTTAAACAGAACAATCTCCAATAACTGTTTAGAGTATGTGCAAACACAAGAACAGTGCTCAAGCCCTCACAGGCCAATCAGTATAGTAGGAAGTGTCAATAACAAAAAAGTCAAGAGTATCTGAGATCTTGAAGGTCATGTATTTTAAAGAATTCTAGTGTAGAGTTCTAATTGAAACTAACCTGGAGCTGAGAAAACTGCAATTAAGAACAACTTAACCATTAGTTTTTCCTAAACTTCCAATATTAAGATAGGAATACCTATTTAGGTTAAGAAAAGGATAGTGGTGGGGCCCTAACATTATCAGAGTTTGAACTCTTTTAAAATCAGCTTGCTCCTTAGCAAAAAGTAGCATTTAGACCATCAGTTTTTCTTGCTAGATTGAGGCTTTTTGAAAAGAAAGCCTTCTTGCACAGAAGAAAGAGTGCAAGAAAGCTTTCATCTTCACAAGCACTAGTCTCTATACTTATGTTGTTTAAGTATTCTTAAAAAGAGTAAAGGAATTAAAAAAGCACTAAGTCATCAACTCCTGGCTCAACTTCATATCACACCTAGGGCCTCTAGCCCTTCTGCACCACATGAAGCTCAGGATACGCCTGCTTATTTGATCAAAACAGCAGTCTTTGCCAAGTAAGGGTAGCTTACAAAATGCATGAAAACATAAATTTTTAGGTATATAAAATGCATGCCATTGCATGCATCTGTTCTGCATCTTTCACTGCTCATGCTACATCACCAGTCACAGCATGCAAGAAGCTGTATTTCTATCCATGCCTAATTATCACATGGACAACACATTAAACACTTTTCACTCTGCAGCTCTTGAGAGTCTGCCTCACCTCTTCTACTCTGCACTGAAGCCATGGGAAAGCAAAAGAGAAGAAAGAGTAAGAGAAGTTAGAAATATCTACAGTCTAAAGAAATCAGATACTGGGTTCAGTGTTGGCATTTCAGGTATCAAGTAGAACTTTCGGATTTGTGAAGGACATCAACAACAAGTATTAATGTGGCTTTAGTTAAAACACACTTCTAATGCTTAAGACTTTGGTCTATAGGCAAACATCCAAACAGCTTACAGAAACTCTGAGAGAACAGCTACTTTCTCCTATTTAAACCACCTTTGCAATCCAGGTTTTGGGTAGAGATCTCACACTGTTGAAAAATATTCTACAGAACAAACTGTAAAAGTCACCAATAGTCATTATTTTATCAACCAATGAAGTTTGTTCTGCAAGGAATAGGCTGCTAAAGTAATCATCTAATCCTTAAGCACAGTGCTTGAGACAATTTGTTATTCCATAGAAGATATATTCTCTTCTAAGAAATTGGTATCAGCTACTTACTCAGTTAAATTAATTGGTCAAGTTAATTTTGCTATGGTCTAGTTTGTGAAAAACAGACTACTTACTTATTTGATTTAAAGTTTCTTGGGGAATCCAGCTCATATCAACATCGTTCTGATTTGATGTTCCCATCTCTACTTTCTGTACTGGTCTTTTCCTCTGAAAATTCAGGAAAGAAGGCTTTAATTTTACATAAGACTTGGATAGCACAAGTATTAGAAATTACTAAAGATGCTACATTTACTGAATTACAATTATTTCACTAAGGTACAAACTTAGGGCTAGTCAATGTACAGAGCTGTCTTTGCCATTAGCAATTTATTCCCTTTAACTTTGTACTACCACTTCTTACACCTTACAACTTACTCCACACAAAGGCACCGAGATTTCATGCACACCTGGGCAAATTCATCGTACCTTTTACTAATGATTAGTCACACTTTGTGATGACCAGTTTCATTTTGCTTTCTCAGATTAGCACAATATTGTCACATGTGACCTGACCTTGCAAAACAATCAATATTATGACAAAGCTTTGCTAAGAACTAAATAAAGGACTGACAGTTGTTTCTGCTCTGAAGTCTGACATGGATTAAATTAATAGGCAGAAATAGAGAGCACAGGGAAAATCCACCCAGTAAGTACTCAATCAGTAGACACAGACGTCCAGTGATTAAAAGCTATCCCAACTCAACCACTTCAGTGTGGAGCTAAAGGGCAGACCCAAGGGGCATGAGGTCTGCAATCAGAGTATCTTCAACTAGGAACAATTTTTAAGAATGCTCTAGTTTCCCCAGTAACCTCTAAGGTTATATAAATAAATCTTCCACCTTTATTATCACATGCCAGAAGCAATGACTGAATTGCTTTCTTTTCACATCAGAAAGGTCTTTATTAACAAGTCCACAGACAAACACGCTACCCACCTTCCTCGACTCTAGCAACTGATGTAGGCCAACAATGACCAGCAGACCAAGTCCAGCCAGAAACATGTACATGAAGATCCTTTTAAAACAGTTTAAGAAAACAGTAACTAAAAATGTCAAGTTTTGAAGACAGTTTATGAAGAGGCATAGAAATTAAGCCTAACTTGGGCCACACATCCACGCAATCTTTCCCAAGAACTTCTCTTAAGGGCAAGTGGGGAAAACACCTAAGGAATCTGAAACTCAAGTTCTAAGGACCATCATATAATTATTCTGACTTGGATTTTAGAAACTGCAACCATAAGTTTAACTCTGAACAACAGAACATTTGGAAAATGCTGTACAAATTAGAAAAATGTTATAATAAATAAATATTGAAATTTAGTAACTTCTAGTATTCTTTTGCACTACCATGAGGTTTCAAGATATTGGGTCACAGGCAATATTAAGGTGTGTGACAGCTTTAATCACTTATAAAACCCTTAAAAGTCTCTTACATGCTTTTAGCATACTATTGCAAAGCAAGTACTGCTAGGACACTACTAATTTGCAATGGAGCTTTGAAAGCCCTTGCTTGTTTTGCTCTGTGTTCCACAGTTAGAATTCCACCTACAAAATCAATTTTCTTAACTTGTGCATTTGGGTTTGTTTTCAAGAATTTTATCTGAAATATCTGTCGATACTTAGCAAGAAGTAAACCTAAGTTATAGCTAAAAATATTTGGGGATTAAAGAATTTACAGGTAAAGAACTTATTCCAAGCTGAACATTTGAACTCTCATTTATGATAAAGGAAATTATAGAGTTAAACTAAAGAAGATACTTAATTGAAATACCTGCTATAGGACAGTTATCTGTTCACAGCACATTCACACAAACTGATTCTCGTATTTAAATAGTTTTGAGAGCTCCTGTTTCAGAATATTACACATTTTCACATGACCAACTGTTCTTTAATTTATACCACTGTATTTGAGAAATACAAATCAATGCAACAGCTATTTCTTTTGGATGACCTTTTCTAAAAGGAAGCTTGTTCAAGAGGCAATTTCTACCTGTGGCAGGACAATTCACATATTCAGCATTGTCTACAAGTATTTCTGAAGAGTAACTTTTTTAACGCATAGCTTCACTTAAAATTCCATTCCAGTGCTACAACATTTAAAAGCATTTTAGCACAGCATATGCTTGAAAGATATTCGGTGTGTCAGACCTACCTAAGTCTCAGAAAAAAATCATTCCTGAAAGAAACCTACTAGAGACAGGGGTTAGAGGAACTTGGTCATTCTTTGCTGTGCTGTTTGGTACTCCAAATACGTATTTTGGTTTATGCAATCTTAGATCACACTGCAGTGTTCCAGAAGAAAGCTATTCCAGTCCTGACAGCAGGACCCACAGCCTGATACTATGGACTCTCTGCATCTTCTAACTCTTAGGAAAAAGCACAGTAGCATAACAGAAGTTTAACAGCTTTGAATTGCTATGTAGCTGTGTAACATTGGATCCTATTCCAGGCTTAAGCCCTCTGAGTTAAGCACATCTGTAAACTTCTCACTGACACAGTACCAGTCCTGAAAGTCCCCAATAATAACAGATCTTAATTTGGGGAAAAGTTCATATTTTTAGTGTGTCAAATGCTGCTACATCATAAACAAAACACAGCAGGCCTAACATTCAGTAAAATGACAATACAAGAACTATTTTCACTGGCACCACCAATAACCTGTTCTACCAATGCACCAATTAAACCCAGATCTCCAGTTTCCTTACGTTTCTCCATCCAGCCCATCTTCTTTTTCAATAATTGTAACAGTTTGATTGAAGACAGCATCTTGAAAAACGTTGCCCTAGAACAAAGTGTGCACATAACACTTTGAATTCATTTCTTCAACACATACACAAACATTTACCTTTTTCCATGTTCTTGGAGAAATTCTAGAAAGCAGCAACTCCTGTACAGGACTTTCTTAAGGTTATGAGTTGTGCTAGTTTCACGCAACACATAAAAGCACAAATGTTTTCTTGCCTACTACGGCTCTAAGGCACTCCAGCTTCCACTGCTGATACAACTTTACGTGCATGTAGGCAGTCACTTGCTATGCTTATGTATCTACTGATTTGCTTAAATACTGCAGAGGCTTTCACTTTCTGGAGAGGTACTTGACTAAGTATTTCCCTCCTAACACCTCCAGATGAACTAGAAAGATTCAAGTGAATCAGAGCATCAGGCTTACGTTTGCATCTCTGTAGTTGAGATTGATAACCAGACCGAAAGGGCGACCACCCATAGGCTCAGCAGGGATGAAGGAGTACTCAAACGTGGCTTGTCTCTGTGGTGGAACTACTGTGTTCAGAGAGAGAGCTGTGAAGTTCTGGATGTAAAACTGGTAGTCTTGAGGGTACCGGAAAGAAGCATCCAGAGACTCGACAATGAAATCCTCCGTGCCCTTATTGGTGAAGCCCACCAGAAATTTTACAATGTTGTTCGCTGGAAAGTCTGAAACACAAATAATATTGAAATAAAATATTCAGCCATTAGAAATCTCATGCACCACACACAGCCAATTCTAAACAGAGAGCATCTAGACCAGACTCTGGTTTTAGGGCTTCACTGTTTTAGGCAAATACTGATGTAGTCTAAGCAACACTAAAGAGAATGGTAAACTAGCAGAGGACACTTACCTTCACCTTTCACAAATAAGATAGTTGTATCAGCACTAGGTGAGGCTTTAGGTTCTCCTGACAAGTCTTCTTCCTCTTTTTCTTCTGTCTAAGACAAGAGACTTTTTTGAAAAATCCTATAATGAACAGTGAAGCAAAAACCATGCTTGGTTCATGAGAATCCCATGTGTCAAAGTATGCAACAATGGCAAGTATTTGTACCAAATCTTGCTCTTGCAGGATTAGCACACAGTCTGTTCTCCCTCTAGATTTGACGAGCATCCCTTTCAGCATTTATATTTCTACTTGTTATATCTCTCACAGTGACTAATCTGAACTACATTTAGCTCTATTGAAGGGTTTAGAATCAAAAAGTATCAGTAAGGCTTCTGTCTGGAGGTGGAAGAAACAGAAGAGAACATAAATGTTAAGTGCTCACACCTAAGCTATTTCTAGTTAGAAAACAAGCATTTCCAAAATAAAGACAGCCATAAAACAGAGGAGTTACTTTCACTACAGGGAGTGTTTATGGCAGCTTTCTAGTGAGTTTTAATTAGTTAAGTATTATGTATCCCTGGAAATGCCTAGCCTATTGGAACTACATAAGTCTGTGGACTCACTTGTCCAAGTTCACCTTGTGATGATTCACTTTTTAATTTGACAAATGCAAGCACTAAGGCTTATTTTCCACAAGGGAATCTTGGGATCATCACCATCCCCAGCGAACAAAAACAACGCTGGCCCAGAACTGAACTGTCTCAGCTAACGGCTAAACAACCTCCTGAAGCACTGGAAATCCTACAGGATCAGTCATACATGTACCATGAACTAGGGAACCAGAGCTGAGCATGCAGAATCTTGATTCCAAGACACTATGAAAAACCCTATCTTTTATTTCAGTGACAAATTAAAGAAACTGCCTAAAAAGCACCATGTTTTGTACCTGAGTCACAGACTATTTATTAAAAGGAAATTACATCCAAAAGGCTCTTTGATAATATTCTGTCAGT
This sequence comes from Cisticola juncidis, assembly GCA_013400215.1. Taxonomy (NCBI): domain Eukaryota; kingdom Metazoa; phylum Chordata; class Aves; order Passeriformes; family Cisticolidae; genus Cisticola; species Cisticola juncidis. The sequence goes on along the minus strand of VXBR01009394.1, from coordinate 1,256,490 downwards.
ACTGACATAGTATACCTTCTACAACTCAGCAAAGCTGGTCAACCATAATCTCACTGACTTAACAACAGCAGTAGTCTCATAAAATTAAGCAGCACTTTATCAAATCTCCATTTTTATTACATGTCTTCTCCTACTAATGTCTCAAACTTCCTTAATGTACATCAGAGGTTTGAGAAAATTTTGCACCACTCTAAGCCCACTAAGTGTTTTCAAGCCTAAAACTCAACTGCTATAATCAGATCACAAACTATGTAAAACATTTAACTTTTCTGTCTGCAATTTTTTTTGGTAATTTTTTGAATTTGTGTTGTAAATTTAGTTAGCTGTATTTTTCTTAACAAGGGTTTCAGAATTCATTCTGAGCTTAACGAAGAACCAAGATTCTGTTGTCCCTTAGAAATTCATATCACAGAAGCTAGAATGACGTAGTTCTACCCCTCAATGTTCTTCTCAGTTTACTGAGGTGCAGCTTCATATAGAAAAGAACTACAGAGGGCTCCTACAAGAATGTGGTTCTCTCACTTCGTGTGGGGTTGGTTTTTTTTTCTTTTGTGGCCTGCAGTTTTGATAGTCAGAAATCAGGTTGACCCCATGTGGCTTTTCAACTGATAACTAAGAAAAAAAAGAAAAATCCTTCTGACACTTCAAACTGAACACAAGCTTAATCAGACACATGGAAATAGCTACCCAAAAAAAGCCATGTAACTACACTCAATTATTTATGTTGTCCAGCTTCAAGCACTTCTGGTCTAATTCATACTTTTGAAATAACATTCATGTAAAATTACCAAGTCTGTTGGCTCATCTTCTTCAACTTCAGCTTCATCATCTTCATCTTCCACTATAGTATCTTCCACAGCTTCCTCATCTTCTGTAGCATCTTGAGCTGCAACTAATAAACCTGAGCCTACCAAAACAAAATGCAAACACAAGAAAGTCTTTTAAATGTCTAGTTAACCAATAAAAAACTGATGTTTAAGTACAATTCTCAAACAAATGTTTGAGGAACTTCATAAAAACCTGTCCAATACAGTGTTTTGAAGTCTCAGTTGCAAAATCCTCCTATTCAAATGATGTCTGTGTTGATCTTTCAGCCTTATCCCTTCACTAAAAACTTTTTCAATTACTCATTTATCTGCCACTAAGTTCACACCCAAAAATTTACAGGACGAGAAAAAGTTCACCACTCACATAGCAGTGCCTACACTTGCACAGGGCAACCAACTTACCTTAAAAGCTATTGTTCAATTTTTGAACACTTAAACGTATGAAAATAATTTAATTTTGCCATTACAGAAGTGAAAATAAGGCACTGCTATTGCCAGGAAATTAATAAGTACTGTTTCTTCTAAGACTAGCAAGTCTAATACATTATAGGCACACTGATAACAAACACTTGGAAAGGTACCTAAAAAGTTACTCTTTTTTCTGTACCTATTTTCATTCAAGTTTTGAAACATAAAAGAATGTCTATTTTACTGTGATCTCCTCAATATCATATATAGCCATATATCCAACAGAGCCACGATACCAGTCAGAAAAGAAACGTGTCCTAGAGCAAGGCTCCAAGATAAGTGCAACCTGATAGTCCACTGCCTCTTGGCTTTCATGGAGCCAAGCCTCATACATTCAAACTCTGGGCAAATATGATTAATAAAAATACTGGCCACGGGACAAAGTTCTGTCTGTTTGCAGTTCAGAGCACATGCAAGCAAGGCTGAGATCTACAACATGTGCACGAAACTACAGGTTTGGGTTTTTTAATAAACATAACATTTTCTGAATATGAAACAGTAGAAACGAATGGATGACTGATTTACATGGGTCTGAAAAAAGACATAGCTGCTAGAAATACAAAATTTGAAAGAAATATTTGATAATTTTCATGCAAAATAGAAATCTTGGAGCACGACTAGTGTATCCAGGGTCTGTGACTAAGTGCCAGAAAGAGCAAATACAACCTCTCTTCTGAAGTGCCTTCAGAAGGCACCCTCAAAGACTTTTGCTCGACCACGTGCAATACTTAAGCTAAGCGTTAACTGCCGTAATTTCATTCGATGTTTTAGGTTTGTGTGTAAAAAAAATTAATTGCTACAAAAATTCTTACAAATAGAGCTGGGGGGGTTTAAATTAAAAATGAACGGCGTACAGACAGGCTGGAGGCACACTTTGCCATCTGCTGTCCAGAACATCCTTAGATCCCTTACGGTCTTTGCGAGGGATGTCAGAGGGGCTGATGATGTGGCACCAGCGGGAACGGAGGGCTCTGGGAAGGGACTCGCACACGGAGCGTGCTGCAGCCCGCCGCAGGAGCCGGCCGACAAGCCCTCCCCACCTCTCCTGCCTTCCCAAACTTAGTAGTAGGGAAGCAATTTCCAGATCGTGAATCAGATAACGCCACAGCGTAAGCAGAGATTAGCGCTCCTGGTTGCCGCCAAGGACACTCGGGGGGTGGCGGCAGAGGAGCTGGGAAGGCAGGGTGGCAGCCAGCGCATCTGCTAGGGAATGTGGGAACCAGCACCGCGGCCGAGCGGGGAGAAGGGCAAGAGCGCTGCCACCACCTCAGGCGGGGCTCTCCGGCTCTCCCGGGCCGCTGTCACGGCCGGGCCCGAGGCCGGTGCCCGCAGGGCCCTGCC
>VXBR01009394.1:1241923-1253438 GCA_013400215.1 Cisticola juncidis | reverse complement strand
CGTTGCAAAATGAGGGATCTGAAGATGTAATTTGTGGAACAGCAGCTAACAAGCAAGCTCTGTGTAATGTCCGGGTGTTAGAAAGACGAATTACTGTCCGTAGAAGGAGCGTGTTGAGGTTTAGGCCTTGACGTGCTGCAGTGGTCTTAGTCCTGTGCAGAGCCTGAGAAGAAGGATTAGCAATAATAGTGGACACGAAGAATGCAGAATTTACAGGTCACAAGGACATTTGGCAGTACTCCCAAGATAAGTAAGAAACTGAATAAATCGAGAAACCGTGCTGAATCAGCTCTGAGTGGGTAAAAGGCAGTTCCGATAGGTGGAGATCACGGCCACCGACTCGTGAACCACCGAGCCCAGAAACCCCTGGACTCTTAAGTAGAGCACGATTAATGAGCATGCGGATTAATTAGCGTGAGAAGTGAGAGACTCATTAACCAATAAAAGATAGAATACTACTTAATAAGAGAAATATGTAACTTGTAGATAATGAACATTAATGCCTTTGTTTGTTAAAATATATAAATAGGGAAAAGTTTGGATAGGTTGTTTGCTTGATTTGTGGAATAGCGCTGACCACCCTGGCCGGAGCAACTTTGAAAAAGTTGAAAAAGTTATCAATGTCTCTCTCAAGTGAGTAATTATCGGCTTATTGCACACCAGGTAACGAGTCCAGTTTTTTCTCGACAACAGTGGATCCCTTCCAACTCAGAATATTCTGTGATTCTGTGGGAAGACCAAGGGTAAAGCGTATTACTGAAACAAAGGTGCTATCGAAAACTCGTAATTCCATGTTGCTCTAGAATAGCTGGTTTGGAGTCATATGGTTTAACTGAAAGTTTCCCAAAGCATGATAGACAATGAATATGATAGGGATACATTGCCTTTATCTCAGTAGACCTTTTGTTAAATGTGATGCAAGAGATGTAAAAATGGAGAGCTTTCCAAAGCCCTACAATCAAATCATTCAGTGAAAATAAAAATGCCAAGGTCCAAACCAGCCTCCATGCTTTCTCTTTTCTCCCACAGTTTATTCAGCAGTTTGCACACAGGATAAAATGAAACAAGAGTAGCATTAAGATACATTCTGTATTTTGAGGTAGCTTTAATTTGTCATTTGGGCATCTGCAGCTTGCTGTTATGGCAATAGTAAATGTATTCTTGAGGCTTTCATTTTTCATTTTCACTCATTTGATTTTGAACCTGCAAATTACACTAAAAAATTATCAGAAGTAACCCTTCTAGCTAAGATTAATCTTTTTTTAACATGCTGAAAATGTTACTGAAATGCTATTAAGTATTGACTAAAAGTGACATGTAAGTATGAACACTAGAAAACCTTCCTTGCTACTGGTAAAAGTATTTTTAGTCAGATAATATCCACCCAATGGTATAATATTACTTTTTCTGTAAAGGTCTTTCACCAGATGGTGATGTCTTTATCCTAGTTGTGCCTTGGTTGTTTTGGAGGAGTTTTTTTTGCAGGGAGGAAAGCAGCTGATTATTTTTTCCTTGGGAGACTGAAAGAATACTGGCATGCTGTAGGATGTTTCCTATAAAGCACTGCAGGATCTGAAACATTTTGTGTCTTCTACACAGGGACTATGTACTTCAAGTGCTGCTTTTCCATCTGAGATAGCTGTTCTTGATGTTCCTAATTAATTAGCCTGTATGGTGCTCTTACTGGGTTTGTATGTTGTGGGGGCACAGAAAGGTGTTAATTAAAAGTGTATCTGAAACTAATTGTGGTACCTTGAGCAGCTTCAGCAACACCGCCAAGCCAAGGCTGACTCCAGTGTTACAGCTGGACCTAAAAGCTTATTAGGCTGCATTCTTTTGTACTAAGTATTCTGCCCATATTAAACAAGTTAGAATTTGAAAGAAAAGTCTGTGTGAAGGCTTCTTTTTTCGTTTTGCATGGACTGCTCTGTGTGTTCATTCACAAGCATAATAAGTGTTGACAATAAGTGCTGCTGCTGAGACATTGAGCTTTGAAATATTATGGTGGATGCTAACTCTGAGAAGACTGGTGTTCACTCGGAGTTCATGTTGCCCCTGGGAATGTGATTGCAGTCACGTACAAGCATTGTATCCTTGTATTTAAGGGAGGATTTTCAGTTAGAAGTTACACTTAAAACTGTTACAAGAAGATATGCCTTCAGTTTCATAACATGTATTACAAAAAGGGTGAGCATTCCTAGTCTGTGATCTGTAAGTAATATTTACCTTACATTTCCATTGTGAACTTCTTAAATGAATCTCCCAGATGTGTTGTTTCCTCTTTGAAGATATCAGCAAAAGGCAAATAACTGTTTATGTAGAGACTTACTATTTTTGCTATCAGTACTTGCTTTAGGCATGGCCAAGGATTCAAGAATCAGCTGGAGTGCCTCTTCATTATTTACTCAGTGCCTTCTATGAGAGATGAGTTCAGCAAAGCACTTTTAGGAGGAGTGCCACACGTGCAGTCCTAGCCTGTCTTCTGCTTCCTGTTTCTCACTTTTGCATGGCATAACAAGATGTGGCAGAAAAAAGCTGGCTGCAATATAATCTGACTAGGACAGAGATCTTGCTTGTATTGTAGAAGGAAATTTTGTTGGTACAATCAGGAGGATCACTTCCTCACTTGCTCCCTGAATTTTCCTGGAATTTTACGTTAGCAAAATGTTCAGAGAGCTTTTTTTCTCAGTTTTTTCTGTGGACATTGCTGTAGGTGTTAATACCTTGCAGTTGCTACCACGTGCGGAGAACTGCATCCTTCCCAGTTCTCTTCAGGTTCAGGTCAGTGCAACAGTTTTGATAAGTAACCCCCTATTCCAGTGCACCCCAAAAAGATAACTTGTTATTTTTTTCTTGCTATTTTTTTTCTGAAATTTTTCTAGGGCTCACAGACAAGGTCATTTTTTTTTGCTTTCAGAAACTGTCAAAAGTTCTAAAACTTTTCTCTTATAGTTGATGATTTTGTACCCTTACAATATTACATCATGCCCACTGAAATCAGAAAATAGAATATTACTCAAAAAAAAAAAAAAAAAAAGGTACCAAGATTTATCTCTTTGTTACTTTTTGTAGTCCAGAGAAATAATTCTATGGTTATTGAATTTTGAGGGTTCCTTTTCTTTTAATTTCCTTAGTACTTTTCAAAATTACAAACAGTTACTGTATGTGGTAGTTATTAATAATTCCAGTGAGAATCTCCCACTTAGAACTGTCAAGCTGACATAATTCTTTCTCACCATTGATTATTACTGCAGGGAATTAACTTATTTGAAATTGCTGCAGGCAGAAAGGGGTCACGCAGTAACCCTCATCCCTGGAAGTCCTGTCAGCTGCTTCTCGTGGTAGTACAGGAGAAAAAGCAGTGTTCACAGAGCTCTTAATGAGATCTGACGAATTTTTGCCTGAATTGTGATGGTTCTTTGAAGGTTGATGCTTTCCGAAGTTTTTTTTTCAGGAAGGAATTTTAGCTACCCTATTGCTGAAAACTGACTCAACCACACACAGATTCTGTATTTTATCTAAGAAAAAAAAAAAAAAAGGGGGATACCTCTCTGGAGATCTCTCTCACAGAAATATATGGGAAATTGTGTTCCACAAAGTTGACTAAATAATTACATGGGGTTTTTTTGAGAAACGGAAAAAAATCAAATGGAAACTCTAATAGTCTAGATAAATTTGTCATTGCTAACCATGATTTCTTAATCGGATTTATGGATTCCATATGCTCCATATGATGGTAACAGGAAAGAAACTTCAGAGCTCCATTGGCCTTGTTCAAGGCTGTCCAGCTTAAGACTCTGTTTAACCCTTGGATTGGGGTGATGGTTTTGCAATATATACAACTTAAAGCTTACAGAGTATTTTTAGCCACAAGACTTTTTATCTTGCCTCTGCATGAAACAAAGTTGTTGACATGACAAAAGATAAAAAACAAAGTTGTTATCTTGACAAAAGATAAAAAGCTATTTTTATTCTACACTGGAAGTTAATTATTGCTACTAATTCAGTGACAGGTTGGCTATTTGGTACATTTGTGTCGTTGGGCACATGGATTTCGTATGTCCAGTCTTTCCACCCAGGGAGTGAACTCCATATACTACAGCAGTATTTGTTAGCAGCACTGAGTATATCCAAACAACCTCCAATCTCTTGGTTTTACCATTGTGAGTATTGTCACATATGGTAAAAGCAAAATTTTATCTTAAGCCTGAAGTGCAATAGGGAAATAAAAAAAAAAAGGCCAGTAGAAGAACATGTACATGAAATTGCATGTGGAGCAATCAATAAGTAAGAAAGCCATCTATGGTTAAGATAGAGTTGTCAATGCTAAAGAAAAAAATAAGAAAATTGAAGAATAATTTCTAGATGTTACACTTCATGCTATGGGAAATGAACAAAGCATATCTGTTTTCTTTGTGAGTGACTTCACATATCTAATCATTATTGGAGTGCATCTAGAATACTGTGTCCAGTTTTGAATGTTTCCCAACCCATGCAAGACATAGAGAAAACTATCTGCAAGCTTCTGCAAAGTTGAAGAAAGAGAGCAGGTAACAAACTATGCAACATTTACGTTCTGATCCTTTCATTCCTTTTCCCCTTGAAGAAGTAAAAAAAAAAGCTCAATATCTTTTTATTCCCTTGTGTCTTGGGTTATGTAACCAAAAAAAGTGTATTCTATTTCATCTGTTGAAACCAGTTGGGGAGATTTTTTTTTTTCTTTATCTCTTGTAACTCCAGGGGGGAGGAGGGTGGATGCCTTAGTGGACTAGATGTTAGTGGGCCAGTTGTTTAAACCAGGGGAGCAATGTTCCTTATCTCTTCCACAACTCATCCTCCCTCCAGGGGGATATCTACTGTTAATGAGCCATTAAGGTTCACCAATGACTGATAAAATCAAATCATTCCATCGTGGGATGCTCCACCCAGTAGGAGGAGCCAAGCATTCCTACCTGGATAAAACCTGATACTCAGAACAGCAGAGCATCCTTTTTTCCATTGGATTATCAGAGGAAGACCAGACTCAGCTCACCACTACTTCAGGATCATCTCTACTCCAACACATCTGTCACTCCAGAAGGACTTACTTGGACTGCTTCCAACACCCTGGCCTACAGGGTGTCAGGTCATATTCCTGACTCTGTTAGGGTTTTCTAGGACTTTTCTTTGTTTGCTTGCTTGTTTGTTTTTTGTTTGTTGTTTTTTGTTTTGTATTGTTTTGGTTTTTTTGGTTTGGTTTTTTTTGGTTTTGTTGTTGTTGTTTGTTTTGTTTTTCGTTTTTTTTACTGCATTTGCATTTTTAATACTCCTAGTAAAGAACTGTTATTCCTATTGCCATATTTTTGGCTGAAAGCTCCTAATTGAAAATTGTAATTATTTGGAGAGATAGGGTTTTACATTCTCCATTCCAAGGGAAACTCCAGTATTCCATAACGGATACCTGTCTTTCCAAACCAAGACACCTCTTTTACTTGAAATAGTAAATTGCAAAGTGTTTCATCAGTGCTTGAAATTAGATTATTGCATAAATATCTGTGTAAGACAGAATTCCATATTTGGACTCAAATCCAGTAAAGGACTTCAGGAACACAATCTTACCTTTAAAGTTCTTAAAGTAGCTTTTCGGACAGAACCCTCAGCTGGGATCTGTGCAGGTATGTCCCTAGAAGGGACGGGGAACTGCTGCACCTGGCAACTGGGAACTGCTGCAGATAATAACCAGGATTGTGCATTATAGATACTTTCAGTGCATACAGTATCTGACTGAATTATGCTGTAGCTGTCTGTGGCTCTCCAACTATATCGTATCTCTTTCCATCAGTTTCGAGCTGCAGGATGTGGTTTTGTCCTTGGTCTTTTCATCCTCTGTTGCTGCAGCTTTTGGTTCTCCCTTCAGAACTCACAAATCTGTTTTTGTGTTCCTTCATCTCAGCTTGCTCATTTTCAAGTTCTGCTTGCAGGATTTTAAGCCAAGGAACCAGCTGGTTGTATTTAGATAGTGACTGTTGACTTTCTGCCAACTTGTCATCCCTTTCTGCCCAGAATTTAGTTTGCAAGGGCAGGAGCCATTTCTGTGTCTATCCTCCTTTTCCTCCCTCAGCGCTGCAGGATGATGACCAGTCAGGCAAGGGCTAAGGTTCACTATCTGTGGATACACTGTGTGCATTCCATGTTACCATTGTGGGTGGAGATTTGTGTAGTTGACACTGGCCCAGGCTGAGCTGGCTGAAGAAGGAGATAAGATGGAGATAGGAGCTCTGTGGAGCTAGGACGGTCCTGTTCTGGCTCTGAGGAAAGCAAAGCAAAGTTGTATCACTGAAACTTCGAAGGACACAATGGTCAAAAAGTAACTTTTGTCGAATTAAGGGTGGTTTAAAAATTAAAGCAGACATCCCTGCTTGTGCTAACAAGCTTAGTGAAGAACATCCTACTATGTATATGACTTTCACTCAACTCTGCACCTAAATCATGCTATATATAAAGAAGGCGAAGGATGATAAAATTGGGCTGTGTTCAAGGAGCTGTAAGGAGCTCCCTTTTCCATGAGTGGAGAGATCCCCTTTACTGGGATAATCCTTACCCCTTCATTTAATCTCCCTGTTTTTACTCTTCCTTGGCAGCAAGTAACATCCCAAAATGCTGGACTAAAGAGTCCTTACCAACTTTCAGCATTTCCTGGGGGTGGAACAACACTTTCTACTTCCAACTAATTAGAAGAAAGAGAGGTCACATGGCTTGACAGCATTCAGTTCAGAGAAGGTGAAAAAGCAGATGAGAATAAATTTGAGTAAACTTCACCCATACTGTTACTGTACTGGTGGAGCTGTGTCATTCTGCTATTGCAAAACAAGAGGTGACACCCTCTGTCCGGTTTATGCAAACTATTTTTTCACGAGCTTCAGTGGAAATTTTCCATCTGTGAAGACAAATCAATGTGGGTAAAATTACAAAATGATGAAAATTAAGACGTTCACCCTTCTACAGTCCCTGCACCTGCATCAAGTTCCAGTGGAGTGACAAGTTTAAAGAGTGTAATTTTCAGATTTTGGCTCAATGTACAGTACTCCTTAATTTAAAGCAAGAATTAAAAAAAAATAAAAAAAGGAAACAAAACCCACCAAGAAATCAAAATTCAGCTGTTAGCTGACCCATTTGATTATCATCCAGAAAATCAAGAAAAATAAATGTTAACATTAAATAAAGAAGAATTTAAAAAGTCTTTCATGCTCTATGAGTTGCTCTCTTTATTGAAATCTGAGAAAGCTGATTAAAGTGAGATTTTACATGCTGAAGACAAAGAAAGAAGGCAAAAAACATGTTTGAAATGCTACCAAGTTGGTCTGTTGGACGAAGGCTATACATTTTTTAACTGAATTTCCTAGGTACTTTAACAAATTTAGTAATAAACAGGAGTAGAGTTTGATCCACCATGTTTAAATGTTTTGGTTTACTTTTTTTCTTACACCACCTGTAACTGACAAAAAAGGAAAACTGTAAAAAAGAAAAAGCATCTCAGATGCTGGGGGAAACCCTCAGAGAGTACTTCTTCTTTTGTTGTACTGTATTACACTGTTCCTTATACCTATTTTCATTTCTCTGTTTGACTGTATCAGGCCTCATATGTGCACTGTGTTCTCATGAAAAGAATCAGATTATATACTCGAGTTATTCTCCCCCTAATTGTTTGGAGGCTTTGTTTGTTATCCAGTGGCTGCCTACCAAAAGCATGTCATTTGTAACTTCTTTAATTTTTAATTTTAATGTTTAAAATTTGTAATAACTGTAATTAAACATAACTTAATTTAAATATTAATTACCATTTTAAATAATTTGTAATCAGAATGGGAACTGCAATGCAAATGCATTACTCCCTACATTCATTACTCAGTTAATTCAAGGCACAACTCCAGCACCTGCATTTGGTATTCTTAGCAATTCTCTTTTATGTTATACATCTGTGAGGTCCAGCACCTATATATAAAATTTTGCCAGACAAATGCAAAAAAAACCACTGCTACTAATTTTATCAGAGAAGGATATTTTCATCATTCAAGCTTCCATTCAGGCATCATGGAATCTTACCATGGCTCCTCCTGGAAAGGGAGTTTCGCTAGCCAAGTTCAAATTATCTTCTCCAGGAAATTGTTTCTCAGAATAAAAACCTGAGTGTGTCTTGAATAGAGAGACAGGGGGTTGAGTGAGAAAATAAGATTGTTTTGGAGGATACTTTAATAATACAATCCAGCAGTGACCTCACATTTCTGCAAATGGATCTTCATGAGGACCTACAGTGGGCTTAACAGACAATTATTCTGGCAATGAAACATCTCCCAGGTGCCTGCATTCCTTTTCAATATTGTTTTCTTTTTGCCAGCCCAACATTCTCCTTTGATGTGGTTGTTCTTCCTTGCCTAAGGATTCCTCCTCTGGGAAAAATGTATCCACACCCGAAGAATCCTTCCAGTAGACTGTGCAGAAAGGTATGTTGGGTCTACAGCAAGTGTTTCTATGGCTTAGGGACTCTGTTTTCTGAGAAGTATCCCAAAATTTATATGGACTCAAAAGAAGACTTAAGTTTTTTAGTGTTTTCAGAGAATATTCATGAAGATAATATTGAGGAAAATAGGTATTTTGCTCAGGACTTAATGAATGTATCACTTGGCCTCCTCAGTGTGTATTCTTTTTCATTCAGGAGTCCTCTTTCAAAAGTAGCATGGAACTACATGAATGTTCACAGCAGTATTCAAGTATCTTTTTATTTAATTTCTCTTTCATATAGATGTGTGCCTATTCCATTTAAACCAATGTCTTGTATAAAGTGAAAATATAGCCTAGAATATTGGAATATCAGTCATAGTGCATGAGATAGAGAAGATCCTGGTCACTTGCTGTGCTACTGTAATAGCTGCTCAGGATATAAATGCCATTTTCAATTTTCAGATCAGTTTTTATGTCAATCATCTAACAGTCCCTTGACCATATGCTTTATTCCCCCTCTCATGTCTCCCCGTGCTCTGTACAGTCTGTATTGTTCATGTGCTTCACTCATGCCATGGGCAGCAAGAGCTGATCTCAAAATCTAACAAAGTCTGTTTGTCTAAATGGGCTTTGCACCAGCTAAAGATCTATTAGCACTGTGAACTACCAAGAACTGCCTGGCATTCTTTGGCAGGGGAGGAGAGTGTGATAGATAAGTGTCATTACGACATGCTCATCCCAGCACAGGGCACTTGAAATCCCTCTCATGTTTAGCCTCACCAACAAGAACATACTGCATGTCAGATTTTCCAAGATGGGCTCAGGAGCACAGCTTGCTTCACAGAGTTGGCAAGGCAGTGTCTTTTTTTGCCACTGAGTTGAACATTTCATTCTGCAAATATGAAAAGGAAGCTGTTGGTGGTCCTCTCAAGTCTCTTCTTCCAGGAAGGAGCTACCCTGCAGTTCTCCCAAAGACTCTGAGTATGGTCTCTCTACCCAGTTTCTTAGCTTCAATGTGAACCATAATATATACCTGTCCTACATAATAGGTCGTACTAAGTGCATCTTTGAGTGGTGAACAAAGTCTTAATCTTGACTTTTAATCTTCAGGAAATATAATAATGTAGCCATAGGAAGAGTAAGGGAGGTAGGATTTTCTGAGGAGTCTCATGTGACAGGGAACATGGAGCTATAGTGGTCCAAATTAAATACAGTCTTACAGATGTCTGTTCCTCCCATGGATTAGAGGTGATAACTGGTAGATCTGTGGCACCTTTTTTCCCATTCTTCTTCTGAAAGTATCACCATTGCCTAGTGGACTGTTTCCCTTAACCCTGTTGCAGATGAATTGTTTGTGGAACAGTTTGTGCCTGCTTCCAAGGGAGCTCTAAAGCCTGAGACAAAAAAAAAGTGTGCTGCACTCCAAGGCTATAGAAAAAGTTACGAGGAAGCCTGAAGCATAGAAGGAATAAAAATGAGTGTAAAAATCCTTTGGCAGTGTGATGTTTCACACAGTCCCTTGTCATTACAATAAATGGGTACGTTTACTTAAGAGCTCTGAATAATTTATTAGAGAGTGAAATAGTCTTGTAGAACAGTGCCTTCTCTATGCACACGGATTAACCCACATGGATTAAGAGTCCTCCAACACCTGGTCTAGAAAAAAGATGAGTAAACAGGTGATAATCCAATTTCTGTAGGCGGCTGTGCATTGGGGAAAATGAGCACAGAGGCTCTCAAAGAGCTGACTTTATGGAAGGGTTATGGATGCAAATGACACCTATTGTATCAAATCTTTTTAAAGGTGTTTCTGCACAAGCATCCATGTCTTCTGTAAAATCTCAGGTTTTTCGTAGCCTTTATATGTGCCATTTGCATAATGGGAAGATATCTATCAAAAAAAAAAAAAAAAGAGACTACATTTTAAATTTTTACCTTTATGTACTAGATAGCAAAAGCCCAGCACTCACTTTTATTTCCTTAATGTTACATTCTATCAGTATATAAACAGATTATAATGTTATTCAATGCAAGGGCATTAGGAACTAAGGTGCTTCAAGCCAAGTTTGCAAATTTGCAATTCCTTTGGCTTCAATAAGAGCTTTATTTTAATAAAGGTTGGAATTCAGTATTTCAGAGTATACCAAATAAAACTTCTCAGTATCTACTACAGAAGACACAAATCATCACTTGTGTTTTAGGGAAAACAACCACGAATCTGTGGCAGGAATGGTCATTCCCAGTCAAGGGATGAGGGCTTTTTCAATGCACTATTTTTAAGGCTATATTATTTAATATTGTATAGACGTGCCACAGTTCAGTATTGATGTATCGACAGCTGCCGGGGATGCGTAGAACTACAGAATTTTTTGGGTTGGAAGGGACATTAAAGATCATTTAGTGCCATCCCCCTGCTGTGGGCAGGGACACCTTCCCCTCGACCAGCTTGCTCCGAGCCCCGTCCAACCTGGCCTTGAACATTTCCGGGGATGGGGCATCCACAACTTCTCTGGGCAACCTCTGCCAGTGCCTCAGCACCCTGGAAGTACGGAATTTCTTACCGATATCTAATCTAACCCTACTCTCTCTCAGCGTAAAGCCATTCCCCACTACAAGCCCTTGTAAAGAGTCACCCCGTGTGCCGGCGCCAGGAGCCCGGGAGGCGGGCGGGGACAGGAGCGGGGCCGGAACTGGGGCGAGCCCGTCCCAGCCGCGCTCGCCCGCGCTGCTTTTGGTCCCCCTGGCGCCGCCGTAGCGGCCGGGCCGGCGCCTGCGCCCCGCGGCATCCCGGCTCAGCCTGGCATCCCGGCTCAGCCCGGCTCCCCGGTCCTGCCTCCTGGCTCCGCCGCCATGGACTACCGAGCGCTGGTGATGAGCCAGGTCGTGCCCGGGCAGTTCGACGATGCGGACTGCTCGGACAGGTGAGGGCGCGCCGAGGGCTCGGGCCTCGGGCGCGGCCGGGCGAGCACGCGGAGCGGGACGGGAGCACCCCTGGGACTGGCCCGGCGGGGGGGGCTGCCCCGGTACTGGGGGGGGG
>VXBR01009394.1:1090416-1241658 GCA_013400215.1 Cisticola juncidis | reverse complement strand
CCGAGCCCCGTCCAACCTGGCCTTGAACATTTCCGGGGATGGGGCATCCACAACTTCTCTGGGCAACCTCTGCCAGTGCCTCAGCACCCTGGAAGTACGGAATTTCTTACCGATATCTAATCTAACCCTACTCTCTCTCAGCGTAAAGCCATTCCCCACTACAAGCCCTTGTAAAGAGTCACCCCGTGTGCCGGCGCCAGGAGCCNGGACTGGCCCGGCGGGTGGGGCTGCCCCGTTACTGGAGGGGGTGAGGGGAGAGGCTGCGTGTGTCTCTCGGCTTCCCTTTTCTATTAAGTGTGCTGCTTTGGAGCGTGCTTGTCCTGGCAGAAACCGTGACACGGTACTGACATTACAGAACCGTAGCATCAGTTGGGTTGGAAAAGACCTCTGAGATCACCGAGTCCAGGCTGTGACCCAACACCACCGTGCCAACTAGACCGTGGCACCGAGTAACAAGTCCAGTCCTCCCTTAAACACCTGCATGGTGACTCCACCACCTCCCTGGGCGATCCATTCCAATGCCTAACCACCCTTTCTGTGAAGAAATTCTTCCAAGTTCTCCTGGTGCAACTTTAGGCCATGTCCTCTTTTCTTGTCACTGGTTGCCCGGGAGAAGAGACTGACCCCCACGTGGCTACAGTCTCCTTTCGGGGAGTTGTAGGGAGTGATAAGGTCCTCCCTGAGCCTTTTCTCCTCCGGGCTAAACAACCCCAGCTCTCTCTGTTGCTCCTCATTGGACTTATGTTCCAGACCCTTCACGAGCTTCGTTTCCCTTTCCTAGACCTGATCCTGCACTTCAGTATCCTTCCTGAATAGAGGGCCTCAGGACTGGACTCGGTGAATTAAGACACGAGGGAAAATGTAAAGTCATTTATGGAAATAAATGTATTGACTTTTTGAAGACTGTAACAATCGTTTTTAGTTATAGAGACATCTGTGTTTCTTTTAAGTGAATCTGCAGAAGACACAGAAGCATGTAAAGAGGGTGAGGTTCCTGAGAACTGCCAGTTATGCACGTGTGAAGAAGTTAACGCTAAGGAAGGAGACAGGGATGATGACAATGATGATGAAGAGGAAGATGAAGACTGGGACTGGGATGATGAGGTGGGAAGACTCACGAAGCGCCACAATGCTGCTGGTGGATGCAATCCACAGGTATGATGAAGGCTATTCTGTGAGCCTTGAGGGTGCCCAAGAGCTAATGGAGCCAGGCTGGAGGCTTTGTTTGTTATTAGTGTTATGTTGAGGACAAATACAAGCAGAAATTTTTCCATGAGAGAATCTCTTTCCTTGGCATCTGTTCCTCTGAGGTTCTGTGTACGTACATTTTCGCCAGAGCTCCATTTGATTTTCTTGTCTCAGACCTTGTTGCTGGATTCTCTTTGTCACTGCAGTTTATTTCTCTTCCTTACCTTTCTCAGCTTTTCTTTCTTTATTTACCCTGATCTCTGCAGATGTTCCTTACTTTTTGATATTTGTTTTCTGTGTTTCTGAGCATCTTCCCCAGACTATTTATTTATTTTTAGACTATTTGCTAGTCATATCCAGGGTGAAACTGGTTCTATTTTTTGACTTAATAGTGAAGAAGACAAAGAAAAGTACAAGCATAGGAAATGGAGAGGGTGCTTGAAGTGAATTAATTTAGAATATATGGTGTTGGCATAGAAACTCTGGTATTGTGCAGAATGAAAAGTGAAGGTAAGAAGGGTGCTAGTTCTCACATCAAGGGCAAGGGTTTGAGCCTAAAGCTCAAATTGATAACAACTTAGCAGAACTGTTGAGATAAATCAGAGGGGTGCTGATCATAGCATAGCATGTCTGGCAGTGCATGTCCTGGGTGGTATAGTCTTGTCTTTATTTAGAGGTTTGTGCTGTTCAATGGTGGTGAAATCATGTTCAGGTGTTAGTTGTGTTTGGGGAGGACTACATGTAAGAAAAGACAGAATCTTGGAAAGTTTCCTCTGTTCATTACCTGTGCATTTTTCCCTCTTATTTTATTCCTTGTTTCTGTCTTCCATCCTCTTCCTTTTACAGACAGAAAAAGTGCTGTGTGAGAGACTTATAGCTTCCTAGACTTAAAATAACTCTAGTTCAGAGTACTTTTAGAATTTAAACTGTTGTGTTACCTGTATGTTCTTTTCTTGATTTAAGTAAAATCTGGTGTTAATCCATATTTGTTTCCTTATATCCCATGTGGTTTTCATCTTACAGCTTTAGGCATAGGCATTTGAGGTGACTTCTCCAGTGATATGGTTTGAATTTCAAAGGGCTGTGTACAGAACGTGACTTTTGTTAACAAATCCTTTATTTCAGGCAAATAGACAGACCCCTAATTGCTCTTCAGCAAAACTGTCAACTCCTGCAGGCAAGGTTTTAAGAAAATTTGAACACAAAATCAATTTAGGTGAGTATAATTGCACTGTTGTCTGTTATTTAAACAGTTACCACTCTGTAGCATTCTCAGACTAATTCTGCTCATGGTAAGCCAGACCTCACTGGAATGGGTGAATTAAGCATTGCCAGAGAGATTAAAATGACTTTTGGGTACTTGAAGTTGTCTTTAGTCTCCATGAACTGGCTGTCATACCTCTCTCTCTCCACCTTCAGAATCACATGGCTGTTTTGTTGGGGTTTTTTCTTTCCCCTTGACTTCTCCAGACAACATGAAGTCTTTCTTAACTAGATTCCCTGTAGGAACAAGGTGTTTGGGTGGAGGGAGGGTATCAACTCTCTGTTGTGATGTTCGTGATTCCCACAGCTGCACTTTCTTAATGAATGCAGTAACCTGTAATATTGGGGGGGGTACATCATGGAGCAGTTCTCTCTCAGGAGCAGAGTTTCTGTGCTAAGAGAAGA
This sequence comes from Cisticola juncidis, assembly GCA_013400215.1. Lineage (NCBI taxonomy): Eukaryota > Metazoa > Chordata > Aves > Passeriformes > Cisticolidae > Cisticola > Cisticola juncidis. Next base: position 1,238,802 of record VXBR01009394.1, on the reverse strand, counting down.
GGCTGCCATCCCAGCTGGTGTCTTTGATTCTTACTCTAAGGACTGGGGTAGCTGTGATTGGCACCTTCTGACAGGGTAGAAGTCAGAGGTTGGGTTATTCTTTTTAATGAAGTGGTGCTAGGATGAAGGCTGCTGGTATTTGTAGCCAAATACATAAGTTTTTATACATTTAGCATTTAATCAATCACCATTTAAATGCATTGTTGAAAACAATCTGGGAGGCTTTTCCTTATTGTGTTAAGCGAAATGGTATTTGATTGCCAACAGATAAATTCAATGCTGAGATGTTATGTTATCCAAAAGGGATTACTGGCATCACATTTCCAAGTCTGTGGAAGCATCTCACTCATCTGTGTTGTTACCTTAGTAACCTTAGGACCTTAGTCCTACCCTGAAATAGAGTGAAGTGCTAGGTTAACCCTGCTGTGTAGGAAACTTCTTTGGGGTTTGGTTTGTTTTTTTTTTTTTTTTCAATTCTTCTTATGTTTTTCAGATAAGCTAAATTTTGATGACTCTGTTATAAACAGAGTCACAGAAAAGTCTAGACAGAAGGAAGCAGACATGTGAGTACTACTTATGCTTCTATTTTCACCTAAATACTTTGAACCCAGAAGTGTAGTGCTTATTTCCTTGTTTGAGTAAATTTGTTAAGAAAAATTAAGTTTAGAAGTAGTCCATGTGCAGTTTACCTTTGGTCTTCAACTCTGGTTTCTAAATCAGTTGTCTGATTCACCCCAAAGTTTTGATTCTTTTGTCACTGGTAGAAGATCTGATTGTGTTGGTGTAGTATAGTAAGACAGAAGTGATGGGTGTCATTCCCCTAAAAAGGACCCTTTGGTATTCTTTTTTCCTAAACATGAGAAATCCTTAAGCTGCTGAGCTAGAAAGGTACTGCAGGCCTTTTGAAAGTTCCTCCTGATGTTCTGGAGAGGGAAAAGTATTTCTTCTTGAGGTTTTTTTTTAAGGCTTGCAGCTTATAGCCTTAAGTTGTAAAGACAGATACAGCTTTCTCTTGAATGAGCATAATTCAGAAAAAGCAGGAAGATAATCTATAAAAGTGAAGGGCTCTGATGTTAATGGTGGTGGTTTGTTGATTTTTTTCATTTCCATCCCTCCGTCTGCAGGAGAAACCTTTGGTTTTGTATTAACTGAAAGCCTTACTTCTTAAGGCTGTCATCTTATCTTTGACACAGAATGTCACAGTTTGCTCTGTGTCCCGAGCCCTTATGTGGGATTGTAACATTTTATTTTCACTTCTTCTAGGTACCGAGTCAAAGACAAGTCAGACAGAGCAACAGTAGAACAGGTAAGCCCTTTGTTCATCAAATTTCCTTTTTGGCTAGAGCAAATAGTGTCGAATTTTGGAATCAATGATAAAACAGAGCAGGAACAGAGTTTTGGAATTCTATTTCCCTTGTTTACGCTGAAGAGACCTATTGTTTCTAGCTTTCACATATGAAGGTTAATTTTGGTTTCATAAACATTTTAGAGCTCATTTTTGGATTTAATGTTGTGATTTGTTCATGTGTGTAATGCAGAATTCCCTCTTAAGCTTTTATTAAATTCCAAAGATCAAGAAAAAATGCCTTTTGCCTTTTTTTTCTGCTTCAGCAAGACTGAATTATTACTGGCCTGAGCCCACATGGCTATTCTGTTTCAGTTATGGTATCTGCATCTCAAGAAAAATCTTACTCTAAAACATTTAATGCAGCTGTGGGTGGAACATTGTTTCTTTGTCTCTTCTAGAGTTAATTTGAAGTCATATGCTTAGTTTAGAAAAAAAGAAAAAACAATTTTGAAGATTCTTGGCAAAATTCTGAGTGGTTACTGTTCAGGTTTTTATTTGGTCCTTGAGAACACTCTGCTGCCAAGGATCCTTTAATGTGATGGTAAGACTGGGCACTATTATTTGGGATTTTTTCCTCTGCTGACTTCTCTGTATTAAATTTGAGGTGTTGGACCCAAGGACCAGAATCATTCTGTTCAAGATGCTCTCCAGAGGTATCATATCAGAAATCAATGGCTGCATCAGCACAGGGAAAGAAGTAAGTTTTATTGCAAATAATATAGTAGCTTTTTCTTTTTAGCAAGCTGGGTGGAAGTTTATGATGCTCAGGGTATGTAGTGAAATACTTGGGCTTAGCTATACATTTTTTATGATGCATGATTGGTAAGAAGTTATCTTAAGAAAAAATTCATTTATGTTAAAGGAAACCAATTTTTCCAAGTATGAAAGATTTCTAAGATTTGTATTATCTTAGGAATTATTGAAGATTATTATAAGTAATTATCTAAGACCTATATTATTTAATATTATCTTAAATTTGTGGATGTTGTTAACTGCATCTGTCAACAAAAAGATGTGTAGAGGTGGAAACATGAGACATTCAGGCCATACTTTAGGGCCTGAAGAGTGCACAGGCTCAAGTTAACCCTTCACACAAGGGCTTTTTTCAGTCTCCCAAGTTTGGATGAGGCAGAGTTTTCTTGTGCAATGTTGATTTCATTCTGAGGGCATTGTTGCACCCCTGCCCCATCTTATGTACTTCCTGCCTTTTGTGGAAAAGGGATTGCTCTTGTGTGCAGTCTCCTTCAGCTGGGTGCCACTTAGGGGCTGAGGTGAGACCAGCTCTTTCCCAGGTGTCAGAATGAAAAGAAGAGAGATTATGTTCTTTTAAAGAGCTTTTCTTTAATGTTACTTCTTCCCTTTTAAATCTGATAGGCCAATGTATATCATGCCAGTACTGCAAACGGAGAGAACAGAGCAATAAAGATTTACAAAACCTCTATTCTGATGTTTAAAGATCGGGATAAATATGTGAGTGGTGAATTCAGGTGAGTGTGACTTCTGCCTGGTTTTACTGGGGAAGAGGGATTGTTTGGCAAGCTGTTAAAATTACTGATGCTCATGCTGTGTTGACAGAGCTAAGAGTCCATGTTGTCTTTTTTTTTTTTTTTTTTTACTTAAAGATTTCGTCATGGATACTGCAAAGGCAACCCAAGAAAAATGGTGAAGACGTGGGCCGAAAAAGAAATGAGGAATTTAATAAGGTGCTTTTTCCAGTTTTCATTTCATCATGCAGAGGTTACTGAAACTTTTAAGTTTATAGGAGGTGCTCTCTTTTTCTAGACCCCTTTAGGGGCCCTGTAGTGTTCAGAAAAGTGTCTTAAGCTTCATTATGGAAGAGAAACAAAAGGAGAGGGAGGAATAAAGATCTTCTTTTGTTTTCTTGCTGATGCTCTAAACTCTTCAGTGTCTGAACTCTGTCTGACATGACTGAACAGCAAGGAAAAGCTAGAAATAGCTGCTGCTGAGCAGCGGCACGCTGTGTGATATAGGTTAATCTAGGATTAACCTGAACTGTCTAAAGATTCTTTGACAAGGGAATGCTTAGAAAAGGGTCAAAATGGTTGTGGCTTTTTGTGTGCATTTCCTAGTTGTTCTTCACAAGGGAGAGTTTCCTTAGCTCTCACTGTGTTATGTTCAAAGCTGCAGAGCTCCTTTATGCACTAGTGCAAAGCAAATAGAGGTTTTTTTGGGTTTTTGTGACTTTGTTCCTGTGTTTCAGGTTGAATACAGCCCAGATACCTTGCCCAGAGCCAATTATGCTAAGGAGTCACGTGCTTGTTATGGGCTTTATTGGTAAAGGTGATAGGTAAGTATCCTTAGAAAATATTTTTTTGTTTGGTTGTTTTTTTTTTAAATTTAGTAATAGCTTTTCCCAAAGGTTTATTAAAACCAAACAAACCAATCCTGTGAACTTACCTGCAGTTACTGTAGGCCTGTTAAGTTGACATGTGCATGTGATCTGGTCATGTGGAATGGTCCTAGACATTTGTCAGCTACTACTGCAGGACATCTGTGTGATTCTGAAGCCTCAGCTGTGTGCAAAATTTACTCATAAAGTGTCTTAACCAGAGATTAATGCTGGAGAGGTTTGCTAGTCATATGTGAAGATAGTTTATTGTTTTGTAGTTACTGACATAAATGTAGCATGGTCCAAGTAAGCTTCTGTTGGAAATAAATCTCCAGAATCTTTAGCAAGCTTGGAGCAAAATTTTGCTGCCCTTCCTGCTGGCTCCTTGCACTTAGTTGCTTGTCCTGACTTGCATGACACACTCAGGGAGTGAAAGGATCAGGCACAGCAACTAAAGCTGGTATGAAGAATGAAAAAGTATTTAGTTTGTATTATTTTTTTGTAATTTCAAGGCCTGCTCCTCTGCTGAAGAATGCTCAGTTGTCTGACTCCAAAGTCCGGGAGCTATACCTACAGATCATCCAGTACATGAGAAGAATGTACCAAGATGCCAGACTTGTTCACGCAGATCTCAGTGAATTTAACATGCTGTATGTTTTTAATCCTTGCTCTGAATTGTGACATCTGAAATGTATGCATTGGCAACCTCTGTGTGAGAGTACCGATGTACCTCTCAGCGAGGGTGGGGTCCTTGCCATTACTGGGTTTTGTAACTTAGCTAATTAATTATGTAGCTTTTAACCCAGATCTGAGCTTTCTCTGTTAAAAAAGCCAACAGGCAAACAAACAAACAAACAAAATTTAAAAAATGTAAAAACACAACAAAATCACCTCACAAAACCTCCTCATAACCAGAAAAAAAAAGTAAACTCAGGCAAAAATTAGTAATGTATCATTTTTATATAAGGTATTTTATATTAGTATGGTATAATTTCCTAAATTTTTATAACTTTTTTTTTTGTTTGTTTTTCATGCACCTCTCTGCCATTTTTGTTCATGAGCAGAGTATTTTAAAAAAAAGTTTAATTGTACAGCTTGTGTAGAGGAGGGAAATGATTGCCTGAAAAAGAGCCACCCTGGCCCTAACATGCAAGGCGTCTGCTGGAGAAAGAAGTGAAGATTTCTTTTTTGCTGGTTCTTAAGTCTGAGGCACGCTTTGTTCGCTGCCCCTTGGTAGTGTGGTGGAGCTGGAGCAGCTCTGTAGGGTTTCCTTGCAGGTACCACGGAGGGGACGTGTACATCATCGACGTGTCGCAGTCCGTGGAGCACGACCACCCGCATGCGCTGGAGTTCCTGCGCAAGGACTGCGCCAACGTTAACGGTGAGGGGCTGCCCTCCAACCCTCCTTCTGGCAGCTGGCTTACTTAGCAGGATGGACTCACCTTATGTTCTGTCAGGTGTAACTGACCGTAGAAGCTCTCAGGATTCCATTAAAATACTTCCTCTCCTATGTTTTCATGACTTTCTCAGGGAGCAGTGTACTGTGCTGAGGTCAGTGTAGTGCAGCCTATTTTCCTAGAAATTATATGTCTGAAGTGAGTCACGTGGCTGAATCTCAGACTTGGGATAGATCTAAGATCACTCCCAGCCTGCAGCAGTGTTCACTGCAATCTTAGCTTCTCTTACTTAAAAAGCTGTGCAGATATATTGATGTGTTGTCTTCTGTGAGTTAAATCCACATCTGGAGTTCCTCAGCTGGCAAGACATTTCTGTGTGTTATAAAGCTCCCTGCACTTAAGGGCAACTGAGAGGAGGCACAGAGTAATTAATTAGAAATGGTATCACTTGTCATAGTATTTTGATAAGTTAAGTTTAATGGTGTTTTTCTCTTGAGAATTTGTCTTCATGTGTGAATATACATGTTGTGTAACAGACACACACCTCCTGATAGGGTGTGTCCTGAGGATAAAAAAATAGCTCATTATGGCTGCTTTTGTCCCCCCTTTCTTTTCAGATTGCCTTTTTTCTTATTTTACGGAGACTCTTGAGAGTCTGCTGCATAATTAGGAAAGAACTGTGTGCATGCTGTATGTCTGTTGATATCCAATATGCTACTTTTTCCTTTTATTCCTTTTCACTTCATACATTTCTAGTAACTCCCTTCTGGCTCAGCTAGCTGCACCCTTGCTCTTTATTCATGTTTTTTGACTTACTCTCCCTAGATATTCTAATGTCTCAGTGGTTTTGGTATTGTTTTGCTTGTTTTCTGTCACTGAAACTTTCTCTGACTAAACTTCCTCTTCCTTAAGAAACACTCTTAAGTGTCTCTTAAGAGACACTGGTTCTGCCCTAAGTGTGGTCTTTGCAGAGATTAGTGGTTCCATGGGCACAGAGAGCTGCCTCCAAACAGTCATTTTTACTCTTTCTATGATTAATTTATCACAGTGAGAGATCCTCTGGGAATTTTAGTAGGAAATATTTATTAAACAGTCCTCAGTGTCACTCACTGCTGCTTTTCAGAACAGAAGTGCAGTTTATGAATTTGGTCATAATTGATTTAAGAAACCAATTCTGAGTGTAGTAGTGAGGAAGATTCTAGAACATCAATATGTCTTCCCCTTTTGAGTGGATCATAATGAGGCTGTACTGTACTTGTTTCTCTCTGGCAAAACTTTGAGGTCTCCATTCCTTATTTGAAATACTTTTTTTTTTTTAATCTTAGTCCTTGCAAATACAGCATCTGTCTTGAGTTCTTCTTAGCTTGTACTCCGTTAAGTCAGGATCCTGCTGAAATTGATTTGGCTTTTATATTATGCAGTTTTTGACCTTTTAGTGTTTGTTGCATCTGGGAAATGAACAGTTTTATTTCAGATGGCCAAGAATCATCTGGTAACTAAACTTCATATGATGTAAAATGTGCTGCTGAGACTTTCCCAAGTCATCAGAGTTTTTGGCTTGCTGGAATTGTCACTTTAACATTCAAGGTGCATATGTTAGATGGAATTACTTATGGGTTTTGTCTCTCCCTTGTTTCCTGGCAGACTTTTTCCAGAAGCACAGCGTTGCAGTGATGACAGTGAGGGAGCTGTTTGAATTTATTACTGATCCTTCCATCACAAGTGAGAACATTGATGACTACCTGTCTAAGGTAAGACCTCATGGCCTTGTTACTAAGAGGACTAATAAAATCAGATCTAGTTCAAGCTCCATCATCTCATTCTACTTCCTACTATAAGAAAGCCAGCACATGACGTTGTGCTAGTGCTTCAGAAATGCATGTAGGTCTTTTCCATTTATACCATTGTAGGGTGACACTGCTTTCATTGCATCTTTTCTCAGAAGGTCTGTCTAATCATGAAGATTCAATTGTCTGTTTGAGGTGCTGTAAGAACCAGGATGCTTTAAGTTAGCTCTTCCTTTCTGGCATGGAGGAGCTCTCCAGAAATATAATCGTGCTTATATGGATAGCGGTGTTGTATGTCCTTGCACCGTGCTGGGGCTGCCACAGTTTGGTCTAGGGGAGCAGCGAGTGTGTTTTCCCTCTGTTCCCTCTGTGTTCCCTCTGTTAGTTATGATCCTGATCTGCAGCAGTGTGGTCACCGTTAGGTGTCGCTGAAGGCATTCCCATAGGGAAAGCTGGAGTGCGTGTGAGTGACTGTGGAGCACAGGGAGAAACGCAGATGGGAATGGTTGGATGTGATTCTAAAGGCTTAGTGGTGCGATTCTAAAGAGTGATAATGCTTTTGTAATGTTTTCTATTTCTTTAGGCAATGGAAATAGCATCGAAAAGAACAGAGGAGGAAAGATCCAGTCAAGATAAAGTGGATGAGGAAGTGAGGATTTCTGTTCCTGCTGTGAAATTAATATTAACCTTATCTCTTCTAAACCCTGAAAAACGTTCGGTTTTCTTTGGAAAAATGTACAGTTGATGATAAACAAAATATTGTTTGTGATACTGAGATGTCTTGAGACGTGAAGTACTAAGGGATGCCATGTGTAAAAGCTGACAGCAATAAGCTGTTAGAAGGCAAATGTTCCATTTCCTAAACCAGTTTGTTTGCTCACATCTATGTCCCTTGGTGTATCCTCCTGTTCAGGTTTAGTTAACAAAAACCTGAATAGAGAGATGTGATTATGCCCCTGGTTTTGGACCAGTGATACAGAAGCAGGCTATTTGGATATGTGCATTGGCAAAATTGCCTATCCTAAGCTCCACTCCCAATCTAATTCAGTTCTTCCACTGCTTTTATGTTAAGTGAAGCTACCTCAAGTCCATTACAGAAAACTGTTAATGTTCTGGAAATGCTTGATGTAAAGATAGAACCATTTCTATCTTAGTCTTAACTGTTCCAGAAGAGTTTAAAAAATACCAAAACCAACAAAAACCTCTTATCTTTGGGGTCAATACTACTTGATTTAGTCAAGACTTCAGAGATCTCACTATCTGCTTCATGCTTTGCCAAGGAAAGATGTTTTTTGTTTCCCAGTGTAGCCTCAGCATAAAACTACTGAGCTGTAGAGTCAGATTCTAGTGTTTGGTAGCAAGCCCATCTTCTGCAAGCAAGTTACTCCTTTGTAACTGAGGTAACTGTGTGAGGTACTAACCTGTAAGAGATGGTTTCCTAGCATCTAAGTTCAGTTCATTTCTCTTAGACTTTTCATGTGAGCATGGCTAATTTGTGCCACTTCCTTGCAAAAGAGTAGAGCTGAGTAAGGGCAGTGGGGGAAGTGGGGGACTGTGCTTTATGCACAGCTCTCAGATGAGCAGTGATGGTCACAGAGTGTACTGAGTCTGTCCTGGGACTGAGCTGATAACCTTGAAACAGAGAAGCAAAACACATCTCTGATCTGGTAGGGCTGTAAGCCTCCTGAAAGACTGTTGCAAATGTGACAAATTCTAAGTATGTTGTTGATCCTGGAGTTAGTTTTTATTGTACTGTACTGCTGCAAGAACTTTTTTTGAGTTGGACTGTAGGTTGAAGCAGGTATTGTTACACAAAGAGATTAAGTTTTGGCAGTGCATTTCAATGGAGTTGCCTCCTGAAGGCTTTATAAACATTTCAATAAAAACATTAGAATAATTCTTAGGATACAAAACCTTAGGACTCCGGTAGGCCAAGGTATGGCGGGAGAATTTTGTAAGTGAGCTGATGGGAGTCACACTAAGGAAGGAGCCTATTAGTTGTGATCTATCAATAATGTCTAGGTTGCACATTAAGTGTGCTCCTGGAAAAAATAACCAAACAAAAAACAACTCTGTAGTTCAAATGGTAGTAGATGACTGCTATGTTCATTTGTTGTTTCTCTTGATCGTGATTCTTCTCCTGAGGATGCATAATTAAGAGAGAAAAACATGATGACACTATGTAAATTAGTAAGTCTCTGTTTCCTTTCACTGTGCTAGGTATTTAAGAAGGCCTACATACCTCGAACTCTGACTGAAGTTAAAAACTATGAGAGGGATGTGGACATCATGATGAAATTGAAAGAAGAGGATATGGCATTGAATATTCAGCAGGATAATGTGAGTAGACATGCTGAGGCCCTGTAAAAAAGAAAGGGGGAATATGAATTCTTCTTACTGGAAACTGTTAGCAACAAACAAAAACAGAAGCTTTGCTACCAAGGTGTGGAGTACTAAATCTATATAATACTTTTAAATTGTCCAGTTAGTGCTTAATGCTAACATTCTGGATTTTATCCTGGATTTTATCATTTCTTTTGTAAATTTATTTTTAGATAGTAATTTTCTCTGTGCACAGAGAATTAAGACATAATTTGATAATGCAGTTTCTTCTCTCTTGGAGCAGATTCTCTACCAGACTGTGACAGGACTGAAGAAGGATTTGTCCGGTGTTCAGAAGGTGAGAAGGTCTTTTTGAAATTCTTCATTTTGACCATTTTCAGAAAAGTGCTTACAGGTAGTTCAGAGAATGCCTGGTCCTGCAGGTGGCACCAGGAAAGAAGCCTCCTGTGTGGAGAGTGACTATTTGTGTCCAGGATGGGTCTGGCATGGCAGTCTGTCTGTTCAACTCAGAACTTGCTTCCCTGCACTGTGGCTGATGCTGGCTTGCTTGAGAATGAAATTGTAATCCTTGCTGTGGCCATGATCTCTTGATCTCTAAAGTTAAGGTGAAGATGAGGGAAAGTCTTTCCTGATTATGGAAAATGTCATTGATTTAAACTGTTGCATGACTGCAAGTTTTGATACACTCATATGTGATATTGCATAAAGAACAGTCCTCCAGTATAAGGCATAAAATGTTATGTCTTCCTGTATTTGAAGTACTTGACAGTGGCACTTCTGTAAAGTACCTTGGATGAGAAGTTGGATACAGATCACTGGGAGCCATGTCATTCAAGGCAGAAGCCCTGGGTGGATTCCCCCTCCTTATTTTGCTCTCTGGTAGTGGTGTAGACTCTTGATTTAAAATGGAAATATAAATATGGATGGGATCAGTCTCCAGGCTTGTTTAAGAATAAGTGAGTGTTCCAGTGCAGATATTTGTGTTTGCAACACAGAATACATACAGTGCCCCCAAGGTAGATTTGGGCATGATCCAAGGATAATTAAAAATAGGCTTCCACATATGTTAGCAAATTGCTGTTTAACTTAGGGAAATTAGTTTGGGAGTGCAAATAACAGCTGTGCTTTGAGCCCTGACCTAAAAGAATCCGTGTTGTACATTCTAGATTTCTTGTTCTTAGTTTGGCTTAACCTACTTTTCATTCTTTATCTTGAGACTCAGTGAGGGTGGTGGTAAGGGAGATAGCATCAGATTGCTCAAGGGTTTCTTTGCAGCAGATTCTGTTTCCTTTTTTGTGAATATATGTATATATATTGTGCATAAGTGTGTATGTATGCTGTCATTAGGTTTTTTGGTTGATTTTGATTTGACATAATTCTTGATATATCTTGCAGATTCCTGCACTTCTTGAAGAGGCAGACAATTCAGAAACAGACTCTGATGATGATAATGATGATGGTGGCAGCTCAGAGGACTCTGATTCAGGCTGTAAAGAATCTGTACATCCCAAAGATAAACCTGCTGAAGTTACCATGGACAAAAAGGTCAGCTGGCTGGGAATTGTTTGGTTTTTTCCATCTTTGCTTATATGACACAAAAAAATTCCAAACTCAGTGGCTCTTACTTCCTCTTGTCTGAAGCAAGCTGTGGACCTTTCTTGTTGTGGAGAACAAGACCAGAGGCAGTAGATTTCATTGGGGATGCCTTTTTAAACGTGGTTTTATGTAGAGCAGTGTGGAACACAGCTCTCTGTAGCTTAGGCAAAGCTAGAAGAGAGCAATCTACAGGGAATTACAGGGCTACACAAGGTAGAATTCAGTGAAGCCTGGGCAGCTTTTCAGTCCCTCTGGCTACACTTCCAGACTTCGGTGTTCAGGTTTGTGGCTGTGGTCCCCCATCAGCCTCCTTATGCCCAGACAGCTGTGACCACTTGATCTGTACAAGTGGAGATTTGGTGACAGTGTACCACAGTGGCTTTTGCAGTACCATTAATACAGGCTGGCTAGCTTTGCTGTGGGCAAGAGGTGTAATGCAGTTCAGCAAAGGGATTATGATTAGGGTCTAGGATTTGGGGTTTTTTTGAGGTTTCATTTTCCAAACTGTGGAACATTATGCTTAGTTTTGGTGAGGCTTTCTTGCAGAGTATCACTCATGAGTGAGAGCCTTTTGGCAGCCTTCACTGTCTGTAAAAAAAGAGTGAAACTAGTGGGCTGAAAGGGTTCAAGATATGGGACACTGCATTTTAGGTTTCTCTTCCTAGAAAAGATAATATATTTCATATCTGTCAAATGGAAGTGCAATGCTCTACTACACACTGCCAGTCTAGAGCTGCTGCCTTTCAGTTGTGAAGCAGGGAAGTCTTGGCCACTTCTCATCCTAATTGATAGGTTTTCATCTGGACTTCTTTTTCTGTGAGATGAGGGGTTTTTTGGTAACCTGTGTGTTTAGCTGTAGGTTGAACAACTGATTAGCAGCAATTACTTCTACCTGCCCCTTCCAATTTGCTGGCTTCTTGTTTTCTAATTGAGTCTCACTCCTTCTGTGGGTGGCACAGATGTACAATGTGTTGCCATAGCATGGCATTCTTTCCTGTCAGTCCTGCTGATGATCAGCTTGCTCTGAGTTATCAGCACTTACTGGATCAGTATTTTTGCATGACACATAGAGACACGTACTATAGTAGTCCTCTGGTAGCAGAAAAAGTAGACCAGATAACCTGTTGTTATCTTAGGTGTAAATAGCAAGAGTTAAGAGTGCCTCTTGTTCACTTTTTTCAAAGGTTGCATGAAACTTGGGTTCTAACTAGTTTGAATTTTGTCCTGTCAGTACCAGTGTGCAGGTCTGGGCTCCACCTCCAACCTGTATTTCCTTTTTCCTTTCCCCTCACCATTCCTATTGTTTTTTAAAAGTTTCTTTCTCTTGATAACCTTATTTTTATGTCGCGTGTTAATTAACTTGTTAATGTAACGATTGACTTGCTTAAAATTCTTCATTCCCTTCTGTCTTTAAATGAATGGTGTTTGATTCTTCATAGGAAAGGAAAAAGATGGTTAAAGAAGCCCAAAGAGAAAAGAGAAAAACCAAAATCCCAAAGCACGTGAAGAAGAGGAAAGAAAAGACTGCAAAAATGAAGAAAGGCAAATAAAATCAGCTTTGGTGCAGAGAAAGGGACGATGTGTTGTGGATTAATCAGTCACCATCTTTTTTTCTTTATTAAAAAATTAAAAATCCTTTATTTATATACATACAGTATAAACTGTAAGGGTGATTTTGTTAATAACATGGTGTAATTGTTTGAACAGTGTATGACACAGGTTTCTTGATGGGAAAGAACGAGTCTAACATTTGTGCCTGCTAAAATTCTTTTACCTGTGCAGGTTTGATTTTTTGCAAAACTCACACTGATTTGTTCCTGTGTTCTTCCTCCCCATGCCTTCTCCACAGTATGAAAGCAACTTGAGCTCTGCAGGCTGTCACAGTCCCTCTGGATAACCCTGCAGGCACTGTGGCTTTGCTGCCTCCCTGTGCTTGCATCACCATTGATGGCCAAGTGCACTCGAGGCTGCAATCCCCAGTTTGACCTTCACAGCCTGTCTGGTGCCTTTGGCTAGAGATCTCCTAAGGGAGGAACTGATCAGGGCTTCCAGATCTTTCTCTCTGCTCCCTTTCCCTATCCACAGAGGGACTGATGCACTCTCACATGCAGTACTCATGTGAGTGCAGGCAGTATTACTGGGGCAAGCAAGACTGGTGTTTTCTCAGCAAATGGAGATGTTTGTTGGGACACTGAGATGAAATACGTGCATTTTGGAAATCAGCATTACATCAGACACAAGAGAGGAGCCAGCCTCTAACTTGGTAGTGAAGGGAGGAGGGCTTGCAAGGCCTGTATCCAGAGTCTCCCAACTCCAAGGGCTTGGACGCTGCCAGAAGCACGGACACTTCATTTCTGCTTGTGTACAGACCTATTCAGGTAGAGGTGGCCTCGGTGATGGCAGCCCTGAGCCTGACTGGTTGTGTTCATCAGTGCGGTGCTGAAGGTGACTGAAACAGTAACAGCTTTGTACACTTTGTCCTTGAAGTCCCATTGGACTGGGGATTCTCCCTGCTGACTGACAGGGCTGTGGTGTGAGCATCTGCTGTGGCAGCCATGGTTCATGAAGGCAGTGCACCAGGAAGCACATGTAGGGCCTAAGGGTTGTGGATGGAGTGCAGAATTGTGTCCAAGTTGTTGCCTTTCCCCGGGAAAAAGTTGTGCACTGGGCAGACCTCGGTGTTTTTGGTCAAGTGTGGTTAGCATGTGTGACTGTGAAGCTGCCTGTGCTTTATTTGGTGTAGCTCAGCAGGGGATTACTCCACCAGGAACTGGTCCGTGGCTGATCTGTCAGTGTGAGTTGGGGATTGTCAGACACAACATTCTCTGGGTCTGGCTGCTCCAAAGACAGGGATAGGTGCTGGTTCTTGGCAAAGAGCCTAGAAGCCTCAGAGGCAGTGTGTCCCATGGGGCAGTGTTTACCTCCTTTACCTGAGGAGACACTTCAGAGAAAGGAGATTGCTCTCATCTGTGCTTGATGGAAGAGGAAATGTCCCAGCCCACATAACCTTGTCTTCCCTCCAGGCCATGCACTGCAGCCTTATCGAGTTTGCCTAGCTCTAGCTGTCCTGTAGCAGGAAGGTGATCCTGAATTTGTCATTTTGGATTGAAACCTTGCTCGCAGTGATGTGCATCAGGACTGTCTGTGCAGGCTGTTCAAAGCATGAGCTGCCTGCCTCAGGTGTTTGCTCTAGGACAGGTGTACATAGCTGGGGGGTTGGCAGGGGAGCTGAGGTGAAGCACAGCCAGAAAAGCTCATGGGGTTGGCTGTTCCAGTGGGGTTTGTGCTTGTGAAAGTGGGCTGTGAGTGCAGTTCATGTGTCCTGGCCACTGCAGCCCTGACAGGTACTAAAGTGAGGCAGGCCACAGGAATGGAGTGGATGGGGAGCTTTTTGGGCCAGGTTCATGAGATGAATCATCTTCCTGGTGATCCCCAAAGCAACAGAATATTTGAAGACTGGTACCTATAACTACCAAAGGCACTATTGGGTGCATGATTGGGTGTGGGGAGGATGAGGATGGGATGGCATGACTTTGTATCCTATGCTAAAGAAAAAGCTTCAAAGTAGCTCCGATACTCAATTATCCCCACTTTTCCTGCAGAGGTGAGGCTCCTGCAAGGTCCACTGTTTGCCATGGCAGCGTATTTTTGCTGTGCCCTGCTGCTGGCACCAGTGCAGACAGAGTAGTGTTACCATATATAGCAGTTCTATCTATACAAACAATGAGGAGAAAACCAGCTCAAAGCTAATGCTTCCCCTTTATCTTCCATAATTTTCCTCCCATCCCCTCTTCCTCCACTCCCCAACATTTACTTGCTGGTTGGGCTCTTGGGTCTCTTGTGGACTATTGCAAGAATCACCATCATGGAGCTCACCTCATGTCACAGCACAAGCAGACAGACTCTGGAGAGGTGGGCTATGGAGCCAGGAGATGACTGAGATGTCACAGCAGCAGTGAGACTGAGCTGTGCCAGTGTGATACCTACTCCTAAGACTGAGAATTCTCTTCTGTTGACTGCAAGCATGTTCCTCCTCTGCTCCACTGCTCACTGGGTGTTCCAGTGTCAAAGTGGAACACTCAGATTACTGTTTTTTCCCCTTTTGAATGAGAATATTTTACTGAGGTTGTGCCATAAACTCACTTGCTTTGTCACTGAGGCTTTGGGAATGTTTCTGCAAACAGGACTTTTGAGAGCTGTCTGTGTTTTTCAAAGCACAACTGTTTTGTTTTCTGTCTTTGAAAATGGATTGGAGTTCAGTTCTGCCTAGCAATTAGAAGGAATTTTTTACAGCTGCAAAAGCAGAACTTTCTTCTGCTTTGATACTCCTTCTGTCTGAAAGTGGTGGAGGAGGATTGGCTTTAAAAAGGCAGGAGAAGGTGCTTTATGCAGAGGGCAGGCTGTGGTGGGTTGTGGCAGAATGCTGCCTGTGATGTTTGTACCAGTGTCGGTAAGAATGGGCTTGAAATTAGTTGTCTAATCTGAGATGCTGTTATTTTTATTATTATATATATATAATGTTTTAGAATGTGGTGAGCATGTGAAAGACATCAAATTCTCAGGCACAGGTCAGATGCTTGGAAAAATGCATTTCTGGGAATTTGCAGCCAGAAGATTTAGTGACATTAGAAAGCTTAAGTATGTAGAGTGGGAATACTTACAACTCTGTTATCAAAGACAAAAATGAAGAGAAGCAATTAATCTTATCTTCCAGGGCCTTTCCAAGTAGTCCTGTCTTTGCAGCCATCCACTGGGATTCAGTGGGAGAGGACTAGGAGATAATGCTATTAATTTAATATATGTTAAGGTCCAAAAAAGTTCATTAGTGAGGCGGTGGATTTTTGGGGGGGAGTTCAGTCCCCCACCCCCTGAAGTTCTGCAGCGCCATATGGTGGATTTGCACTCTGAGAAGTTGGCACTAGGCTTCCTCTCAAGTCTGAGGTCTGTGCCTGGCTGGTATTAATTTGTTGCTTTTTCCACATGATGTATTTCATTATATGTAGCAGTAGAAGCATTGGAAGGTGGAGTTTTGTGGATTCGGTTTCCCTGTGACGAAGCCAGTAAAACCAGCTTTGTAAGGATACCTCTGCTCAGAGATTTTTTGATTCAACAGTGCAACAATGTACAGCTGTGGCAGGCTGAATGCCTGCTTTTGGCCTGTGTGCTCAGGCAAGGGTCACTTCTGTGGTGCTTTGAGACTCGAAAGAAGCGAGGCTGACATTTTCAGGGGAGCGATGCCTCCTGCAGATTTTGGTCACAGGTAGTGGAGGAGCTGATGATGAAGAGCTGTGAGAGTTGGATTCCAGGATACCAGGTTAACTCAGAAAGTTAACTCAGGATTTATTTCGAACTTTCTAGGGCATCACTGTAAAAAAAACCACATAACTTAATGACTCCTTGTTTTTACAGTTGTAATTTTGGTCCTTCTAAACTGTTAGTAGACTTTCAAAGCAAAAATGCCGACCCTTTGCCTTAGTATCTCGTTACTTTTCTGGTCTTGACATGACCTTACGTTCCTTGTGCTGATCTTGGTGTCCTCTAGAGGGAGAAGTAAGTTCATGCTGAGACTGTTGGAAAGTGCCAAGGCCCCTTTAATATGTGGACAGTGGTAATTATGTTTCAATCAGCTACATAACTTGCTATAAATTTTGATGGAGTTGTACATGCACCTAGATATTACTTGGATTCTTTTTCTCCTGAATTTGTAGTTCTTGGACAAAGTTTTTTGAGGACATAGGGGCATAGTTTGTTCTGGGCCAGGCCAGGCCTGCAACGATGGTATTAATGCTGGGTTTAGGAAGAGGTTCCTGATGGGACATAACAAACACCAAGGAGACTTCTTTCCCCCTGTACATATGATGAAGTCTCATGGTGAGAATCTAAAAAATATTAAATAGATCATTTTTCAGCTGCCCAAATTCACGGGCAGAAACATCCATCTTTTGTGTAATGCAAGAAGTAGGAATCACAATTTTGCCACAAACATTAGCCATAAACACAGTTTGGGTTGTTGACAGCTGCTGGGGTTTTTTTCCCCTTCCCCACCTCCCCTCCATGGTTGTTTATTTTCAAAGGACTGACATAAGAACAAACTTGGCCTTTCTTTCTGACATGCAACAACGTGCCTCCGACCTCTGCAGCCTGCCTGGACCTGTAAGCTCTCCTAAGCAGCAGTGTGAATGCTAGACCTAGCCTGCAGCAGTAGGTTTAAGGCTATCTCTCTAATCTACCCCAGAGATCCATGTCTGCAGCAAAGGCCACGAGGCTGGGACTTGCTGTTGGCAGATATTGCTTGGGGGTTTTGTGTGCTTCTTGTTTCCTTTTTTTGTTGTTTGTTTTCTTTTGTTTTCCAAAGACAGCAGGCTATGGTTGCAACAGGCTGTTGCAGAACAGGATGAAGGATGGACAGTGACCCTTCTCCTGGCATTAGGACTGGGTTAAGGGCTGGCATGAAGTGATTGGGACATGAGGACAGAAAGCCTGATTCATAGTTATCTTCTAGAGATTCAGAGCATTTATTTGACATTCCTGCTCTTGAGCATTCTTTTCATCTCTGCTTATTCTGAAACTCAGCCCTTGAAGTGGAACGTGAGCCCTGTGCTCTCTGTGGTCACTTTCCTCCCAAACTCAGCCAGGGGTGTTTGTCTACAGCTGACAGCAGCCCCTCACCCATCAGGTTCTGGGGGCAGATCTGGCTTTTCAGTGCCTCCAGCCCTGAGTGTTAACCCCAGTTCCAACTCTAGCCTTGCCTCAAAACAGGAAAGTCCCGTATTTCCCAGACATCATTCTGGGATGTATGATCAGCACCAGCTGGCACCTAAACAAACAAGAAACAAAGCTGGTTCTGCAGCCCCTTCACTCCATAATCTACACCCATGATCAGATGAAGCCAGCAGCTTGCCAAGCTGGAAATATCCAGAATCATCCTAGTTTGGTGGTACTTCCAGGATCCAGCAACGAAATTCACGTTTCATTCCTCTCTGTCTTTAGCCCTGGCTGTGCGTTGCCTGAAAGATAGACGAGACTCAGGATGGGCAGCTCTGTGAAGTCTGAATGGATATTTGATGCTGAATTCTGAGCAGGGAGATATTGCAGGTTTGCCACCAGTGCTTTGGTTAGGGATGTGGACAGCAAGTCTGAGAAGCTGTAGTATCTCTCTGGATCCTTTACTGTGCAGACTGGTGTTTGTATGGTAGGTAAATTAAAGTTGCCATATTGATAAGGTTGCTGTTGACCTATAAATAATCAAAACAGGTTGGAGTCAAGGTTTGGACAGGGAGTGCTGGGTAAGCAGGCTTCTCACTACATCTAGTAAGGACTGAGTGCTCAGGTGAGGTCTGGTGTGTAGAGTTGTTTGGGGTAAGGTTTGCTCTGAGGTAAGAGGAGCAGTTTTGGTCTGCATGCCAGGGTTTGCATTTGAGATGCACAGAGACCAGAGAAATCGAGTTGGCAGGATAAGATGAAGGCTGATATTGACTAGGAATGGAGAGCAGAGGGTTAGCTGTTGTAGGTGTTTAAAAGAAAAAGTCTAATTTATGTACTTGACATAAGATGTTACTTATAATGCTTCTGCTTCTTCTTAGAAAAGGAATTTAAGGAATTTTTTGTTCTCTCTCCTTGTCAGGTTTCTCATTCTGTGGTCCTCAGTCAGGCACAAGCTTGTAGAGTGTTAAGTGGACATAGGGGTTAAGTGTTGCAGAATGCTGTGTCTCTCTGGGCTATGAAGAAGACTTTATGAAGATTTGAGAGCTACCACTGTGCACTGTAGACCTCAGGTGTGACAGATATCTGGACCCTTGAGGAAATGTAAGGAGGTGAAACACTGTTCATACGTTTGCTGTGCTCTAATAGTGGTGAATATGGGAAACGCTGGTTCTTTCGGTGGTAGCTCAAGTGATGGAGCAGTGGTCTGGAGAGACAAAAATAGAGGGGAAAGAGCAATTGAAGAAGAGAAGAAATTGTTCCTTTGTGGTTTTTCAGCCTCTTTTGCACTACTGCTTGTTCTGGAGGCTGTGACCAATTGGCACTTTCCAGTCCCCCTGCCTTAATGATCCAGCCTCATCTCATTTTCTCACCTTCACTACAGGCTACACACCAGCTACAGATCTGGAAGAGCAAAGGAATGGCAGGGAGAGTTGGAGACTCTTCTTAGGGCAGTTCTCGTTTGAAAAGCCACTCCCTGTGGGGGTATGTGGCTGCTGTGGCAGATTTGCAGTGACTTGCCTCCGTGACATCAGGTGCATCAGTGCAGAACAGGGTGCGAGTCATTACTGGGGATGGGTAGAGACCCGACCAAGAGCTCATCCTGCTGCTGCTGAAGGAAATGGGACTTTGGGCCTCACTTAAAATGGGGCTGAAGGGGCTGCAGCTGAAGAAAGGGTTTCTTGATAATGACATAATTTTGGTGTTCTGGCACATTAGTGTTGGTGGAGTAGAAGAAAGTGAATGGTTCCTTCAAAATTTTTGTTAAAGCGTTTAAAAGAAGAGTTCAGAAGAATCCATTGTGTGTTTTTTTTCCTTTCCCTGAGGTTCTAAAGATTACTGCTTAAAGCGCTGAAAAACTAGAAAATACTCTATTTGTGAAGATCTCTTTTCAGCCATCCAAAGTGATTGCATTAAGATAATATTCAACATTATACACATGGTGGAGAGAAAAGCCAGTCCTGGTCTTTCCCCAAAGTTGAACAGGCTCCAGCCTGTAATGGAACTATTTATTTATTTGAGAGTGAAGAAAAGACAGACAAAATTTGTTATTGCGTAAAGGAATCAGAAACCAATTTGAACTTGCCTTCAGTGTTGGCTTTCCAAGTATTTCAATATAAAACTTTCCCAAGATCCTGGCAAATCCCTGTCAAACTTATTTTATGGACTATTTCCTTTCCCACAGGTGAATGAGGAACACTCTCATCATTTTTTTCATGTGGGGAAACAAGTAGCAAAGCCCACAGATGTTACTGCAAAGCGATTTCAACTTCAATAAATAGAAATGAGAGGTTGGCTTTCTTTGACCAGAAAGGATTCTTTTATAGGAAGCCCATCAATTACATTAAGTGCCCTGTGGCTGCCTATGGGTTGTGCTGTGTAGAATTAAGGGATTACATGGGATTAACAACCTGAGATTATCTCAGTTGGTCAGAGCATGGTGCTAATAATAATATAATAATAATAATAAAGGATGTGTTGTGTACAGGGATCAATCCCCGTATGGACCGTTTACTTCAGAGTTTGACTTAATGATCCTTGTGGGTCCCTTCCAACTCAGAATACTCTGTGCCTTGGAAATAAATTAAATATTTCAATAATGTTGGTGCTGCTTCCACTGATCTGTTTATTGCTCTGGGAGATGTTTAACAGGTACAATTTTTTGAATTGATGAGGCTGGATGATGTGATGTTCTCTTGCTTTGTACTGGCTGGGATGGTGAAGTGTTAGAGATGGGAGCTGAGAGAAATGACATCAGTTTGGTAGCAAGGCTTAAATGAAAGTGAAGTGCATTTTGATCAAATCTAAAAGTAGCTGTTACAGGGAGGGCAGCCAGGTGAACCTATGGCTTTGTACTGAAAGGAAAGTGGACAAGTGAGGGAGAAAAATAAGATGACACAACTGAGATCCTTAAATGTGAAGATGCAGAGTGCATAAAGTCATTGATCAGTGTGTGCTATGCTCTCAGCCATGTTGGCCTCTAGAGTGCCAGTGCACCATACCAGCATGTGTGTTCAGACTTGGGCCAGCTCTTTACTGAAGCTTTCTGCTGCCTCAGAGTTATGTTAGCCAGAGCCATGAAGAGATGTAAGCTCCCAGACCAACATTGTGGGTCCTACAAAAGCCTCCAATGAGTGACCCCTTCTGGGAGTTTGCTTTGTATTCGAAGAGTGGTACGGAAAGAAGACACAGAAATTCATGTGGGAAGGCAGCTAAAGGCAGACGTCAAAACTGTAGCTTGTTAGGAATGGTTTTACTTCTGGGGTAGCTGTATCCTCACATCACAGAGTGGCTCCCAGGCTATTGGATCTGGCAGGGTTCAGGCGGCACCAGACAAGGAGACTGAACTGCTTGTGCTTGGGTGGGGCTGTGATCCCACTGTTTTGTGGCGGTACATTTGGGGCAGTTTGACTGCAACACCTTGGCTGAGAGGAAAAGCTGCAGAGCTCTTCCAAGCTTTGTCAGTGCCAAGACCCAAAAGCTGAAGGCAAGAAATGGCTTGATGGGCATGGGTGTAGGAGCAGCTACACGGTTCAGGGCTACCAGGGAGTTTTGGTACTGACTTTGTTTACAGGCCAGTTTAGTATGTTGTTAGCATTTGTGGGCGAAGGGAGTGTGAAGGAGTGGTTTAAAGGAGGAGGGATGTGTAGAGTGACACCTGGAATTCCTCTCCTTTGTAAGAGGAGGATGAGCAACTTTTGTGGGCAGGAGATGGACAGTAGGGGATGCAGTGTTTCCATTTCAAAAGGAGGATTCCTCCCCATCCCTCTTGCAAGTCACAGTGAAACCCTTCCCAATGCTACAGGCCAAATTTTATTCTCAGTTACACCCATGCACCTTACTGAAGTCAGCAATTGTCTGTTTTGCAACGCTGGCCTGATGCAATAACTTGAGGGTTACGTATCTTAGGGGTTCAAGGTGTGCTTGCATTCTCAGCACAGATGGGGACTGTGAATAGTGCTGGACATGGAATTGCTGCTGCCCAAGTAACTGCTAAAGAATAACTGAGGTCAGCAGCATTGCATGGATGGAACTGACTGCACGAGGCTGGGAATAGTCATGCGGCATCTGGGATTTCATTAGGACCCAGGAGAGACCGACCCATCTCTCCTTCCAGCTGGAATGCCACTTTCCCACATCAGACACTCCCTTCAGTAATTATACCCTTTTTAGACTCACCCTTTAGCAATTACTCGTCTAAACCCTGCCTCAAACTGACATCATTGGAAAGTCCAATAAAAATATGGCAAGCTTTTAAACCATCCCAGGAAAGCAGAATGCTGTATTATTAGCAGCATTTCAATGCAGCTGTTTGATGATGGTTTTCTTAACCTTATCTCTTAACAGGAGGAGTTTGAGTTCCCTCCCAGCAAACAGCCTGAAGAGTCAGCAAAGGCCCTGCCTCATCCTCAGTGATGTACTGGCCTGAAAGGGCTCTCTGCCAGTTCCTTTCTTTTTCTTCTTTTTAACTAATCTTCACAGTCCTGAACACATTTTCCTTGAACAACCACTATTAAGCTTCTCAGACCTCAAAATATTGTCCATCACTAAGTCTGTAGCTGTCTTTATTCTTGTTTTTCAAAATATTTCTATGGTCATTCTTTCAAAATTTTTAATGTTTTTTTTTCAAGCTGACCACTTCTTTGAAAACATAAGGGCATATCCAGAACTTGCACTCACTCTGGAAGAAACAAAACAACAGTAACTTGCTTTACTTTTTAATTTTTTTTTTTTTTGGAGGGAGAGGGTGATAAAACTTCAAATTATTCCATGAACTGGACCCTCTATAAGGACACAGAAAGTTTTCACTATTTTAGTTACAGCTGAAGCTGAAGAGTTGAACCTGAAATGAAGCAGAGTTGAAAGTTTTGGGGTTTTTTTCATCACGATCCTGTCTGAACTGGCATAGGGCTCATCCTAATGACATCAGAGTTGGTTGTTTTTTTTTTTTTAATTCTTGGTTTGCATGGGAACAGTACTCTAGAAAAAGAATGTTCCAAACAAATAGTAAGAAAGGAAACTACATCCTTAAAAAAGTCAAGGAAGCTAATTGGAAAATTTAGCAGGGAACGATTCCTGCTCTGTAACACCTGATGATGGAAGCATGAGGCTTTGCAATTGTAAACAGATTTTCTTTCCACCCTGCTTGGCAATCGCCTTCGTTTCTTGGGTGTAACCCTTTCATGTACGCAGCTGCACTCCCCATTCCCACAGCCAGGCATGCCGGGTGAACGCTTTGATCTCTCCTTCCAGCCTTCTCTTGCTTGCATTGTGTTTGTTATAACTTCTTCAACTCCTCCAGAGCAGGGCGTGATGGATGATCCTTGAGGACCTGCCCTCTAGATCTCTGTGATTGTACTGAGTGGATGGTTTCTCCCTGACAGGTGCAGGCACGTTGATTTAAAACCAAACCAAAACAAAAATCTTTTTAGTAAAGCGAAACCTACGTGGTGTTAACTCCTTCCTCTGCTCTCCTGCTTGGGGCAGGAGAGCAGAGGCTCTGCTGGGCTTCCCTTTCTGCCTCTGGCACCACCACCCCTTTGAATTGCAAATGCCTCACCCAGAACCGGCTCCTGTCACTCGGTACTAGCTGTGGCTGTTCCTCCAGGAGTGGGATGCACCAAGCCCTGCTCCAGCTCTCTGTCTTTTGGCAATGTGCTCTTGCTTTTCCTTGGTTCTCTGCAAGTTGTTTTGACTTGTTTTTTCTGTGGTACTGACCCAGTGGCCGTGGGAGTCAAGGGGCTTCTCCTGCAGCTCGCAGCAGGCTCGAGGGAGGGGTTGGATCAAACCCTGTACTGGTGGCATGCTGAAACCCCTGTTAACATAGATCTCCATACTCTGCCCTGATAGATGCCCTACACTGTTCAAAAAGGCACTGCTTGTCTTTCCAGCAGCGCCCCTGCCCCTGAACTACAGTGGTATTTGAAATTCTTTGTCATGTTTGCAAAACACCAGAAGTTAAAACAATTGTCCAATTCTTTTCTTCCCTCCCACATATATATACTTTAAAAACTAGTTGCAGACCTCAAGCTCTTTGCAAATCATTAGTGTTTCTTCTTGATGGTTTGAAGGTTTTAGTGTGACTGATCAGCCAGAGGAGGACCTTCTGGAAGATGCGAAATATCTCCAATCCCTACTTCTGATATTAAAGAAACCTTTTAATTTCTGAGGTGCTACACATGTACTCTTACCATGTCCAGGGAAATGCAAGAGGCACACAGGATACTTTGATATCAGGGAGACCTAAGCACCTCTCCCATTAGCTATGTGCAGGTGTATTGGCAAAACTGTAGCTGTCTGTTGTAAGAGAACATGAAGCCATTTTCTGCATATGCAATTTGTGAAGCAATATCAAAAAGCACATTAAAAAAAATATATATGTTATCTTGACTATTTAGGCAATTTGGAGTCAGGTGTTTTCTGTGCTTTTGGGTGGGCATGCATCACTTCGAGCTGATCCCTTCAAAAACCATATTGTGGAATTTTCTTTAATAATGGAGGAAAAAAAATAAGTCACATCCCCAGTCCACCATTTGGAATTTGCCTGAGGAGTTTGGATTGAATGGTACATTGAAAGAAGATGATATACAAAGAACATGTGTCAGCTCAGCTAGTTTTTAATCTGTTCCATGATTTGCCCACACTCAGCAGCTTTTTTTTGGCTGCAACAGAAAGCCGGGGCAGTGCTTCAGGCAAAGGCGTCACCCAAGCTACCTTAGTTGATGAAACTGAAGTTGCTTCCTGAGCATTTCTGTTCTATACCTTGCTGGATGAATTGTCTCTGCATCTGTGGCCAATTTGGATATCTGCAAGTGATGGAAGTGCAGCTGCTTAATGTATGGCATCTGATCTGGGACCACCACTGGGAGGTCATCCTTGCTGAAAGTGAGGGAGGGATTAAAGCCAGCTGAAGAAAAAAGGGATTATCTTTATGGTCGTTCTGGATAATGTTTTTCCATTAATTCTTTTCATAACAGATGGAAAAGACTAATTCCCTGAAACATCTGAGGTTCAGGTTTTTTTCTGGTGTTTTCCTTTTGGTAGTGAATTATTGGGAGATGGCAGGAAGGCCTGCAGAGGGCTGCCTCTTCTGAAGCCTGTGCAAGAGATTTCAAAATAGGAATTAAAAACCCCAACATTTTTGTGAGTACTCAGGCCTGAATTAGCAGGGCCAATTCATTTGGATGCATTTGATCTTGATGATTTGAAGGCAGCAATCCTTCAAGGCCTTGCAAATGGGGAAACCCCACAGGGACAAGCTGAGAAACAGCAGGAATCCCATCTCCCTTTTCTCTTATTTTCTCATAGTTATCAGAGATACACTGACTACCCCTTAGGAAGGTTTAGTTATCACGTTTGTTGGCAGCAGAGTGTGAGTCATGCAGATATATGTGAAAGCATTTGGCATGAATATTACCAATATTCCCTGAAGTGTTACTTAACTAGTACTTGGATAGCAATCCTACATACAGTCCACAACCAGGCTCACAAAAAAAGTATGGCCTGTCAAGTACAAGTGTGGGTATTAATGCAGGGATTAATATAGATTTTTGTTATGCAGAGAGGTACTGACCTTGTCTGTGTTGATTTGAAATTAAGTAGAAAATGACTATGATCAAAGAGGTTCATCAGATAAAAGTCAATACAGAACAAGTTCAGAAAATACCATGTTTCTTAATTTTAATGAAAACAGATGGTATTTCTCCAACTTTTGAGTTTCTGTAAGAAAAAAACCCCAATGACTATTTTTCATCTCTTTCAGTGAAAATTGTTCTGTGTAAAAATGTGCCATAAATGTCCTTCTTCCAACCACAGCTCATTAATGTAAACCTCATAAGTCTACTATGTAGGACATATCCAGCTTTGACTATTTAGACCATTAAGAAAAATCCCTTTTGATATTTTTTTCTGGCTGAGAAGTGAAGATAATAAAAATAATGTTAACATATTTACAAAATCTCCCAGTGCTGGCACAAATACGAAGTGTCCTAAAAGGGAAAAACACTTGCAAATGTGTTTCTCACTTAGCGTGAGAGTGTTAACTTTTTGAAAAGAAAGTAACAGACTTTATTTCTTAGTTATTTCCATTCTAAGGCATCACACAGGGCACTGTCCCACAATGATATCTCTGAGTGATTATGACTCTTTGTGTGCATGCACGTAACACTGAGATGTGTGTTTGCAAACTCTAAGTAGCAGGGAGGGGGTTGCATGAAATAGGTTCATGTTTCCTGCATATTTTGGGGCATGCATGTGTATCTGACCTTTGCTAGATCTGATGATGTCAGAAGAGCCTGTATTCCACACATGGGCATTGTGCAGCCGCTGAGATGACAAGCATTCCTCAAGTAAATGTCATCCCCAGTTCTGTGTCTGATAGAAAAGTCAGGTTTCTTCTGGAAGAAGCTGTGCTGCAGGATGCCTGGTACCCCTCTGCTTGGCTGGTTGGTTGTTCATGCTCTGGGGAAGGGATGGGGAAATCAGTTAATGAGGATGATGATGATGACTGATTGAACTGGACTTCATTTCAGTCACAGGGAAGCAATGCTCACCAGTCAAATGCAGCACCACCAAATGTGTCAGGCATTCAAACCACTGGTCTGCTGGGAAAATGGAGCCTCCAGGAGCAACACAAAGATGTCTGAGGAAAGCCTCACTGAACTGGGAGATGATGTACATATGTGATTACTGAAATCAGCGTTTGGGTGGAGTATAAATCCTAATTTTATAAGTACTCTGGTGGATTTGTTGTCCTATGTGTCCATTACACCCATAAATACCTGTATGGTGTAATTACTGGAAGAGCAAAGTCAGTTACTAGAAGATTACTGCCATGATAATTAGAAAGGTACAGAAAAACAAGGAGCTTTCACCAATTACTGGGAGAGATGTCACCCCTGGGGTAAGGCAAAGTAAATGCAGAAGCACAGCTATGGAGGGATGTCATCAGTGGGGTGAGAAAATCTGTAGGTGTGTCTGCTGGATGGATGGATGGATGGATGGATGATAGACAGACGGACAGACAGATGGCTGCTAAAGGCTTCCACCAACACTTGTGACAGTAAGGAGAGAGAGAGGCACAGTAGCTCACTCCTGCTCACAGTAGCTCATGAGGCCCTGTGCAGCCACAGAGCCCATTTTGGTCCATATCAATGGCAAGAGAAGAGCAGCTAGGAAGAGCAAGACATGGCAGGACTTGTTCTCCAACCATAAATTTTACAGTAGTGTTTCCTGCATTGTAGAAAGGTTTAAGCAGGTTTGGGGTGCTCTTTGTGCTGTAGGAGCCTCTTTCCAGAAGAGGACAGAAGCTTAGTAGATGTGTGAAAACAAAGCTTGGTGGGGGAGCAATATTATCACTATCCCATGTTGTTATGTGAGATCTCACTGTGGTTCATCTGGGGCTGGGTGGGAGCTGGACACACAGAGAGGGATTTCTCAGCATCTTCCCCAGCAAGTTAAGAAGGTTTTCAAATAAGGTAATGGTTTTCAAATAAGGTAAAGGAACTAAATCATCAAATCCAGCAGGCACAAGCATATGCTGGTAAATGTCCCTTGCCTTTCTGTTCCATTTGGGAAAAAGGAGGTAGGAGGTAAGAGTAGGATGGGGCTCACAGAAGCAGCATCCTGAAGGATTGGTTTTACACGCAGCCATGGGGGTGAGTCACAATCTGGGGCGTTGTAGCAAAAAGGACTGGACTCTGCTGACATCACCTGGAGACACAATTCTTCCCCATCCATTCCCAAAATGGAAGATACTGCTGCTTTTATTTGGGCTAGCCAAGACTGTAGCAGGTCAGGACTAGTTGTAAAAGAATGTGTTCATCCATACCAAAGTGAAACATTCCAGTGAAAATATCCTTGTAGCAAAAACTTATCTGGCCATATTAACTAGGAAAATCTTACTGGGCATTGCAGTGACGGTGTGGATTTTCCCTCCTTCCCTCTATTATCTGTTGTGTCACTTGCAGTCTTTGCAGGCAAGGGACAATGTCAGGCTTGGTGAGATCCTTCTGTGATATAAAAGATATTACTCAGTGCTCATTATCAGTACTGTTTGCTTGGATTACATTGTCTTTTCAGGTTGAATACACAGTACATTAAAAAGCACACAGTAATAAAAAGTAACAAATGGTGGAACTATAAATGTATTTTGGCCCACTCTTCAGCTGCTGGAAATTATTCTGTATGCATCAAAACCTCCTGATAAAGTGATAAAATATATGTTTAAGCAGATTTGGGAAGATACATTAATAAAGCTAAAACCATGGTGACAGGCAGTTCGATAAAGTGGCTTCAAATAAAAAGCTTTTGACAGAGGTATTCAGCAGGATGGCTTTATGAGTTCTCTTTCTGTGCTGATTATTGCATGTGCTTTTTGTCAGAAGGAAGACGGGATTAAAACCAGAGCTTGTCTGAGAACCACGTTGAAGGATGACATTTGGTATTGGCAAGAGGCAGCAACATTAAATGTCATTAAACACTACACACCAACTGTGTTGCTTCACATAGAACTCCTTGGCATTGGTTACAAGGCACAAAATGGGCACTGAGTCCTTCCCTCTGCTTCTTACCTTTTTTTCCTTGGCCTGGTATGCTAATGAAAGCCCTGGCCCCGCTCTTTCATCTTGTCCCACATTTTCCTTTGTTGATGTAGAAAAGGAGCGAGGGAGGGGGCCTGGGCTGGAGAAGGAGAGATAAAGCAAGTTTGTCTTTGGCTGAGTCAGAGGACAGTCAGATGAAGAATTTTCTTTGTAACTTAATAGCTGCATTAATCACTGGAACTGCAGCTACTCCCACTGATGGCCAGAGAAGGGCTTCAATTTCTCACAACTTTGCTGATCCCAAGTGAGTTGTCTGCAAAAGTGCCCTCCTAGCAGGAACAATTAGAGTGCTTTAACAGGCGGGCAGGACATGTGGAAAGATTTTTAATTATATTGCATTAAATACAGCCCAACCTCACAGTAGGAACAATCTCTTTATGCTGTTTCAGATTAAGTGAAATTATTTTGTCTAGTAGTCATGTGATAAGAGCATCCCTGGGCAACTGGCTAAGAGTGGCTGTTTCTTTAAAGGAAGTAAGGTCTGGATTTATCAGTGCTAGGTTCATGGTTGGACTTCATGATCTAAGAGGTCTTTTACAACCTAAATGAGTCTGTCATTCTATGTTAATGCTAATACTTTATCACACTGCATGTACTGACAAGGGGCTTAGTGAGAAGCAATCAGTTTGGTTTGGACGGGGTGAAATCATGGGTTGAACTTGCAGAACTTTTTGACTGTGTTTAAACACACTTGTGTCATGACAATGTAAATTTCTCCCCATTTTCCTTTATGAAGATAAGAAGGGAGAGGTAAGAGTTCTTTGGTGAACAGTTTATCCCAGTGGGAGGAAGTTCAGCACTTCACCCCACTGGGCTTTTGAAATTGCCTGAAGATTTTTGGGCTCTTAAATAATCTGGATTTTCATCTGGATCCATATCCATGGTTTCCAAGCCAAGCTTTTCTAAAATAGCTGCCTGAGTAGCTATAAAACCTAGTGAAAACAAATGGGACGCACTAAGGCATCTGTGAAAACTTTCCTTTAAACAGAGGTGTAGCCCTGATTTCATGTCTGAGACGTTTTGGTTTGTGAATTTTCTTTCCCAGGCACTTTGATGTAAACAAAAAGAGATGTTTTGTTAACTATATCTATGTTATTCATTCCTTTTAGAAGAGGAACTTCTTGGTGGCCCTCTGGCTTAACCAATGTGGTTGAAGAGGTGTTAACTTTGCCCACCAATCATATTGGTATGTGTAAATAGTATATAAAGAAATTGCATTTTGAATAAACTGCTTGCTCACTCTTCCTTGCCTTCTGAGAATTCACAGAGTCACTTGGTGGTTTATTTCGTGTCCTATAGCGTCACAGAGTAACACTTTCCTGGAGGAACAAAAATGACAGATTATTCATTTTTTCTGAATGAAAATACCACAAGGATGGGGGAAAGTGGAGTAAAAGATCACAATCCCCTGAACCATCCTGAAGTCAGACCCTTCTTGTCGATGCTGGTAGCATTAAATCCCCAAGTACTGAATTGTCCCAATTTTGTTTTTGTTAGGGTGTACTCAGCGTCTGCTGTGGGCAGGGATAAATTCAGAGCCTCTAGAGTCAGTTCCTTCACTTTCTCCCAGTCGGGTCTCCTGGCAGTGCTCACACAGGGGACCAGGCTGGAGCAGCAGAGTCTTCCCAGGCTTGAGCTTCCCTCACCTCTTTGTCTGGAGCTTACTCTCTTCTCCCTCGCACTGTTGAGAGCTCCCACCTAAGAAAGCCTACAGGCTTTCCTTTCTGCCTGCCCTCTGTTTGCTGGAGCCAATGTAATGTCTGAATATGCACAGCACACAGGCTCCAGTTTGTGTTTGCCTGATTGCCCAGAGCATGTGGGGTTTTATATCGCTCTGTAGAAGCTGTATCTTCTCGATCTCCGTACGTTCCACATATGATGGATGCAGGCAATCCCACCCGCTCCTAGCACAACAGTCTGGCAGTGCAGGCATTGCTACTATCCAGCCCCATTGCTGCAAACACAGAGTGTTTGACACCACCACAGGCTTTTTTGGGTTTTCCACCCCTTTCTCTCTCCTTTTTGTTGTTGGCAGTGTGATTGCTAACCCGGGCAGTGATTTTCAGTCTGGAAGGCAAGTGAATGTCAGGGAGGAGCTGGAGGCTGTGCAAATACAGAGTGGCAAACGTTCCTGGCTCACTGGTACAACACTGCAGCACAGCGGAGCAGTAGCTGCCAAGGGAAGTGGGCATTTCCTCCAGTTTGGAAGTGGAAAGCCAAATGGATCCAAGCTGCAAAGCACTCCCTCTCCACTGGTGGTTGTCCACGTGGGTTTATTTTCAACTTTTATTGTGGTCCCTCCTACAACTGCAGCTTGTTAGACCTGTAAAAACAGCATCTCATGCTCTCTGCATGGCTGACTGATCGCTACTCACAGCCACCAGTGGCAGAGCCAAGGCAGGCAGGCAGCCAGAGGGCATGTTCCTACCTGCAAATCATCCAGGGGGCATGTTCCCATCTGCAGCTCAGCGTGAGGGATGGTTTATTGATAGTGAGGGGATGAGAGTGTAGAAGCTACCTGGCTCCCCCACACACTGCTCTATGTGAGGGCAGCTCCATGGCAGCAGCATCAGGGATGCATGTGAGAGGCAAATTCTCCCCCCCGGCCCAGGAAAAGGGCCAGGACCTTTGAAAAGGTCAGATGCAGTGTGACTTTGCAAAGAGTCTGCAGGAAATAGTGGGAAATAATTCCTGGGAGAGTCTGGCTGGCATGTTGATGTGGTCTCTTGTAAAGGTGGCTAAACTCTGAGACAAAACTCTTGGCTGGTCAGTGGAAAGTCTTTCACAACTAAATGTGTCATGGAAATACCTGTGTTTTAAGGTAAAGGCTTGGAATGCATAAAAATTTGTATTTGTGCAACCTGATTTTCTATTCTTTGTAAGCTTATTCTGTAGGTTCTCAAATATCACCAGAGGATCTGCAAGATTCCTTTCAAAAGATGGATTTCTAGACCATGGATTGTTTCAGATCACTTCTCACTAATACAGAGGAGAAAAAGAAAATTATTAATTTTGTTCTCATCAAAACAGACATTTCTCAGCACTGTTACAATCATATTCATCAGAGTATCATCCAAACTTATTTTTCTTGAGCAATGTTTCTTTCTGCTGGAGATCACTGCTGGAGCTAGATGAACAGAAAGTCTGGGCAAAATTTAAAGCCTCTGTGCTCCTTTCCCCATTGAATGTGCTCACCCAAGCTTTCTACTTTCCACACTGATGGACTTTCCTAGCCTCCCTATTCCACGTGGGCATGATGCTCAACAGCATCGGTGCAGCAGTCACATGAAGAAGGGAGGGGGGCCAAAGCTGGCAGGGGCAGGACAATATAGACATAAAGGAGATAAACACACACATTATTTGAAAAATGCAATTTCTTCCATCCAGTGGTTAGCTGCAGTGCAGCAAATCCATCCCTTGTGCACAGCTACTAATAGCAACAGATTCAAACTCAAGATGTGTTTGGCTCAATGGGTGGAATTGAAAGTTTCTCTAATTTGGTGATTTTCAGACTAGCATCCAGGATCACAGGTTGCAGACAGAAACCACTCTCTTCCTTGGACCTCCCAAGCACGTTGCAGGAGCCTGGGGAACAGGGCAGGGGCCTCAGCTCTCCCCAGTGATGCAAAAGGGGCAGAGGGCCAGATCCTTACCTTCCTCTCATGCCTTTGAATTAGCTGGAACTCAAACAAACTTATTGAGGACTGGGATAATTTAATTTCATATGTTAGGGGGTGGAGGCCTGCCTATATTCCCCAGTTCTTTAGGACATGTGTGAAGACAGAAGATATAACAGAAGGGAACATGAATGAAACATGCTGAAAAAAGAAGGTAATTGTCTTGGTGAGATTGCAGTTTATAAATATAGCAACTCTATAATCCAAAAAGGAGTTTCTGTGTCAAGTCCCTCTATGTTAGAAATAAACCTATTTAATCATAAATCAAATATTTCTCCAGGCAGCATGTTTGTGCAAACTGAGCTTATTTGCCAGTCATTAAAATTAGTCTGCAGTTCTTTTGCACCTCAGGAGATCATGGTTTTACTGTGAATAAGTGGAAGAACTAAAAATTCTGCCTGTAATGTGGATGGACACTTATATTTCTTAGTCTAAGTCAGGAGATTTAGATATAAGGATACCTAGCTGGTGTCAGACAACACCTAATCTTCTGCTAAGTCCTCCAAGGTACCATAAGCATGGAGTGCTACGTCACAGGATGAAATCAATTCCCTTTTCTTATACCAGTCCTGCTTGTTTCAGTCAGAGCTCCTGGAGGCAAAGGGACCATGCTGCAAGAGGACCACCATGAGGATTTCTTGGGTTTGGCCATGCCCCATGTTACCCCTTCTCTTTTCAGGAGGTAAGTTTGGCAAGAGCCAGTTTTCCAGTGTGCCAGCCCTCCCTCAGGATATGCTGCCTGGCAGGGTTGTGAGGGGAGGGGAAAGGCACAGCAGCTCTCTGTTGAGGCAGCACCACTTGAATGAAGCATGCCTGAAAAATTCCTAACCACAGACCTGCTGTTAGCTGCAGCAAGATAAAAGGCGTATTTTATGAAAGTAACACATTCCAGTGTTGCACATGTGAGTCAGGAGATGGACAGCACGGGCATGAGTGCTTGCTCTGTTTGTTTGAGTCCATCATTTTACATCTATAGGATCAAATGCTTATTATTTCTGCTTAATAATAGATCTTGAGACCATCTTACCTGGCTGTGAGCCACATAATGGGGATGTAATATGCTTTGTTATTTTACTGTGGTTTTCTCCTTTGTTGAAAGACATTTTTTGGAGTATGCTATTTTCTGAGGTCAAATTCAAGATGCAGGAGTAGAACTGTGGTAGCTGGGATGATTTAAAGGTAAAAGAGAGAAAAGGTTTGTTTTGTTCATTAAAAATCTTTTGTCAGATCAACTAATGTGGCTGGAAAGAAAGACAAGATTTCCACCTCAGTATCCCTTTGTCATGTCTCTTCTTTTCCCACCTAAGCTTTCCTAGTCCCATACAAGGTGCCAATTCTCCCATAGAAGGCAGGACTCAAGTGCTCTCATGCTATTTGCCAATCAAGGGATAAGGGGAAGTCAAGGTGTCAGCTCCATAGACCTGTGATCCAAAATGATCCTTTGAAGATGATCTTCCCCTCTTGAAACCCTGAACCATCAACATACAGTTATCTGAAGTAACAGTGAAATTGCCTGTCTTTCCAAAAGTTATGCTTTAACTCAGCCACAAAATGTAGGTTTGATAAAAGATTAGATTTACAAGGTGAGATTGCATAGTTTGTCCTGTGCCAGGGACCAATTATATTATCAAACCAGTTCCTTCTGGCTTTAAAATTTCATCTCTGTGGAAAGTAGCCCACTGTTTTAAGCTATGGCTGTGTGCAGGACAGAGCATACTTAGAAAATGGTCTCTGTTACATCTCTTTCAGCCATCTTGTGCTGGCATATCCATCTGTTTATTGTGTTTGCTGGTTTCCTGAAAGGTAGTGGTTTGCTAACCTTCTGACAGTTTTACTGAAGTAAATCCTTAATACAGGGCCAAGCTGCCATCTTGCTAAAAAAAATTGCATCATTCATAGAAAACATGTATATCATATGCAGAAATGTGTTGCTCTTTTCTGCAAGAGGTGACCAATTCTCTTAAAGAGAAAGATGATGCCAATAGGTCTGGAGAGGTAAGATCTGCAACTCATACACAGGAATTTTTTCTTGAATCCCTTAAAAAATGACAAAATGTATTCTTTCAACAGAAATCATCGGTATTTAGAACTTGCAGGAAAAAACCAAAATGGTATTTTTGTAAGTCCTTGCTTCACATCATGGATTATCCTAAGTGCATCTATTGCTGAAGCTGCCTTCCTGCTATGCTGCCCTCTCACACCCCTTCTCCCCAGGTTTCCCTGTCTTTCTGCACTGGGTTTGGAGCCTGCTGCTCTCACAAGCGATGCCCTTCCTGACCCCTGTCCCTGTATCTGCTCACACATTCCTCCCTTATCTTGCTCTCAGGCTGCTCCAGATTCCCTCCGGACCATAGACCATACTAGACCACACGTGTTTACAGAGCCCAGCTCAGTGCCTTCTCACAAAAGTGGCTTTTATCCTGACACTGAGTCATATGACCTTCCTCTCTTTTTTCCAAAACCTTCTGTATATGCATGAACCCTTCAAACGGCGGCACCCGAAATGTTTCTCCATCCATCTCCATATTTGTAAGTCTGCATATATGATCAATGTTTATATTAGGTAGCTGTTATGCTCTTCTGAATTTGTTCTAGCTGTATTTTACCTAGACTGTGGTGACCTCCGGGCAAAGGCTCTGCTGGGCAGGTTTATAAATCATTAAATACTCCATTAATGCTCAAAAAATAAGAACATTATTCACCTTTGAAAGGACTTTGAAATTAATGTTATGTGTGGAAGCAGCTTAAGAAAAATCTGTGGGGTGAGAATTCAGTCAATAAAGTCAATGGGAATTCTGCCACAGGGTGTTTTTGAGTACAGTCTTACAATTATTGTTGTCCTGTTGCAGGTTTAGGTTATTAGTTTGCTTTGACTTTATTTTTATATAGATAAATATTGTCTATATTAAGCTCCCTTTCTCTCTTAAATGTCACAGATTCAAATGTCTTCTTGCTTTACAAATTTGTAAAGTTGACCACATTTTGCTTGTTAAAATAATGTGACCTCAATGAAGCATATTTTGGTCCCAAATGGGTCACATGGGGCAACACCTCCTCTTTTAGGGCGATATCCAGCTCCAGGGGGAGAAGACTCTAAAATACGCCAAATGTGTGTTGCTATAACGTGCCTGTGCTTAAATATGTGGTGATGTTACAAACTTCAGCCCTGTAGAAACCCTATTGTTTATGACTTTGAGAGGCTCCACCCCAAACAGTAATTAGAGCAAAGCTCCTGTCATAAATCCGCTGGCATCCTATGTGAAGCCGGTGTTCTCGGGAAATAGAGGTTATCTCCTCCTTTTGCTGCTGGTCCTTTGAACTTCCTATGGTCAGGGAATCCTCCTGGTTTCAGCTAGAATAACAATTATGAAACTATCCCTGCTCTCCTGGCTGGGGTTCATGTCTAATTAACTTTAACAGGAGTCATAATTTTAAGAGTGATTTCTCAAAAGCGTTATAGCTCAAGACAATTAAGGCTTGAGAGAGAGCGCGTGAGACAGGGAAGGGAGGAAAACAGAGGCACTCCTTGGGGCAGGGCACTTCATGCGTATTAAAGAGACGTGACTCATTCCTGCCTCTAGTCCCAGCAGAAGTAATACCCTCTGAATAAGTTCTGCGTGCTAGATAAAAACTTGTTTGCTGGTGCAAAAATCGTATTGCGCGTGTTAGAACAAGCACCCCAATGGGCTATTCCCATCAAAAACAAGGCTGCACAGCAGTGGATTTTTCAGTGTATTGGTGTAAATTTTGCACAGGGTTTTCAGCTGTGAAAACTCATCAAAGTCTGCAGAACAAAAGGGAGTAAGGGGAAGGAAATGCAGACCAATGAATGAATGAATGAATGCAGTAGCTCTTCTTGAGCAGGATGTTTTTATTCTTGTTATGCATGAAATATGTGGTAGCAGAAATATGTGGTGTACAGAATACACCCATCAGTCAATTTGATAGGCAAAACATGATTTTCTTGAGGACATGTGAAACTAGAAGGGAGATTATAGCAATGTAGAACATGAAAACCCTGGGGACCTCTGGGTCTGACTTGTTGTGTGTTTATTTAAAAGTAGCTCTGCATGCAGTACTGTATATATGATAGGTATGATCTTAAGCCAGGGCATCCCACAGACCCCTCATAGACACGATGCCAAGCAGGACAACATCTCCATGCATGAAAGTTCCAGCCTTCTGCAAACATACAGGAAGTCATATTTA
This sequence comes from Cisticola juncidis, assembly GCA_013400215.1. NCBI lineage: Eukaryota > Metazoa > Chordata > Aves > Passeriformes > Cisticolidae > Cisticola > Cisticola juncidis. The sequence goes on along the minus strand of VXBR01009394.1, from coordinate 1,202,792 downwards.
GTGACAGAAATCTGAAATGTTTATTTGAAATCTGAAACGATTTTAAGGAAAACTCCTGTTGCTAGTAACAGGGGTGATCCCTCTCATTACTAGCAGCATGGGGGTTTTGGAGGAAACAGGGTGGTTTTTTACCTCAAAATTGGCTCAGAGCAAGATTAACCAAACAGAGCCAGCCAGCGTACACAAAATCCTAACTGATGTTCCTGAGGATGCACTGTTGCTAAACCCAGAGTGGACTATTTCACTGAAGGACTCTATCCACAGTTTCCCCTGGAGCAGCCTTCCAGTAGCCCTGCAGAAAGCTGCTCATCTGCTCCAGATGACGCAACACAGCAAAATGAATATCTCAGTATGAAGAGAGACTACGAGCAAGCCTACACAACCCGTGGTCTGCTCGGGAAGCAAACCCTGACCGCCTCAGGAAGAAAAGTCTGACCCAGGCAGTGGAGCATCTTGTGTCCTTGGAGCTGGGACCTGGGAATTTTGTGCCCTCTGGGAAGGAGAGAGTTGATTTGCTCAGTGAAGAAGCCTGGGGACAAACCAGCATATGTGGTATGGACAATCAGGGGCCAAGGAGTGAAAGAAGGAGCAAACCGCAATGACAGTGTAGATGTTTCCTAAGGATGATGTCTAATGGCTTTACAACATACTGTTGTAAGCAATGAACAATCATCTTCAACCATATCAATCAGCTTGTTTGCCATTTACTCACAAGAATTTTGCATTGTTTTCTGCTTGTTACATTTCTAATGTTAGCATAGCTGTTACATTGTCATCTCATTAGTTTTTTGGCTCATTTGGCGCCTCTTAGAGACACCAAAGTACAGGGGAGATTTTTGGAAAGTATTTTGTTACTATTGTTACTGGCAAAATTATGACCAGCTCTAATATTTTAGTATGTTTGAATGTGAATATCACTAACACTTGGACACATCTATGTCCCTTATTCTTCCATTACAAAAAGAATGCTGACTGCTCCATCTTCTCCTAATTGCTATCATCCAGCAACAAGAAATAAATTATAAAAAAAACCCATGCCCTAGGAAAAGCCTTGTCTTCATCCATCCAAAAGGTAAAGTGTCAGGGTCCCTACTGAATCTATCAGAATTTGTGTTTGTGCTACTAAATAATAAAAGAAGATTTATGTCCTTTGGAACGAGGACATTCCAGATGTGGTGTGGTCATACTGCTAGCAAACCTTTTTGAGGGACAGTGGTGAATTCAAAAGCTTTGTTATGTCAATGATAAGATGTTGATTGGGAATAGCCAACGTGGATTTACCAAGGCTGGATCATCAGATCACACAGGCTTTGCAGGACCTCTAGAGGTCTCCCATCCCACCCCTCCATAAAGTAGGTCCAGGTAGAGCAGGTTTTTCAGGGTCTTGCCCAGCTGGATTTTGAGTTATCTCCAGGGCAGACAACCCACAGCCTCCCTGGGCACCTGCTGCAGTGTTTATTTTCATGGTAAACTTATTTTCCCTGATATTGACTGGGAAATTCCCCTGCTTGAAAAAACTGATTGCTCTGTGTGATAAGGGAAGAAGAGTGCTGTTATCTGCTCTGAATTTAACTTAATCTTAGGCATGATTTCCTAGAGCATCTTTCTATCTAGGCTGGAACATTCTGGTCTGAACAGGTGGATTAGTAGGTGGGTGAAAAACTGCCTTGTTTTTTGAGTTTAAAGGGTTCATATTCTACCTGGAGGCTTTTATAAGCCAAATTCCTCATGGATCTATTCAGGCAATTTAATATCTTTGTCAGTGATGTGAAAGTGGAGACAGTGCGCACCCTCATCAAGCCCGCAGCTGACACCAAACTCACCAAAGGAGAGGGACTGACACAGAGTGCCAGGGCAGAACTGCCACTCAGAGAGACCTGAGAGCAACAGGAAGGGACCAACAGGAACCTCATGACATTTGACAAGGACAAATGTGAGGTCCTGCAACTGGGGTGAAACAGCTCCTTGCAGCAGTACAGGCTGCTGCTGAGCTCTGCAGGCAAAACTCCACAGCCAAGTATGTCCAGTACACAATGAGAGTCCCTTCCTCCTGCTGCCCAGCACGGCTGCACAGGAGCTCTCCTTGGGCACAGCATCTCTCTCATACCACTTTCCGTGTGCCCTTTGCCCAGCTCACGAAAAGGTGGAGCAAGCCCTGATTGCTCCCGCCTCTCCCAGAAGAGCCAGGTTATGCTTCCTCCTGTTCTTGTCTGCATCAACAAGGTGCATTAGCACAAAAGCACAAGAGAGCACAGTGCTAGAGCACAGACTACACAGCAGTCTAGTTCATAATTATTATTTTATTGCTTTCTTGTGGACAAAACTTTTTTCAAGGATGTGGCTAGAGTCTGTCCTGGAGGTGAGGCCATACCAGTCATGCAGCTGGCAGGACTGGACTTGTTCTTAATTTAAACTCACACTACATTTAACAGAGTGGCATGGGCAAGTGAAATTTCTGCTTATATTGAAGGAAATAATTTTTACACTGCGTTAAATAGTTTGTCATATTGAGTGGTTTTATAGTATCTGCTCACAGGTGTTTTAAACCCTACTTGGGCACACTTAGGTCACTGAGACCTAGGCACAAGGCATAGGAGGCATTTGTACAGTGAGCTAATCTGGATTCCTACAGTGCCATTTGGAGGTAATTTTCTAGGAATCCATGCAGAAAAATTATAAAACTGTTGACCCCTGTGTGCCAGCATAGCAGCTCAGAGCGATGCCAAGAAAGTTAACACAAAGTAATCATTTTTCTTCCTTGTTTCCCATCAGAGTAATTTTGTACCTAGAGGGTTGGCTCTGGCTGGATGCCAGGCACTCACCAAAGCCATTCTATCATTCCCCTCCACAAGGGGACAGAGGGGAGAAAACAGAAAGAAGGGTTCATGTGTTGAGACAATGACCAGGAGAGAGGTGACTCACCAAATGCCATCATGGGCAAAGCAGACTCAACTTGGGGATATTAACTGAATTTATTGCTAACAAAATAAAAGTAGGATAATGAGAAGTAACACAAGTCTTTAAAACACCTTCCTCCCCATCCCTTCCTCCTTCTCATTTCTACCTCCTCTGCCATGGTGGCACACGGAGACAGAGAATGGGGATTATGGTCAGGCCATCACAGGCCACATCACAGGCCACAACATCACAGGATGTTCCTGCTGCTGGTCAAAGAGCAGCTTCCCCTGCTCCAGCTTGGGGTCCCTCCTGCAGGAAAGAGTTCTCCATGAACTTCTCCAGTGTGAGTCCATCCCATGGTAACAGTTCTCCACAAAGTGTTCCAACATGAGTCACCTTTCCATAGGGTGCAGTCCTTCTGGCACAGCCTGCTCCAGCAGAGGTCCCCTATGGGGTCACAAGTCCTACCAGGAGACCTGCTCCAGTGTGGACTTGTCTTTCTACAGGTCTACAGGTGGAAAGAGGAGTCTGCTCCAGGGGGCTTCCTGGTTCACAGGCATCCACCTGCTCTGGCGTGGGTCTCCTCCCTGGGTTGCAGGTGGATCTCTGCATCCCCATGGTACTCCATGGGCTGCAGGGATACAACTGCCTTGCTGTGCTCTTCACCACAGGCTGCAGGGGAGTTTTGGCTCCTGGAACACCACCTCCTCTCCACTGATCTTGGTGTTTGTAGGGCTGTTCCTCTCGCATATTCTAACTCTGCACTTCTCTGACTGCAAATTATTTCTGCAATAACTTTTTTTTTCTTTTTTAAATATGTTATCAGAGAAGTGTTACTTTCACTCCTGATTAGCTCAGCCTTGGTCAGTGGTGGGTCTGTCCTGGAACTGTCTGGCACAGGTTCTGGGGAAACTTCTGGCACTTTCTCATAGAAGCCAGCCCTGCAGCCCCTNAGGGCTGTTCCTCTCGCATATTCTAACTCTGCACTTCTCTGACTGCAAATTATTTCTGCAATAACTTTTTTTTTCTTTTTTAAATATGTTATCAGAGAAGTGTTACTTTCACTCCTGATTAGCTCAGCCTTGGTCAGTGGTGGGTCTGTCCTGGAACTGTCTGGCACAGGTTCTGGGGAAACTTCTGGCACTTTCTCATAGAAGCCAGCCCTGCAGCCCCTCTGCTACCAAAACCAGGCCGTGCAAACTCAACAGAGATGTCAGCCTTGCTGGTTCTTATGCTGCTAATCATGCAAAAAAGAGCATTTTTATGGAAACAGCTGATGTTTCCTAAAGGGAACTAAATCACCTTAGCAGAAAAGTGTATCTAAACAGAAAAAAGAGGAAAATAAAACAATAACTTTATTTTCTATGTAACTTACTCAGACCTACTTCCATAGAGAAGATATCATAGATATCCCCAGACATCCAAATCAGATGGAGAGCTGGGAAGAAAACACTGATGCAAAGTAGCTTCTTTAGCATCTCATCATATTAGGACTTTAATTCTCTGGTCTCTTTATCAGACTTTTACAATTACATGGAGCAGGCAACAAGAAGGCAGAAAACTAAATGTAGTTGATTCTGTTATTTGAACTACAAGGCTCGTGGAGGTGTTTGGGAGAAGGAAGCAAAGCACAGCAGCTCCTGAATGCTGAGAAGAACTACAGCGATAGGTGAGGAGGAGAAGGAGAATATGCCAAGTCTGAGACAAACTTAGGCAGCAGTGGAATTTGGTCTAGACTAGAGAACACTTCCACACTTACATCGCCACATTTTGAAAGCTGCAGAAACCACAGATGTTTTATAATCCCCAGTGGCTGTCTTATACTATTCTGGTTCCTCTGATGACACCTGCTCGAGGTTTAAATGAGTTCTAGCAATGGACGTACTTTTATAACAGAGAAAAATACAGCTGGAATAAAAGAGCTGCCATTTCTTATCAACATGACCTAGCCGGAGGTAGGAGAGAGGCTGACTTCAACTTCTCACATCTGAATTTTTTATTAGAGTTAAGGGGGGGACATGAGAGAGAAGGCTGCTCTTTTTTCCTTTCTTTTCTCACTTGTACTGCGAACTTGATAGTAGCAAAATCCCCTGTTGTATGATGAGAATAAAAAAGACTCTTATGAAATTTTCTGAAGTCAATTTTTATTGATTTGGAAAGGCTTTTTCCACACCCATCAATTCTTAAAGCTGTCTTTGCCAAGTAGCACGAGGTCCCTTTGGTGTGGTGAGATCTTGCTGGCTGGGTGTACAAGAATGCACAGCTGGAGCACACAACACTGCGATAACATCTGGAATTTGTACAGAAGGTATCCTGTTAAGGAGGTTTCCAATTCTACCAGAAGATAAATTGCCCTCCATAGCCTCAGGGCTTTGGAGAACAAAATATTCCTTTAAGGATTGACACCTCCAATCCTCAGCTGTGGGAAGCAGAGCTTCTGGCACAGTAAAGAACTGAATCTTTACTTTCCCTGGTTGTTACTAAAGTAGTTGTGGTATGACCCACAAATTGAACATGAAATGACAGGTCTGCTTGCAAAAACTGGTGCAAAGTGAGTTAATTGGCATTCCATTATATATATTAGATCAAATTCTCCATAATCCTCCACAGTCTTGTATATACCATAAAAGCTCATCACAGAGGAGATGAAGCATGAAAAGCTTTTTAAAAAGTTCTACCCTTTCCTCATCCATTAAGTTGGTAAAGATGCTTAGAACCTTTATAACTGCTCTGATCTGGTATTCCCTCTTACAAGGTATTTTAAATTATGGTGGTAACATTTTAATAAGGCTATCAGTGCCTCAGGCCAGTGTCATAACCCAGTTATTTGAGATGTTGGGATGACAAACATCTGTTACGATGTGCAACCTTGCTGATGGAAGATTCACTCTAATGAGGGGGAACCCCGGGTGTCTACAGGGCAACTGCAGAGGCTCCTATTTGATCCTTCACTTTCATTTCAAAGAATGAGGGCACAAGCAGAAGAAAGGGATGGGTGTCAATAAAATCATGGTGCTCTTTATCCCCTTGGGCTTGAAGACACCTGGGTGTAAATTAGAGCAGGCCGAGTGTGAAGTAAGTGTAAAGATCCCTTGAGAGCTTCTACTGTCCTACTTCTCACCTTGTGCTGTGTGTGGTTGAACAGCTCTGTGGTATCTAACATGAATTATCAAACTGGCTGAATAATGAGGAGCAGATGCACCTTGCCAAAAGTTTGTATTTTACTAAAATAATTCATTTTCATAAATGAATGCATTTTGCATGCATGGCATGTGACTGAAAAGATTTTTATCCTAACAAAAGAATAACTAGACAGTTATCCCACTAAAGAATAACTAGTCATAAATAGCCTTGTATCGCTCTCAGCACTATTAAGTATCTTGATATATGTTAACTTCTCAAGCTCTAGCAAACATCACCAAGTGTTGGTGAAAGAAACAGAATGGTGAAGTGAGACTTTAAAGGAACCATAATAATTAATTAAAGTAACATGAAATATTTGACCTTGTACAGGCACTGTTTGAGTGCTCTACTTGCAGCAACATGAAATCAAGAGCTGTGTAGAAATACTGTGTGCATGCTCTGTGGGTCATGGTAGGACCATGCTGGGAAAACAATGTCCCATGCTGGTCTCCTCCACCTGAAGCTGAAGAGTGAGGCATCCTGAAACTTTTTGTCTGAGTAGTCAGTCAGGTTTGACAAGGCTGACACATCCCTTACCACACCCTCTACTTTTGCATGGTATAGAAGGAATTGTGCAGTCCTAAGCTTCATTCCTCTTGATGAATTCAAAGACGTTTTTTTTTTTTAAAACCCTGCCAGAGACTGAGATGGTAATATTCCAGGGATTGTCTGAAAGAAGCACAGAGGCTGTTCAGGAAGCTGGAAATGACGGCTCTTGGCATGCAGTCCTGGACTTGACTGGACACAGGCTCACAGTGAGCACCTTGTATCAATCCTACCCTGCCCTCCAAAAACTTTCCAAACATTCACTGGGGCATATCTACATTTTAAAGCAGATTTTGCTGCAGGGCCCTGTAAATCTGCCCATAATTAGACAACATTTGAGTGTATTTAAGATATATCTTCCTCATGACAGAGATACAGCTGAATAAGTTGTCTGAGCCCTCTCAATTTGTTATTAGTGGCATTTTGGACCATGTCTGCTGCTGCTCAGAGGTCTTCCTACTGGCACCAGCCTCTCTTCACACACATAGAACAGCTCAGACCCTGGAGTGTTAAATGCCAGTTTTCTGGGGAGAATTTTGCCTGAGCGAAGGGAGGAAGTAGAAATTCCCAGGACTGACTTTCACATCCTCACAAACATGGACTTTGTGAATGCTGCCAGTCAGCCCAAGCTGCCTCTTCCCAGGCAGCCCCTGCACAGGAGGGGTGGTGCATATCAACTACCTCACAAAGACACATAGCCAGATTAGTGGCTTGCACGTGCAAACTTGTCCTTACTGCCCCAAACTGTAGGAGTTAGGAACACATACTGGTTTACCTGGATGATTTGATCTGTTTGGAAGGCCAGAGCTGTTTTTTCGCAAGCTACAATAATGGAAATCAGTTGCCAAGTCATATTCAGATTTGTACTTTGAATGTCAGATGTCACTGGTTATCAATGTGTTTGAGCTACTTTAAATTTATTTGGTTCCTGTCCAGGCAAGGAGGGCATTAAAGAAAAGATGCCATTAAACAGGCTCAGAAGAGGCCACGTGAAATAGGAGGGGCTGGCAACTACTGCCAAAAGCGATGAATTAACAAGCCATTGAAGGCAATTTCAGGGTGCTCCTGGGAATTCAGTTCTCAAGATAAATACCCAGGATTCCCTGATATAGACAGAGACCAACACAGCATGTTCAGTTCAGGCAGTGTCCTGAGTGAAGACCACTATCCAGAACCCAAAATAGGGCTTTTGGGTTCACCATTTGGGGGTGGAAAGCAGCCTTTTATTAAAACCATAGAGATCTGCGTAGCGCTAATATTGTGTATGAAGGAGATTCCCTCTGCTTACTGAAGCAGTCATCAGCTGCTGACATTTTGCCTCTTTGAAACTGCTCTCTCCTAATATCCTCATGGTGTCTGCCATTCTAAGGGAGGCACATTGGGAAATAGGGCTGCAGTGTGGACCCTAACTCGAGTTTGGGTTCAGGTGCCTGTAGGAAATATTAGATCTCCTTTAGACTAACTTGCTTAAAGAGGGGCTCCTAAGATCTACACAATTTTAATAGATCCTTACCTTAGGAGACAGAATTCTGCTAAAGTAGATGAACTATAAACTCCAAATTACTGCATTTTATTCTCTCCTGCATGTAGCTTTCCTAGGGACGTAAATCATACATGGTTTGGTTTGGTTTGGTTTAGTTTGAGTGGGAAGGGATCCTAAAGGTCAGCTACTTCCCACCCCACTGCCATGGGGAGGGACACCATGAAGGAGGGACACTGTGAGACTGCAGTTTGCAGTTTACTGGCCATTTGCACTCAAAAACTCTTTGATGCCAAAGAAAGTCAAAGAACTTAGGATGTGGCCTTAGGCATGTCATGACTGGGCCTCTCCAGGAATAGTGGAGCAAGGTTTAAGTGAGATCATCCAGCTATTACACTGATATTTTCATGCATTTAGGTGAATTTCAAGCAATATCTATGTGACTTGATCCTGTTTCAAGATAACTGAGTTCAGCTAGGGTAAGCACCCAAGAAACACTGACAGTTTCAGCAAATTCAATTATTTGTATTTATGTCTCTCATTTCTCTACCTATTAAGATATCTAAGATAGGACAACTGTGCTGCTCACATATCATCTCAGTCTCATCCTCTTGTCCTCATTTCAGTGGGGCTAATTGTGCAAGCAGGACCACCAGAACCCAGTCATTATTTAAATATTTAAGGATTTTTCTACATGTCCAGGTAGCAGTGACTCATCCAGGCCTCTGGGTGTATCACACACACGCTGTCTCCACAGATAATGGTGCGTCTCACTGAGCTGGCACACCAGTCCAAGCTGAAAGGTGGGGCTGATTGGAGGTGGTGCTAAAACTCAGCAAGAATCTCAAGTGAGTGTAATACTTTTGGATTTCTAAATATGCAGAAATATAAATTGACAGCTTTCAAAGGGATTTGCTGGAAAAAAACCCAAAAACAAACAACATTATGTTTGTATGTAGACATACAAATGCCTGGCTTGATACACCACCATGCAAAAATCACTTTTATGTATATTGGTGGTACTAATTGAGAGATCTGTATTTACGTTTCAAATAGTTTGGACTGGAGCATCAAAGCACAAAGTTCAAGTTTCCCTCCTTCTGCATTTCCTGCCTATTCTACATCTGTTTTCTACTTTTTTCCTTCCTTCTTTATAGCATTAAGCCTCTATATTTGTTTTTCTTACTCATCCTTGTTTTGTATTCTGCTCCCTTATGGCTTTGAAATGTAATGTCAAACCATCCAATCGTGCAGATGTAATCTCCATTCAAAACAGCATCCCAAATCCACATATAGACACAAATATGTATGGATGTCTGTATACATATATGCACTCATATATAATGATTCACATTACATATAATAGAGCATATATATTACAATATAAAAGTCACTGACTTCACATATAATCAGCCACCTTGCATTCTGCCTCTTCGTAGAACTCCTTACAGCTCCAGGCGGTGCCCCCAGGATGCCCTTCAGGACCAAGAAGACCCACGTTTTGCTTGGAGGGGCTCTTATGCCACACTTTGCCCATCACCTGCAGCAGCAGGGCAGGTTCTCAGGTGATCTGTGCCGTGGTGCTCCCACAGAGTCCCAGCAGCTTCAGTGGCACTGGGGACGACTGCACTCCTTTGGTTTTCTCTTGAATAGTTTAGGAGTTTTTGATATGTTTATCTGGTCTTACTTACTGTTCCCTTACCTATCACCTGGATTTAAAATACCAGGAAAATGAGGAGTGCAGAAAAGACAGAAACAGGCCCAAGAATTTATGCATTGTGTGGGCTGCTGGTGATCTCATACAGGTTTAAAAGACTTCCAGCAGGTGTGTTGTCGCAGAGCACCAGGTGGCTGACACGGCTGGCTCTGCACTACACATTGGGATGAAAGCCTCAGGATTATTTCAGAAAAGCCTGGCACAGTTATTCATGAGTGACTGCTGCTTCTTAAAATCTGGTCACCTTTGCTTTCCAATACCATGGACAAGTGGCAGACCAGCTGAGATAGTGCCACTGCGACTGGCTAAGAAATGGCGCTCAGCTGACACCTGAGACTAACCCAGTGGTCACTGGCTGGCAACAAAGGCCCCTCTGGGCATCCTACATCAAACTGCCTTTGCCGACACCCTGTACACGCATGAATGTTAAAATGGGTTTGTGTCCTAAGACACGGCCTATTTGAAAGTTAAACACAACATTCAGAACACCAGAAGGCGGGAATCCAGAAAATCTGAGGAGAAAAGTTTAAATGCCTGTTTCTGAGTATCTTCTTTGTCAGGCACAAATGCAGTCAGTGCATGGGACTACTCAAACGTTTTATGCACTGGGACACAAATTTAAGCCCCGTTTCAGAAATGCACTGGGCTTGGAGTACCCAAAGCCCTCCTGAATGTGGGACCCTGTGTATTTTGGAACTGATGAAACACGCACGTCGTTTTCCCGACGTGTATCAACACCCTGTGACGCGCGGGGCAGAGGGCAGCTGCCAGAGGACCGGACCCATCCTCCACGGAACGGTGCCGATTTGCCCAGCCCTGCCTTGTTCAGGTGCCGGGTTCTTTCCGGAGAGGCACGAAGGTGTTTGGCCCCGTCCATCTTCCCCGCAGCGCTCCCAGCCTCGGAAGAGCCGCCCCACGCCCCGCGGCCTCGGCCTCAACTCCAGGGCAAGCGCCGGCCCGCAAGCACAGGCTGGGGAGGAAGTTTCATGTGGACTCCAGCCTGCGCTGGCGACTCCTGAGGGCAGCGCACGCACCGGGAAAGGGTGGAAACACCGGTGCCACGGTGACAGAGGCCGCACGGTGCCCGGGCGACCACCGGGCAGCGACACCGCGGCGGCGGCCGGGCNGCGCTGCCGGCCGTGAATGCCTTTGGTGCCTTCGGGTGCGGCTCCGTGTGCCCGTCGCTTTTCCCCGCGGCCCGCGTGGCCCCGGGCGGCTCCCCCGCCGCCATGAGCATCAACGGCGGCTCCCACCCGCGCATCAACACCCTGGGCCGCATGGCGCGGGCAGAGTCCGGCACCGACCTGCGCTACGAGATGAGCTCCCACGTCGTGGGCGGCGGCGGCGGCGGCGGCGGCGGCACCACACACACCCACAAGACCTACTACTACCAGAAGACCTACGGGGGGGACTACGCCTCCGACGGATACGGGTAGGTGAGGGTCCAGCCGGCCCCGCTCCCTCGGGCCGCCTTCGGACAGCTGCCGTGAGCCCGCTCGCGGTGGGATTCCCTAGGTGCGAGCTTGCTAGTGGCTTTATCCTGCTCTTCCCTGAGGCATCTTGACTTCTGAAAGGCTTTTAAATGCGAGCGAAGAACTTACTTTTTAAAAGTCGTGTTTGGTGGTGACTCTCCTTGAAGAGAGCGGCAGAACTAAAAACAAAGTCTCCCGTTTGCACTGAGGGCTGTAAATGGGTCTGTGCTGGCTGTATTGACCCAACAGTTCTGTGCTGATAAACCCCCGCTTTGCTCAGTGACGCAAAACAAGCTGAACTGAATTGCTTTATACCTCATACACCCAGGCTCTGCCTTCCCTGACTAGTTGCATAGCTAGGGCTATAAAACCATTTTAACTAGTGGGAAGTGTTCTCTTGTTAATTTTTGAGTTTGTTTCTAGTTTGTGTGGGGCCTGGGAGTTTAAGTCATGATCTTTTATAGAGTGATCCCTGACATTTGGTGCCAGAGGGCAGAGATACATAAGAGGCAACATGGGTCTGCTCTCCTCACTTCTTACCTTTTAAACTTTCTGCTTGCCTTGATGCTGTGAGCACAGTCAAGATCTTGTAGGTGGGATGTGAGTGCTGGCTTGGGGAGTGCCTGTTCGCATGTGTGCAGCTGTATCAGCAATCTGTGCACATCAAGTCTGACAAGGACCTTCTGCAGAGTGCAGTAGTCACAAAGACTTCTTCATTTATCTCCTTGTCTGGGAGACCACAGGACTGAAAAGCATTACAGTCACTGAAGGAAGCAGTGCTGGTGTATGGTGCAGCACCATCACAAAGCACAGTTGGTGATGACTGGTTTGTGTGTGTGGAATGGTTGTATTAAATCTATTGGTCTAATTATAGATGCCACTGACTCAGGAATTGATGCAGAAGCCCTGTCATGTATTTTGTGTTAGAATTTAAGCCCTAATTTTATGGATAGCAGATAATTGGATTGCAAAAGGGTGAGAATTAAACATACACAGTAAATAAACAGCAGATGAGGAAAAGGCAGGCTTTTTTACATCAAGCAGATCTATAAGTGGCCATAGAGATTTAGGGTTATCCTGGAGAGCACAGTGTGCTCTGCTTAGATGTGTCAGACCAGTTGCTAGAGGACCACTGAATGAATGACAAAGCTTGTATTCTAGTGATTTTTTTGTTTTGTTACTTTGCCCAGTTCTTCGTTTTAGTTCTTTATTTGGCTTTCGGTTTGTTGTGTGCATAGGTAAGTCGGTTACAATGAATTGCAGCTAGAACACATCCAGTTCCCAATGCAGTAGTATGAGAATATCTATTTGTTGCTATATAATAAGAACAATTCAGTGCTGTAGCATTGGGGAGTGCACACACTAGGACTCCAAAATGCCATTGCTGTGCTGCCTGTGCGAGGCTTTGTCTTGCTAGTGGTGCTTCCTTGCAAATACCTTTACTGTTTACAAGAGACAGCCATGAGAAATGAGTGGCAGCGTGGGATACTTCCTGGCTGTTCTCTCTTTCCTCACTTTACACTGGTACAACTCTGTTTGGATTCAGTAGAGTGATTTCCATATCACTCCTGATTTCACTAGAGGAGAAATGCTTTCCTTTAATTTAGTATTCTATGGCTATAGTTACATATTTTAAGCCACTCTGTAGTTTGTTAGGCTCTTCTTTCTGTAGCATTCAGTGGTGGAGTAGCAAGAGTAGAAAGGACAGACCTGATCAAGAGGTTAACAACCTTATATCAACATTCTTTCATTTGTTTTTTATAACATAATATTCATATCTCCTTTCTGGGAAGGAACGTCTGGCAAGGAGGTTGCAATAAAAGTTCACTGCTCACTTTACTGCGAGACTTCTGAGTGGAACTAAAGACAATTATTATTGAGATGAAAATAAAGAAATAAATATATGTATGCATCTACATATTGTTTTATGTGAAAAAATTTGATCATACCAAATATTTAAATAAATACAGAATGTGTGCGTTTGCCAGCTTACTGAGTTGCCTAGGTTTATTTTACGCAGTGCTGATATGAATTAAAATGTGTCTTAAAACAAGTGGGTTTTTGTCAGTTAATAAAACAAGCAGTTTTGCCTGATTTTGCATGTGTGTTTGTGTGCAGAAAATCCACCAAATGCTCTGCATGTTGTGCTGTTGGGATCAGGGCCATCAGCTGTGGAACTGGTGTTATTTGTTGCATTTAGCCTGACATAGTGCCAAAGTTTAGTGGCATCTACTGAACTCAGAAAACAGAGGCTTCTTTTTTCCATGGGGAAGATCACTCTACCCTAATTTTTAAATGCAGCAGGATTCAAGTTAGGGTCTAGTCTTGTAAGTTTTGGGGCGTATTCTGTCAAACAAGTCTGTGCTGAGTATTACATTACTCACAGAGCAATATGAGACTCTCCCTACCCTTAGGGCTCAGCAAGGTGCTTTTACAACATTCCCGGTTCCTTCTGGCTTGGGAACTTGGGATGAGCTTGGCCCGGAGTACAGATACTCAGCTTGACAGTGACTCACATGCTGCTAAACTGCCAATTCATCAGTCAAATATTTATCAATGTCTTTGCTATGGAGATAGAAAATCTGATAAACCATGAGAGAAATGAAAAAAATGCAAGGTTGTGCAGTTTTAGTTGCCATTGCTGAGATTAGGGAAAAAAATAGCCTAGGATTCACTGCCACTGAATGACATGAACATCAATTTATTTACACAGTTCTGCTTGAGGATTAATGTAATTTCTGTGCTTCAAGTTAAAAAAGGAGTTAGAAAATTACCGCCCCTGCCCTGACACTTCTTTGAGGAACTAAGAAACAAAGTAAACGTGAAGAGAACAGACTCGAAGCCACGCTTTTGCCATCAGTTTCGCAAGGATCTGCAGGGTCCTGGCTAAGTGGAGTGGTGGTAGAGCTGGCGTGTAACTTTGGACCGCTCAGACGGCGAGGGAGGAACGTGTCCGAAGGGCTGCGGAGCACCTGCCCTGCGGAGAGCCTGCGCCGTGCTCTGCCTGGCAGGGAAAGGGTGACGCTGCCACGCCGCGAGAAGAGGCTCAGGCTGTGCCTTTCCCAGCTCTCTGTTCCGTAGGGATGTGCGGGTGTGAAAACCTCTGACAGGAGAAGGGGTTTTGCTGCGTTTCGAGCGGCTGCTCTCCAGCAGAGCTGTATTTCCATGGTCCAGGCTAGAGCCAGTGTTTGGCACCTCCCTCTCCAAGAGGCGGAGGTGTGAGCAGCCCGCTGTCTCGGGCAGGTTCGGCCCTTGGGAATGGTTCTGTTGCTCCTGGTGATTCATACCAGTGGCAAAAAGCATGAGGACTTGCTGTGAGCAGGTGTGGTACGATCCCTTGTGAAACCCTGCATGCTGCAAAGACTCTAAGCCTCGGGGTCCTAATAATTCAGTAATTCAATAGTGACTACTGGACTTTTTCCATATATTTGGTATTTAGAGCCTGATTGGGCCAGATGCAGAGGTCCTTTGAGGTTTCTAGCCATCATAGAAACCGTAGTCTATGTGCATACTTAGCAGATAGGACTAGTTTGGTTAGCCTGTGGTGTACTGAAACCGGTCCTAGTTAGAGCAGAGACATATGGGGAGAACTCCTGATGATTTGACAGTTTGTATTCATCTTCTTTGAGGAGGTATGGGGAAAGCTGGACACTAGCATTTTAACTCCTGGTTATGTTCTTATGGATGTCGTGATTCACCACCTTTATGTCGCTGCGTTTTCCAGCACACACACCCAGCTGGCAGGTGGTGGCGGATGGGCGGTGGTATGTGCAGGCTCTGTGCTGGGAATGCAGATTCCAGGTCAGGTTTTTCTTCTGACTTGCCTACCCTGGGCATACCAGGTAATCCCTTTATGAATCTTTTGCTTGTTCAAACAAGTTTGTGTGGAGGGGGATGGGAATTGTGAAGAAAAAGGAGCGCTTTTTTTTTTTTCCCCTCTTGTTGAGTTATGGGAATCATTCAACATTCTGGATCTGCTAAAAGACTTTCTTTTAAAACTTCCTCCATTTTTTGAATTAATAAAAAAATTAAAAACCTATGAAATTTTAAAAGGCTAGAAGTTTTGTGGAGGGCTTGGAAAATTTAACAGGGATTATTCCGATTTGTTTTAAATAATATCTTCAGGACAAGAGCAACCTCTTTGTGCTCCCAAAGCTTCAGGAGCTGTGAAGCTGTGGGAAGGCTCCTCAGAATTGCTGGATGTGTTTCTGTGTCTTCTTTGCCTTGCTTCTCTGGGCACTGATCACACTGGATAACCCAGCAGCCTCTGGATGTGCAGTAGCAAAGGCAGACACCAGCGTGGCCCCCACGGTCCAGGCATTGTGCTGGGGGTTTACAGGTCTTGCAGCAGCAGGAGGCAAATGGGAAAGCAGAAGGTAGCTGGCTTCCTTGCCCCTTGGGTTCTGCAGTGATCAGTGACATCAGCTCCCACAGTGGGCCTGTGAGGGTGCAGGCTGTGTTTTTAGAGAAGGTATTTGGTAAACGCATCACTTGGGATAATTTTTTGACTGCTTGAATAAGTCTGTGCCATCAGTACCCAGCCCTGCTGTGTTCTGGGGACATGGGCACCGCTGACATGTCTGTCTCTACTCTCATAACTCATCATATGACCCTGAGCGTGTTTCTCAGCCGCTTTTAGGATAAGTAGGAATAGTTCTATCTTGTTTCAGTGGAGCTGGGGGTCTTGTAAGGATCACGGGTAGTGCTCATCAGTTAAACACAAATCCTAGTCCAGACACTGAGGATTCAGCAGTAAAGTAATGGCTGGATTTAGCTCACTTGGGGTATATTCCAGCAGGGAGGTGTTGCCTGAGCTGCTATCCTTCCCAGATTCCAGTGGCAGCAGGGGCTGGGCTGTCCTCTCATTTCTCAGGAAGAGCAGGAGGGTATTATAGCAAGGGAGCAATGTGTTCTGCCTTGACATGCACTGAAAAGGGTGGCTCCTGTACAGAATGACAACAGGGAGATGCTATGCCTTTCCTAAGACTCTGCTGACAGTGAAGAGCAACAGGTCTACATTTCAACATCCCAAGTAAAAGCACTTCACCTGTGTTTTGAAGTGTTGTCGTAATTTTAAAACAAAGACGCTACCTCCTTTTGTTTTTCTTTGTTCCTTTAATAGTTAATGACTGTTAAAATTAAGTTATTTTAATAAAGAACTCTGCTTAATAGGACCTTTTTTGAAATTCATGAGTTGCCTTCCAAGTAAGTGCCATGATCTAAAATGAATTGCAGGGACAAATACATGGGTAAGGTCCAAAGCAGTCCAGTCTGTTCACTCAGCACTCTTCTGCAGGGTTTACAAAACCAAAGCAGCACAGCAAATAGGTTATTGCAAATGTATATATTTGTTAGTAGTAGACCCTGCACTCTTTCACTCTTGTAAGTCCTGCTAAAAGACCAGCCTCCAGTTATTTCCATTTCTGCTGGAATGGTTGATAACACATGCTGCATTTGCAGGTGTGCAGTAAAACAAATGTAAATCTGCCTATATTTTCACTGCATGGTGTGCCTACAGTGTTGGATACAACACTGGATCCTATTCATAGATTCAGGGGTTTGATCCTGCCAGAGTTAAATCAAATTGTCATAGCAGCAGTAGATGTTACAATGACCAAACATTGCTCTAAACTCATTAGTTTCATGTAAACAAAATCAGACAAGAGAGACACTGACAAAATACCATGCAAATTATGGTATTAACCCACTTAATCTGTGTTTTCTGAGGATTGTTGGTATCCTACATTTATCTAAGGGACATAAATATAATTTTATGTAGCATGTAGGTTACATGCTTTTACTTTAAAGGTCAGACTTTGTTCTTGCCTCCGTGCTGTGATGCTGTCCAGCATGCTCAGGATTTGCCTCAGTTTCTTTGGTCCAGTATTTTCTGTGTTGGGTATGGTTTTACTTTGGCTGTCTGTTTCCTACTGCCTCAAGGTTGGTTGTCTTATTACTCTGGAGTTTCTGCTTTGATCTGCTGATCCCCATTAAAAGTCTGCTGGCTTCCTTAAGAGGTAGATCATACTGAGGGACTTTGAAACTGCTAATGAAGTATATTCCTGTCACATGGGTGAAAAGTGTTGAGGATGTGTCCCTGTGAGATTGTGCTAGTGCCATCCGATGTATCAACATCAGTATATGTCTGTTGAGGTATTGTCTCACTAAGTATTTTTATTTTTTAAGTTCAGAGATTAATTTATGCCCTTGGGCGTGTTTGTACAGCTAAATCCCCTTCAGATTTGAAGTTCTTGATTCCTGTTGGCTTGGTGGAGCTGTGCCATCAAACATCAGCTCCTGTGCTGGCATCTGCTGTTTCTGATTGTGCCCCAATAACCTTGTGTAGCTCTGTTTGTTCTTCTGACAGATTTGAAAGACAGTGCCTCTAACAGGCCATGACCTTTTTTATCATTATCATAGGATTGATCTCTGTATTTTCACTGGCAAAACTGGTTATATTTTTAACAACAAAGAAAGCATTAATAAAATAGTATGTTCTTTTCTGTTTTCAATTTGTATAGCTCCAGCTTTGCCATTATTTTGCTTATATCTTTATCTGCTGCATTGGAGAGCCTTAAATATGTGCTGCTTTCTTCTTGTGGAGGTCCCCATGAACTGTAAACAAGTAACTTGTTGTTACTCTCTTTGAAGACCTAGATAGGGTGTACTTGAGCCTCTCATTTCAAGGCCTCTGCTCCTGCTTTTGAAACAGTTTTGTGCATCTGTATTTAGCCATCTTCAGGTTTTCAATTTTTAAAATTATTTGGATAATAATTATGGATGTGGCATTCAAACATCATTAGAATGAACACAAAATGCTTGTATTTCTACTTCTTTGTATTTTAATTTAATAGTTTGATTTATTTGAAAATAGCTTTTCTTCACAATTTCTTACCATGTTAAGCCGAATAGCTATTGTTTAGACTTGTTGTCATGGTGGAGTAATGCCTTTGAGCTCAGTGAAGTTGCCCTGAAGCCAGTGGAGATAGACTGACTGGTTACAGTATAAATCTGGTCACCATCTATACCTCATTTGGCTTTAATGGATATCCAGCATTTGCAGCTGCCAGACATGATGGAAGAAGTGATTCAAGGAAAAAATATTCTTCCAATGTTCTAAAAAGAGAAAATTACTTGAAAGGTTCCTCTCTCTTCTTTATTATGTTTCATTCATGAGAATATTTGTGGGTATAATTAAATGTAAATTTCACATGCAGTCAGATATTTCTATATCTAAACGCAGCAGTGATGCCTAAGGAGAAGGAATTATTTAGAAGAGGAAGCTGGCACAAAATCAGACCCATATGTTATTTTTCATAATTGTTTTCTTTAAGCTGTTTCCAAGATACACAGGGGTGCATAGCACTGTGGGGCGCAGCGTTTGTGCAGCCAAAGGGTCGCAGTACAAGCTGGGGGCTGCATATGTACAACTTGTTTTATGTCACCCGGTGACTCTGCAGTGTTGTCTCTACGAGGGTCTGTTCCCTGGTATGGGGGAAGCTGCTGAAAAGTTGCTCAAACCTTTTCTGTTTGTTCCAGATGAGCCGATAGGAGAATGGCAGGCTGCTGGTGCATCAAAAGCACACGCTGCAGAAGAGCTCTTAAAAACATTGAATGTTTCTCACCACTCCAGTGATTTTGCCAAGGACAATTCTGCTTTTTCATTGTCACAATTCCTTTTGTGAAGGATGGTCAGAGCCTGTTCAAGTCAGTGGAGAGACTCCCACTGAATCCAGGTTGCTTGCTGGTTCTGAGTTGGACAGGTTCACACTGGTACTCTTGTTGGCATTAATATTGTAAGGAATGTCTCTTCAGTGATTCATAATGGAAAAGGTTACCTACTGTGAGCACAGGAGTCAGAAAACTAGGCAAGGCTTGGAAACAGCTCTTACTGTCTGTTTGTGATTTATTTTAGTTTCACTGGCAAGTGTTTGGGTTTAGGAGCCACCTGGGCTTGCTTGGGAGGTCTGATCCCATCACCAAGCAATGGTTCCTCACTTGAAGCACCTTGCCCCCATTCAACTACAGTGGCTCACTTTGATGGCTGAATCCTAAATGCTGGAAAAGCAACGTTCTGGCTGTGTGGATGCAGTACATTATGTGCAAGACAACAATAACGACCCTGTTGCCTGTGTTGGTTTTTTCCCCTTCTAGTGTTTTTAGTTCTGGAACTTAGAGACTCCAAACTCACACTTCATGTATTTGTAAGAAGACATGTCCACTGACTCCAAGCCCTACATCTGTTTGTGTAGTAGCTTGTGTGTCTTGCCATTCATTCCCAAGACACTGTACTAGCTTTGTGCATTTCTGCTGATAGAAGGGCCCTTCTCAGACTTGTGTGGACTTGTGTGCTCCAGTGCTTGCCTAGCTGAGGATCCTGATTTCCTTGTGTGCCCTGACATTTGATGGCTGGTATGATAACATGAACAATTACATCACACAAAGGCTATGCTCTAATGTATTGACTTTAACAAAGATTGTGAATAATTCATTCTTGCTGTAATGCTGCCTAAGTTTTGTCTATCAAAGGTACAAATACCTGTGCTGGAAGAAAAACTTTCTCCTTTACGGCATGCCAGTTTCCATGTTCTACTCTATCCTGTGGCAAAGTCACTCCATGCCTGCTGTTGCAGGACTGTAAAGTGGCTCTGCCATCGTGGAATTGTCATTAAATTTCACGGTGTAGTTAATGTGTGTGTGTGTCTCTGTGAACTTATATGAGGTGGCTTATTCTGTCTAACTTCTCTTAACTGTTCTGAATGTGTATTTCTTGTATTTCTTCAAAACACTCAATTGCTCTGTATTTACTTCATCTTCTTCTCCCTCACGACAGCCAGAATGGGACCTGTACCATGTCCAGACGCCAGAACACCATCCAGGAGCTTCTGCAAAACTGTTCAGATTGCCTGACGCGAGCTGAGCTCATAGTACAGCCTGTGAGTGTTTCTTGTTCTTCTTATCCAAAGTGATTATGAATATTACATACATACTATATATTGTTATCTGGGCTCACAGGCTCTGCTTCTTCATCTCCTTTCTCCCCGTCCAGCTGTTTGTGTGAGGCAACTGGGAGTGGAATGACATGCCTCCTTCTTAGGTTTTCTTCTTCCCTCTGTACTCTGTTCAGTAAAACTGATTGAAATGCATCTGGTTAATAAAAGGGGTCTTCTTGATTTTTTTAAAAAAACAAACCCACCCTCAAACAGATTCTATTGCATCTTTTTTATTTTTCAGTTTTACATCAGGACCACTGTCAGTGTTAACACCTGTTACTAATGACTATTTACACTCTCCTAGTGTGTTCTGTAGGATATTGTCATTGTTTTCAAAGCCATAATGAACCTCAGCCACCTTAGGAAATACCTTTATTTTATTTTTCATTACCTCTATTTTATTTTTCCAGATGATTCCTAATAAAGTAGATAAAACTAGATTAAAGTCTTCCGGGCTGTTTCAGCTCAAATGCCTAGAGATAATCTCTGCAGTATCTGGTACAAACCCAGAGTGTCTGGGCGCAGGTTACTCACTGATGCTAAACTAAATTCACTCCTGGCAAACATGGGGTGTCCTCTGTTCCTGCTGAACTCAGAGGAGGTGCAGGGTGGTGAGTGCATCCTGCTGTTGAGGCCACTGAGATGTGAAACACTTCCACAGTTCTGGCAGTAGATGTGATTTAATGCGCACTTTTGGACCCTCTGTGGACAGAAAATTCTTTCAGAACTGAACTCTGGTTAGGAGTTCATTTCCTTTTCAGAGATACAGGACGTGTGAGCTTGTTTGTATAAAAATCAATGCCAGAGTAAATACTGCCTTTTGTTCAGGATTAATATTATTCCAGTGAAGATGAAAGAAAGAGATGTTTAGTTCCATCTTGGTGCCACAACAAGCATTGCTTGTTTTGTTTCTTTCTTTTCTTTCTAAAGGACAGAGCAGTGAGGTCCATATTTTATTTGCAAAATCAGGTCACAGCTGCATTATGTTTTGTTCAGCATGGCTGTGTCAATGTGGGATAAGGTCAAAGAGCCATGTCTTCCTGGTTGGAACACCATGACTGTGCTGGTCCAACTGCACTGAGAGGGTGCATGGAGGATTTTCCTAGACTTTGGGTCATAAGGTGGGATGCAAATGTGATGGGTCATGGAGCTGGACCCAGGCAGGTGGTACTTCTTGTGTTTTTGGTGGAGAAGGAAGTCTTAGAACCTCAGGGAACCTTGTGGAAAATCAGGAGCAATATCTACCATCTCCTACTAGGGCAGTGTTTTCTCCTCATCTTCTGAACACAATAGCATAATGTCTTAAGAAGCACACCATGTGAAGCCTTGGCTCTACTGGTGCCACTTGGCTTCACTTGGCACATCAAGATACGCTACTCTTTATGGAAAGTTTTGTTTGATATTACATTTTAATAATTTTCTTCCATATTTTATTTTAATAAGGACTTTCCAGTGACTGTAGATCCTTTACTAGTTAGCCTTCTGCCAGTTAAAACTGGCAGTCAGAGCCCTGGCAACTGAAACTTATCATGCTTCCTTAAAAAAAAACCATCCTCACAACATCTCTTTTAAGACAACCAAAGGAAGCTTAGATGATGAATGTTTAATTTAACCTTCCATCCTTTTTTTCATTAGGAATTGAAATATGGGGATGGTGTCCCACTTAGAGGGAACAGGGATCTGGAAGACTGTTTCGCCCAGGCAAATGACCAAATGGACATCCTGGATGGGCTGATCAGAGAGATGAGGCAGATGGGCCAGCCCTGTGACATGTATCAGAAAAGGTATTGTCAGGGAAAGGTTGGGGTCGGGAATGTGACTGATAAAAGTTTGTGGCACCTCAAATGCTCACCTCCTCTTGTGTTGCAGGATATAATAGAAATCAATAAGGTGGAACTAAATCTGTTTAGTCACCTAAGATGGAGAAGGGTCTTGCAGTAATATATTTCTGATAGAAATTCACGCCTTGGTTGTCTCCATCAAATCTTAGTTGGTATATTTTTTCCATGAGCTTTGCTTTCAACACTTTGTTTGAATAGTTGGTGGTCCAGTAGGAGATATAAATTGCATTGTTTGTATGTTTTCTGGCTGTTTGCTCACAGACACTAAGTGGTTCCTTCCCTTTCAGGCTGCTCCAGCTCCAGGAGCAAATGCGTGCCCTGTACAAAGCCATCAGTGTTCCCCGCGCCAGGAGGGCCAGCTCCAAAGGTGGTGGCTGCTTCTCCTCTCAGAGCGGCTCGGGCTGGGATGAGTACACAAAACGTGTCACAAGTGAATGCTTGAGCTGGATGAGGCAGCAGAAGGTAAATCTGTGCAAAACCCAGGGACAATACTAAAAGCTGGTGTTGTTTATGAACATTACCTCATATGTGGTATTGTTTTGGGTGCCAGTGGAAAAGTAAAGGTAAATATGAATGCTTGCATGTTATTCCAAGTTCCTTCTTTTCCCTCCCAGTATGGTACATTCAGTGAATTCTCACTGAAATCCAAGCACGGATTGGGGTCTTCTTTTGCAGAGGAAAAGGTGTGGAAGTTAGATTTGAAAGCTAAATGAAACACAGGTGTAAACATAACAAAAGGCATTGGCATATTTGTGTTAGAAATTATTATGCTCAGTATTTCTGTCCTTTCTTCCTTGCACAGATTTCCTTTGATTCATATTTATTTTAACCCTTGACACAGACGGGACCATCTTCACAGATTTAACCATTGTCCAGTATTTTACAGTTGTTCTCCCCCTCTAGTCTATCTTTATCACAGAGAGGTAGAGCTGATTGCCACAGGACTAGGCTTTCAGAAGTCAGTGCTGAAATGCACATGGAAGTGCTGAAACTACTGTTTGTTGCATTCTGAGGACAAATCTGCCAATTCACAGCTGTTGCTGATGTAACCTGGAGTGGAAAACACATGCTGCTTTTGTGCTGCTGAGGTGAAAGCTGTGTGTTGAAGTGAAAGTTGTAAGTTTGTGGTTGGACAGCCCTTTCTGAGAGACAGGTAGGGAGGATGGAACAAGGTGGCTGAAGTCACACTGTGCAGATTCCTTGTAAGTTGAAATTGCATTATTTTTATCTCTCTTTATTAGGTTGTTGCTTTGAGATCCTGTCATCATTATCTGCTTATGGCGTTTTGCTAGGTGGCTTTTACGCAAACCAAGTGAGGAGGGTAGAGCTCTGTAGAAGTGCAGTATTTCTAAGTGAGTGCTAGTTATAGTCTAGTCTTCCAGTGTGGCATGTTTCAGAGGAGAAAGGGGAAGTGGAGATGCACTCCTTGAGTGCTAATGTGCATAAGCATTGTGTCTGGACAGTAACAGCCAACATTATTGCTCTACACATGCTGTGGGAGAAGAGGCTGATTGTCAGACCTGCCATGGCTTGGGGAGTGATGTTGGACAGATTCTGGGCATGCTTCCAGCAATGAAAGATGGTGAACAGGCTGCACCTCCCAAAGACACCACGTGACACCCTGCTCAGACACCCCTCACTAAACACAGAGAGCATAAGCAAGTGCTTTATAGCTGTATTCCCACACTACACCTCCTGTGAAAATAAAAGGCTCTCTCTCTGTCTTCTCCCCTTCATCTCTGCAGCAAAGCTGAGGTGGGGCCAGTAAGCACTTACCTCACTGGAAAAATCTATTTTGAACTTGCCACGATTCTGCTTCTTTCTGTTGTACCTTACCTGTGTCCCATTACTTGCTCACATTGAGACTAGGATAATGTTTCCCCTAGTAATGTAGTGAGATGTGGGAAAAAGTTCTGAGCAGCTGCAGACTTTTGCTGGTTTTCTGTTTTTCATCTGGATGGTTTTCTGGTAGGAGAATCAGGTGGTGGGTAGGGTTGGTCAAATTTCCAGGGCAGAACTGGGGAAAGTGCAGTGAAATCCAGACAGCCTTTGTTTGCATGTGGCAGCCAGCCACGACTGCCACTGTTGCTACAGTCTCTTTATACTGTTTAAATATAACGAGGAGGGTCAAAGTCCTCTAACTTTTAAATGGCTGAATGAAAAATGGTTTTGTTTCTTGGATCGTTTTCAGCACCGCCTTTGAACCCCTACTCGAGTTCTGGCTTTGTCATCTGTTGACTCATTAAGATTTGACTCCAGGCTGGTAATTATCAAATTCAGTCCCAACCCAAGATTAGGATGCCTCTTTCTTTACTGGGCATGTGCACAGACAGGCATTCAGAGTTGTAGTGTGTCTTTGCAGCATAAAAGAGGATTTGGAGTTTCAGGAGCTGAATTTAAAGTTAGGTGGCTTTTAATATTTGAAAAAAAATGAAACAAGGAACTGCAGTCAGTTTGGAGGTTATCAATTAACAGGTGTATTACTGTTTTTCAAGGTGGTCTCTAGGCATTTTCACTTGGCATCCTACAATAAATGTTGCCAAAATGCAAGACAAACAACACATTTTCTAATAATTTCAGTTTATTCTGTGGAGTTTTTTAGTGTGACTGCATTTAACTGAGGTTGTTGAAGTTTACATGAGCAAAATTAGAATGCAAATCTAGTGTATTGGGCTATAGAACTTAACTGGGCATTTTCACATCGATTGCATTAATAACATTGTTTGATAAAGTCATAGTTTGTTTTCAGAGTGATGAGAGTAATTTTACTGTAGAACATAAAATAGGTTTGATCCAAAGAAAAACAGATGAAAATACACTACTGACTGTGCTTCATCTAGTGTAACTATAAACAACTGAAATATTTTTCCTGTTTTGTTTCTCCTGCTTTAGGAGCCTGTCACACAGTTTAATTGATGGCAGTTTAAAGAAACTGGAACCCCCTGAACTTCTCATTCTTTCAGTTTTACCCTCTACCACGTAGTCTGTTTCTTCAGTTGAATTCCTGTATGCTCCACCTTAGGTACTAATGTTGGAAATGAAAGACCAATCCTGTTTCTTGTTCCTAGGTTGAAATGGAGCAAGTGAAGTGGGGGTTTGATGCAGCATCCATTGAGCAACAAATTGGTGAGCACAGGAGAACTCACAATGCCATTGGAGACTATCGTTGGCACCTGGACAAAGTCAAAACAGATCTGGTAATTACTGTCCTCCCTTACACGTTGCTTGGTCTAGGTATATATAGCATTGGCTTACTGGTGTTCCACCACAGAAAAACAATGTTGAAAAGTTCATCCTCTTTTGAGAAAGCACTGGTGTCATGACAGCAACCACTTTCAACTCTTAATTCCTTGATAATTTTGTGTTTCACTTCTTTCCTCAGAATTCTAAAATAAAAATTTAGTAGCTATTTAGCTTTTTGTTGTTGTGCAACAAGGCTGCTGAATAAATATTGCTATATTATTTGTGAGACAAATGACTAAGAATAATTATTCTCACTTTCTGTCTCAGTATATTAAACAAGAAAGTGAAAGAATAAGGTAGGTGCTCAGATGCAGTCTTGAGCCATCAGGCTTTTTGCTGTGAAAAATGCCCAAATTCCAGGCTAAGATTGACGCCTTTCTCAAGTGTTGATACTATTTTTCTTTTTTTTTTCCTCTGAGACTTCTATTGCCCTCTGAATTTTACAATTGGAATAAAGAAGTGACTGAAAATAGTTTTAGCTTCCTGTCCTATCAGCCCAACAGTTAGGTATAGGAAAGAGGAGGCTTATTTAATTTCTCTTCATCTTTTCTCTTATTTGGCAGGGGAGAGTTCAATCTAAAGAAAAGGTAGTCTGTTGTGGAGCCCTGATCTGTCAACCAAGCTGAAGAGTGAAAAGGATTTTACTCCCTTTTCCATTCTGTTTCAAATAGGAAAGGTGATAGTCTGCCCTGTTGAATACCAGTTCCAAGGCTGGGCAAGTTCCCAGCCATAGAAATGGGGATAAGGACTGGATCTGTCTGCTCATATTGTATTTTATACTAGTTTACAATCTCCAAAGCTTGCTCTAGGACTAGCTGGTGTAAGAGTTTGATGCAGAAAGAAATCCAGTTTTGAGTGTTGTTTTGGTATTACAGATTATGTGCAGACTTGGTTATATACCAAGCACCCATGAGAGCAGTAAGTTTGTCCAAGCCTTGGTTTTGTACTTCCTGAGTCATCCAGTAGAGCAAATCTGCTATTGACAGATGTCTCTTGCAGGCATTTGCAGGTTATCACCTGCAATTATTATGATATTGACACTGTAAAGGAAATATCAGCAAATAGGCAACTTGTAAAAGGCTCACTAAGTATTTGCTGTCTCTGTTCCAGCGGGAAAAGGCTGCGGTTCATCAGCTGGAGGAAGAATATGAAGGCCTGCTGGTAAGCATGGGATGTGGTCATTTCTGAGACCCTGTTTGCTTTATTAACACCTATGTGATTGTCAAGAGGCTTTTCAGGTTTTGACAGAGTGACAGATGCACATTTAAATAGTTCTATTCAGCAGTAAACTGAAAGTGCTTTGTAGTTTCTGAAAGATATGTTTTGAGTCACGGGCTTGAGAATAATGCATTGTCTGCTGTATAATTGACTTACTCCCATAAGAAAATCTCTAGTTTGCACCTGGTGAAGGGAGTTGGTCACTAAGCAGGTGAAGGGTAGAACTCTACCTCCTTAATGGGAGGAAATGTAGGGATGAAATTAGGCTGTATATGAAGCTGAAAAAGTTACTCAAAGGTGGGACTAGAATCAAGTTCTATGTAGGACTGTGCATCTTCCTTGCTAAAAGATCCTTGCTTGTGGATCTTCCTGTAACACACAGCGAGCATCTTCTGCAGATGGTTTATTTAACACTTTGGTTCAGAATCTGATTGCTGGCAACCTGATTTCAAGTAACAGGATGTGCATTATTATGTGAAGACAAAATATTTTTTCTTGAAGTGTCAATTGTGCAAAAGATGCTGCTGTAACATCAAGGATGTACTATGAGCAGGAAATGCAAGTAAAAGGATGTTAAATGTTCAGACATTTCTTGTACTTCTCTCCATGCCTTTTTGCTTGCCTGCCTACATGTCTGCTACACGTGTGTTTGAAGTACCTTTGAGAAGCTGCTGTCATCAGGTTTCTGTTGTTTGATAAATCCTGACATGCTGCCCACTGTCCGTTGCCTGCAGGTTTCATGGTTCAATAAACCCAGGCACATCTGCTGTCCAATGCCAACAGGTTTTACAGACGTGTGGGTTTTACTGTTATTTTATTTTAAAAAAACCCACACCAAACAAAAAAACCCACAAAAAACAAACCAAAACAAAAAAATCCCTGTCATGCTGTGCTCTTGGCTTCCCTTTCTCCACCCAGCTCAGGCATTTATGTGTTTATGGCTTCTCATGTCTGTACTTCCTTGCAGAAATATTCCTTTGAGAGAATGGATCAGCTTCGCCAATTCCAGAACCTCATCCAGGCCACCAGCAGAGAGATCATGTGGATCAATGACTGTGAGGAAGAGGAGCTCCTCTATGACTGGAGTGACAGGAACACTGATATTGCCAGGAAGCAGGAGTCCTTCTCTGTAAGATAGCTCCACCTCCCCGTGCTTCCATGGGCCCTCTATTGGAATAGTCAGGGACGAACAGTCTCTCTTGGGAGACTCATCACAGGGCATTTCTTCACTCTTTTGAAGTTTCTGGGTTTTTTAATTAACAGTTTTCAATAAAGTACTATATAATAACCTTTTGAGTCAGGCCAGGACACTTTTTGGAGCATTTTGCTCCCATTCAGTGAGTTTTCATAGTTTATTTTGACCTTGGAATGTGGCCTTCTTGGTACAGTCCACCACAGACCAGCGATCACCACAGCTTGTGCTCACAGTCATTGTGCTGGCATGCCAAACTGAGGGACTTGAATCAAGCAGTTTTAATTCTCCCTGTTGGGACTATGCAGGGGTCAGAGGTCCCTGCATTTGGCCCTGATTATCTGTCACCAGGAAGCTTCTCTTCCTCTGGTGGTTCTGCCAGCAGCACACTGCATGCACTGTCAGCTGAAGTTTGCCCTGCTCCTTGTCATCTGTGGGTGTGTAGGGAAATTGAGCATGTGTGTTTGTTTAACCAGTATCGGTGCTTATCACCAAATTGAAAAAGGAATGAAAGTTCACACTATTATGTAGGTGCCCTTTTTTTTTTTTTTTTTTGTTCAGTTGTTCTGGATGTTGCAAGATGCGGTCAGTTTTTGCTTCCATCATTCTTAAGAAAGGCAGAACTTTGTGTGCTGTGCTCTCTGAAACAGCAAGCCTAGAGATTAGAATTGAGATGATTGGACCTTCTTTGATTCTACTGTCTTCATAATTAACTTCAGTACACCTAGTGGGAGCACTTCATTGTGTTAGAGGGGATAATTTTGCATTATCACAACTAGCTGGGAAATTTTAAGGAAATCATCCTGTGCAGTGAACCTTTGGGGTTTGTTTAATGCTGTGTTTTGGTTATTTAGAAACGTATGAGTGAACTGGAGGTTAAAGAGAAAGAACTCAACAAGCTAAAGCAAGAAAGTGACCAGCTAGTGCTCAATCAGCATCCTGCTTCAGACAAAATAGAGGTGAGTTAAACTTTGTGTGATTTCACTTGCTCCTTTAGTTGCCTACATGGGAAAAGTTCTCAGTGAAAGTTCACATACAAAGTGCTGCATTTGGGCTCAAGAAGGGCTTGCCTGCCCAAAATCATGTCCATTTTACCCAGTTGTATGAGCAGATCTAATAAATATTACCACTTTCCTCTGCAAGACTGGCCATTAACAACTGCATGGTGATAGATGCAAGTAAAAATTAATTCAAAGCTTAGGGGGTTATCTGAGTGTGTTGAAATTGCTGAATCTTGTTTGAGCTGACTGAGTGCAGAAGTTATGGTAGGAAGGCATGTCATTGCTGTTCTGCTGTCTTAGTAGGCATGTTTTGAAAAAAGCCACACCCTTTGTTGAGGGTTTATGTTTTATCCAGGTGCAAATACTCTCTGCAGCTGGAGTTCATAATGCCTTTCTACAGCTTAGCCAAGACACTTCCTTTCACAGCTGGTACACTTACCTTTTAATTCAAAAGACTGCAACAATTTGGAAGACTTCATTTTATTAGGAAATGCTGAAGTTGTTGCAGTTTCAAGAGTGTGTAAGAACTCTGCAACAGAAGAAGCTAAAGCAGAAAAAAAATCCTTTCTGCCTTTCAATGTGTTTGCTTGGTTAACTGTTACCGTATTGTGTAAAATCCTATTTATCCCATAGTCAGTTTCTCTCTTAAAGGAAAGACTTTTTTCAAGTTCCAGTAGTGAAGTGAAAGTTGTGTGGAGTTTTTAAAAGAATATACATTATGGCTGCTTGAGTATTTTGACTCTAAAAACAAGCAGCATAAAATAGTATGTTTAGAGGTGTTTCCTGAAAGAAGGAGAACATGGCCATTTGCAGCTGAAATACTTCATTTGCACTACTGTTTGCGCATTTCACCCCTTTTTGTTAACGCTCCTGGAGCTTTATTTTGAGCAAATAAATTCTGGTCATGAACAAATTTCTCTTTGTGTCTCACAAGCAGAAATTTAATTCATTTCAGTTAGGTGGATGCTTAGAAGTTGTGAAAACATTTGCATGAATTACATTGTTCTTGTGTGCGTGAATCTGTTTTAGCAGATTTTTCATTTTCATTTGTGTGGAGTGTAGATAATTTTGCTTGAGTCTAGGCATGGGAGAGGGATCAGTGTGGTGGCTTGAATTGTGTATATTGCTGTTTTTCTTAGGCCTACATGGATACATTGCAAACTCAGTGGAGCTGGATTCTTCAGATCACTAAATGTATTGATGTTCATCTGAAGGAAAATGCAGCTTACTTTCAGGTGAGTAGTGACATGGAGAATTCACACTACTTGTCAAAAAGTGTGAATCCCATCAAAGATATATTTACTGTTCATAGCACATTGTTGCCATTTATAAGTTGTGCCAGAGGTGAACTGGGATTTCTCATTAAAGGAGTGCATCAATTTTTAGCAGATATTTTGAAGAGCTATGCACAGCCAAATTCACAACTTTTCTCTCGTAGTTCTTTGAAGAGGCCCAAGCCACAGAGTGCTACCTGAAAAACTTGCAAGACTCTATCAGAAAGAAGTTCATCTGTGATAAGAGCATGTCACTGCCAACTTTGCTGGAGCAGATCAAAGAGCTGGAGGTACTGTCACACTTGCCTGACAGGTTATGTTCTGCTTTTCTTGGCAATCAGCTGCCCTCTTTGATACCAAATCTAAATCCAAGTGCACTGCAGCGTTTAAATACACTATTGTATGAACTTGAGATCATTGTATTTTTAAGTCTGGAATGAGTCCAACAAATTCCCAAGTTTCTGACAAGCTAACAAATGGGAAAAGAAAAGGAATACTTTTATTCTTTGGTGGTGGGATCGATTTTGCCTCAAAGGATAAATATATTTTATAAATGATTCACCATGTCACTCTATCACCATAGCCTCTTTGAAATGATAGAAGTCAGCTTTTTTAGCTATTATCTTATCATGAGTTAAGCACTACAGTCCCAAATTGGAGAAAAAATGGCAAGTGGTGTAAAAAGCCAATTGATGAAGTCAGGTTTGAAAGTGTAATTGTTCCCCCCCGCTTTTTTTTTTAGCATTAATTTTGTTAGATTCTTTCAATTTATGCCTATGTTTCTTAAACACCACTTTAACCACATTGAATATCTGTATGAAAAACTTGCTATGCAAATTTTGCAAACTTTGCATCTTACCACAGCTGCAGAGATACTTTATAAATCTTTCTCTGCTCTGCTTAAAAATGCAGTTTTACATTGTAGGCCAAAGACTCATCCCATTAGAGCTAAAGTAAGTTTTGCCTATTATAAGTTCCAGATGTATCCCTCTCTTAATAAAACAGCAGGAACTAGATGCCTTTTCTTTTAAGAATAAATTTGTAACATATAATTAATCTTTGCAGAATGAACGAGAGAGAATTCTTGAATACAAAAGGCAAGTGCAGAGTTTGGTGAATAAATCCAGGAAGATTGTGCAGCTGAAGCCACGTAACCCAGACTATCGAAGCAACAAGCCCATTATCCTCAAGGCTCTGTGTGACTACAAACAGGATCTGGTATTGTATCCCTTTTTGGCTGTGAATGAACTTCGTGCAAACTAGAACATTGCAATTACTTAGTAAGCAAACCACTGAGCTGATAGGTGTGACCCCTTCATCTGCTTTTGGTCAGCTTGAATTTCCTTGACAGAGGAAGCTCTGCCTTTTTTGCCATTATGAATTAACAAGTAGGTTCTTGTTGGTTAATAAATCTAGTCAAAAGTACTATTATTAATCTAGCATTAATACTTATATTTCAAATTAGAACTTTGAAGTCTTGTTGATAATAAGCTTAAATTTGTTGTACAGATGGCTCTCAGCACCCACACCTTTTTTTTTTGATGATTGCTCACCTTTCCAGTGCCTCTCTGGATTTTAGGTGAACAACTCATCTAACAAAAGTGAGAAATATACAGTTATTCATTGGTATTCCCATCTCTTTTCTGGATGGGCTGTGAAATGAATGGTGATGTTTTTTCTTCCTCCTCAGTACTGAGGCTGCTAGGGTTTATTTCTGTATTTTTTTCTTAAGAGTAAACTTAGATGTGCTTTCTGCCTATGTGCTTTTTCCTGCACCACAGCCACACCCGTGGCTGCCTGCTGCCAGGATTTCTGGCAGTTGGAGCTGGTGAATCTGGCTCTGCCACACTCACTCCCAGTCCCTTTGCAAATATGGATGCAGCACTAAATATCCTCATGCCTTCAGCTCACTGGCTTAAAGCCATGCATGGTTGCACAGCTTACCAGGCCATGTATCCACATTCAGTTTTTGTGGAGGCAAGCCCCAGGCCTGGTGATCTACCAGACTGGCAACTGCTCAGAGTGTTCCGTGGCTCATTCTTGGTGTTTTTTGGGTTTTTCTTCATGTGGAAACCAGATTCAGAGAGAAGGGGTTGATCTGAACTGATCTATTGCCCCAGTATGAAGCTGAGATGCACACCCAGACCTGGCAGCTGGGAAGCACTCCAGCTTCTGTGATCTAGGTGCATCTTCCTTGTCTCTCTCCTGGAAGCCCCACCTTGCTTAACTAAGGGAAATCATTGTTCTGCATCCCTTGCAGAAAACGGTGCGCAAAGGAGATGAGTGTATCCTGAAGGACAACAACGAGCGCAGCAAGTGGCTGGTGACCGGCCCCGGAGGGGTGGACATGCTGGTGCCATCTGTCAGTCTCATCATCCCACCCCCCAACCCACTGGCAGTGGACCTTGCTACCAAGTGAGTTGCTGCCTGAGTTTGGATGCTTGCCACTGGATTAGAGTTCACTCAGAATAGCAACCGGTCACAAAATACGTTCTGTGCCATGATCAGAGTGCATTCCCCTTGCCACCGAAGGTGGAGGATTAAGAACAAGACCCTTGACTTGAGGAAACTCACTTCAGTGAAACTTGCTGGGGTCTAGGATGGAGCATAGAAATGTTTAAGCATTCATGTCTACAAGATTTTTCTCATCTGTACTAATGAAAGTCACGTATAAATTAATTTCCAAGATTTTTTCAAGTAGAGAGCGAGCCTTAACACATTCCACATCTGGTGGATGTTTCTTGGGATGTTTTGTAGCTGTGCCACAAGGACAGATGCATTTTGATCATGCTTTTTTTTCTCATGCCAGAATTGAGCAATACTATGAAGCTATTTTAGCTTTGTGGAACCAGCTGTATATCAACATGAAGAGCCTGGTGTCCTGGCATTACTGCATGATTGACATTGAGAAAATCAGAGCCATGACTATTGCCAAGGTAAGACACCAGCTAGCCTTGCTGCAGATCAGAGACATCCATGACCCGATATCTGCTGTCCCAAGCAGACTCTGCACTATCCTATGCAGATGTATGTTTTACAAAACCGTGGGCCTTCCTTTTGCTAGATTGCACAAACACTCGCACATATGGAAGTTGTAATTTTATTTAAGGAGAAACAAAATGCTTTCCTACTCAAACAAAATACAGATCAGCTAATACATGATTAGCTAAGGGAATTGATTACATACTTGCTGTATGTGTTTCCATTGTACCAGGGCATGGATAAACAGAGTAAGAGGTAGAATTTCAAACTGCTCTTAAGGTATGAAATGATGGTAACAGGGATAGATTAACTCAGATGGTACTCTTAGCACCATACTTTCAGAGGCAGCCTAGTTAGGATTTATTCTGAAGTGTGATTACTTTGGATTTTTGTAGGTTTATTAGGTTTTTTCTTTAATGATTAACTAGTCATAAAACTTCCCCATTTGCTTTTCTTTTTTCTTTTGTTTCAAAATTCCCTTCTTCCTTATTTCAGCTGAAAACAATGCGTAAGGAAGATTACCAAAAAATAATAACTGACCTGGAGATCCATTATCAAGAATTCCTCAGGAACAGCCAAGGCTCAGAGATGTTTGGTGATGAAGACAAACGAAAGATCCAGACTCAGTTCACTGATGCTCAGAAGCACTACCAAACCCTGATCATACAACTGCCTAATCAGCCACGACAGCCACAAACAGGTTTGTTGTCGTCCTGGCTTTTGTAGAGTTTGGATTGCTGGGGTTTCTTTGTTCCAGAGGTGGCGGGTGGTGCATTCTTTTTATGTGAAAGTGTTCCCTTCAGCCTATGAATGGGAATATGTTCAAGAACTGTTCTGCAGTCTCCCAAGGTAACAAAACTGGCCATGCACAGGGGAAGATTTTGTTCTTCCCTCCTTTGGTAGGAATCTGGGAATAGTGCTCAAAAATTCATGGAACTTGCTGGGAGAATGAAAGGAATTTAGCCCATCTGATATGTTTTCTGTTATTAGGAAGCAAAATCTTACTGCTCCATTTTAGGAAGCAAGTTTATATTTTTGTGGAAGAGATTTCATTCCCTGAAACAGCTGCCTAAGGGCCCAGATGTTCCACCTGTTCTCAGTTCTACAGATCAGCTCAGTGCTTGGATCGCTTGGGCCCTGCTTTGGCTTTCTACATGTTCCTGCTCAGTTCTCTGGCAGTTGATGCTTACCCAATTCATTTTGCAGTGGTCCAAACTGAGACCTGTCCCCTGGGTTCCTCAAACACCATTATTGTCAATGAGAGAAACCGAGAGCATGAGAAGCAGGAGGCCTGGCTGCTGATGGAGCTGCAGAAACTTCGGCGTCAGATTGAAGCTTCTGAGATTCAGATGGTTCAAAGAGCTCCCCTTGGAGTAGATCAAGGAGCTATGCATGACTTTTCAGCCAGAATAAAGGACTTAGAGGTAACTGGATGTTTGTCTTTAAGAATCTCAAGTTTAGTATGATTTTGTGCTGCAGTTCTGTTTATGATCAGCTGAGAAAGACACACGTCCTGTGCAGAAAATTCTCAGCTGAAAGCTAACCATAATGATTTGGATTAGAATTCACCTTCCAAGTAGAAAAAGTTGACTCTTGCATTCTAAAAATCAAATTCTGCCAGGCAAGGAACACAGAAATACTGACGTCAGGTGGCTGTGAGTTCATGTTAAGATTCATCCAGAGTGAAGTGCCATTAAAATCCTTTTCCAAGGATTTCACTTAACCACTTAACTGTAAAATTCTGTCTGTAAGATACAGACTGGCTATAAGGGACTTACTATCCCTCTCCTAGCTCTTTAGATTTGTAGGACCCCATGGAGAGAAGATTGGTACAAAAAGGGAACAGGTTCAGCATATGAGAAATTCCCACAGGCCAAGGATGTTGCAAAGGTCTCAAGAGCAGACAGACCTTGGCATGTCAGAGCTGAGTTTTGGAGTGCAGATGCTCAAAAAGACATATGACCTATTGTGGACAAAAAAGAAACTTCTCACTAGTGCTTGCCTTGAAGAAAGCAAACTCAGCCACTTCTTCAGTCTTCAGTCAAGCTGGTTATGTAAGAGCAGACTGCTTGGATAAGGGGACCAATTCCATATAAATATAGAACAGAATGATCATTCAGCCAACCAAAAATGTGTAAACCAGGCATTCTCTTGGTCCTTAGGGTGTGCAGAATGACTCTCAAATAATGGCCGAAACTCTCAATAAGCATAAGGACTTGCTGCCTAACTTCAGAGGCTGTGAGAAGTATGTGTACTTGCAATCAGAGATAAATGCTCTCTTTCAAAAACTGGAAAATATTAATGGTGTTTCTGCTGGCTACTTAGACAGGTAAGTAAATTGAAGGTACAGCAATAAATACTCAGTTTCTCCCATAATTCTTGTAATTTCAGAAAGCTGCCTTTTGTTACCAGTAGTGTAAAATTACACATCCTTTTCTGCCAATTGTGTACATATTGATAGAAACAGACACTTGGGTGAATTTTTTCTCTTTTCTATAACACTTAAAAAAAAGAAAGTGAGAAGTGTGGGTATCATGGACATTTCTTGTTACCTATTCTCTTTAGCCAGTCATCTGCAATTATTTTAAAATATCACTGTTCCTTCCTTAGTCCGTAATGGATTTGCCTTGTATAATTTCTTTTAGCTTGAATGCACTGAGGTGTCTGCTCCAGGTTATTCTGCAAACAGAAGATGTGATCAGAGTTTTTGAAGTAAGACTGTCTGAAGAAGAGACTGTTCCTTTGGATCTTGATAAAGTGGAGGCTTATCGGGCTTGTCTGAAGGTGAGGGGCCAAAACCGAAGGACACAGCAAAACAAAATTAGTAGCTGCCAGCACTGATCTATTGAGCTGGGGGGAACCCTTCCAAAGCTGCAGGAGATAGAGATGCTGATCCTGTTGTGTTTTATGTATAGTCATACAGTGTTTTGTAAATCAGGCATCGGGTTGCTGGCTGGTCAAGGAAGGGGATTGTCCTGCTCTGTGCTGGTGCGGCCTCCCCTTGAGTCCTGTGTGCAGTTTTGGGTGCCACAAGATAAAAGAATATATGAAGTTAGATAGTGTCCAAAGGAGGGCTGTGAGAATGGTGAAGGGCTTTGAGGCAAAGTTGTATGAGGAGTGATTACAATCACTTGGTCTGTTCAGCTTGGAAAAGAGAAGACTGAAGGGAGACCTCATTGCAGTCTACCGCTCCTTCACAAGGGGAGGAGGAGAGGCAGACACTGACCTCTTCTCTGTGGTGACCAGTGACAGGACCCAAGGGAACAGGAAGGAGCTGTGGCAGGGGAAGGTTAGGTTGGATATTAGGAAAAGGTTCTTCATCCAGAAGTAGGCTGGGCACTGGAACAGGCTTCCCAGGGAAGTGGTCACAGCACCAAGCCTGACAGAGTTCAAGGAGTGTTTGGAAAATGCTCTCAGGCATGCAGGGTGACTCTTGGGGTGTCCTGTGCAAGGCCAGGAGTTGGATTCAATGATCCTTGTGGGTCCTTTCCAGCTCAGGAAACTGTGATTCTATGAAATTATTGAAAGTAATATACAGGTTATTATTCCACCCCCTGGTTGTTGCTGCCCCCACAGCAAGGGCAGCTGCATGGAAGGTTTCTGTAACCCATTTCTGTACACTATTACCTGTTATATCATTAGTGAAAGTAGATTTAAAGGCAGTATCTCCTTTCTTGCATACAGCCTTGTTAATTGCCCTTGTTGTCCTCTAGGTATAACAAGTTTGAGTGTTATTGATTATCCTCATTTTGCTACAGAGTCTACATCAAATCTTAGAGTGAAAAGTATCCAGTCTGTACAAGGGAAAAAGGGAAATAACTGCTTTGCTGAGCACAAAGTTATCTTGCAGATCCAGTCTTTTATCTGCCTTTATCTGGTGGTCCTTTTGGGCACTGAATGCATTTGGAAGAACAAGAACTCTCTCATTATTTTCTGTTCTTACCTTTAGTAGGGAGAAAGTGTGTAGGTGGTGCAAATGGAGCACAACCCAGTTACCTTTTTGTCATGTCAAATGAAAGCTGCAGTCCAGTTGAGTTGTTCTTAGTTGGTGTAAATTTGAGCTACCCAAAAAAAAAACCAAAACAAAAAAACCCAAAAAAAGCTTGAGCATATTACTGAAGGCTATGGCCATCCCTGTGACTGGGGGATGCCAGGCAGACCATTGCCTGGGCTGTATATTCCATTTGGTGGATGCCCACAGTTAGCGAGTATATGTACCTAAACAAGTGTGTGTGTGTGAAGAAACAGCTCTATAGAAGATGTTTATAAAAATGTAAATAGGGAAAAAAAATCTGTGCAGATTTTTAGGTATTTAAAAACTGGATGTGCCACTCCTGAGGCTTGATTCCACAGCTGTTGCAAGTACAGGAATCTTTTGTACTTCAGTGGAATTTTCTTGTCAGTTGTTTCTAGGAACAAGCAAGGCTTTTGTTCTGCTTTGGTAACTGCTCTGCAGAGTTCTGAGAAACTGAAATATATATTCAGAATATAATAGCAGTGCTTTGGTTTAGCAAATTATTTAGTCTAGCTTTAAACACATTTTAAGCCAAACTGTTTACCAAAATAGGTGTTTCACTTTAAATAGCTTAAGTCCAGCTGACGTCACTATACATACCTTACTGAGTTGAAATCAACATCTTTAGTTCCCAACATACTGTGCATGCTGTTAAATTGGTTAAATATCAGTGTCTTCTCAAGAACAAATTAAATGATAATATTTTGGTTTTTTCTCCAGAAAATGAAAGGAGACCTAAATATGAAGAAGTCTTTACTGAACACCTTGGAAAGTGAGCTGCAGAGAACACTTCAGATTCACTCGCAGTCTTGCCAGTCATACACCCTGTATGACTTGGACATTGGAAAGTACTGTGACAAAGTTACCCAGCTAATAGACCGCTGGCAGAGGGCTGATAAGCAGATAGATAACAGGTTTGTTCATGTTTTCATAGCATTTTCCTTATTGCTGTTGCTACCAACGTCACCTTAGCAGTGAAGTCTAAAAGAATTGATGTGCACTAATCTGTGCTTCCAAAGGACAAATGGTGACTTCAGGGCAATAAGACTCAAGCAATTGTGAATAGGTTGAACATACTTCATAAGGAATTGTGTAAGACCAAGCAAAAAAATGTGATTAGTCTTGCAAACGTCTAACCTATGTGCAAAGAGTTGTTACGTTTTTTTTTTTTTTTTAATTCTTGCTAATGTTCTTGGATCAAGTACTTCCAGTCAGCATTTTCCTCCTCAAAAAAGCAACCATGCTTATTCCTCAACACCCTATACTTAAGGGTTAAAAAAGTAATGCTAAGAATTAAGTTACAAAATTGAACCTTGAATCTGAATTGTGAACTGAAAGCATATTCTGATTTTTTGAGGGGGAGAGGTGGAGGTTGGGGCATGGCTTGTTTCAGTTTGTTTTATTTTTTTTTTATCTGAAGACAAAATGTAGTCCTAACTGGTTGCAGATTCTTCAGTAAAAATTGAGAACAAGAGTACTGAAGTCAGCAAACTTGATTTTTATCACTGCAACTTTTATTCATCCCTCACTTTGACAGGAGAATTCTGTGTATTACAGAGTTACTCAGAAGTGAGGTATTTTAAAACCCCATATTGAGTGACTAACAACCAGTACAATTCTCCTTTATTTAAAATTTTTGTTCAGAATCTCCTTTTCAGAGCTTCCCATCGTTTTATGTAAGCTTATTTCTGTGTCTTATTTCTGAAAACTGTGTAAAGAGAGAAGGAGAATGCACTAGAATCCGTTTTGATGGGTTTTTCCCTTTTATTTTTTCCCTAGGTCATGGGATTTAGAAAGGCAGGTCAAACAGCTGAAAACCTACCGAGATCTCTACCAGGCTCTGTGCAAGTGGATCTGTGATGCCAAACGCCGGCAGGATGCTATTGAGTCCATGAAACTGTGTGATTCCAACACTATCATGAGATACCTACATGATCAGAAGGTATGCAGCACCTGAATGAGTTATCTTCAGTTATCTGGATTTTAAATTGTTTTGCTATAAAGAAAATATCAGTGTCAACGCAGTGTGCAATACAGTGGCCTGTTTTGAATTATAAAGTATGCAAGCTACCAAAAAACACCACATGTGTAGAAGGCAGGAGGGAGGAAATATTATTGTCCTCATTACTTTCTGTCAGCACTGCAACAGATTATGAACAAGACTATGTTTGACTCCTACACATTCACTGACACTTTTACACATCAGCTTTGAATTAAAGGAACTGTAAGATGGTGCAACTTATGGGACAAATTACAGCACAAAAATAAAAATCAAGTAAATACATCTAAGCTAAAGTTAAGGAACTCTGCTTTCCCAGATCAGGGTTTTTTTCAGTTGTTGGTTGTTCTCTCTGAGAAAAACCTTCTCATGCCCAAAGAGCTTGCTGTTGTAAAAACTGCCCAGCTACAGGTCATTTCAGGTGTCAGCTTCAGGGGCTGCAGCAGTCTGCTGCTGCAGGTGCTTTCTGATGGAGGCAGCATGTACAGGAGGAAATACTGGTAAATCTTACGGGAGTGTTTCATGGCTCACTTTTCTCTTGACAGAACTTGCACAGTGAAATCTGTGGGAAGCGAGACAAAGTCGAGGAGCTTCTCAAGCATGCAGATCAGTGCTCAGCTGCAATTAAGGTACTTGGATCTCAGCATTTTTGTGGGGTGTGGTTTTTCATGGTCAGACACACCCCATTGTCTCTGCTCTGCTGATGGGTGAAAAGTCAGCTCTCTGATGTGTGTGTGCAGAAATTGCTGGGGTGAAGTACTTCTGAGTACAAAATACAATGAAAGCAATTTGTGTACTTGCCACCTGAGGACTATGGGATCATGCAGCAGATAGCAGTGACAGCTTCTCTTCAGGTGAATCAAGGCCTCCTTCTAGCCAGACCAAACTTTCCAGTTCACATATTAAAAAATATAAGGAGGCCAAGAACAGATTGGTACTTAACAAATTAGGTCTGATTAGGATCTTATCTAGG
Organism: Cisticola juncidis; assembly: GCA_013400215.1. Classification (NCBI taxonomy): domain Eukaryota; kingdom Metazoa; phylum Chordata; class Aves; order Passeriformes; family Cisticolidae; genus Cisticola; species Cisticola juncidis. The sequence continues at coordinate 1,162,765 of VXBR01009394.1, read as the reverse complement.
AGGCAAGACAAATGCAGATTAGAAAGGAGGAATGGTGTGCAATGAAATGCCATGAAAACCAATAACATACAGAGGGAATGCTTTTGTGGTCCTTGCATTTTTATGTCATCTTTGTATCCATGCTTTCTCCAGCTCAGTCTTACTCTCTGTGACAAAGATTTTGCTATATATGTGACATGTACAAAAGAGATGCAGAGACTGTTACTTCTGCTGAAGCTTTGGTTAATAACAGTACTTAGACCAGTTACTCCCATGAATCTTTTCCATCTTCGCGTAGCCCTCAGCTTGGAGAAACAGTTGTCTTCTTGTTTTCGTAAAATGTTTTTCCTCCTTTTCCCTTGTCATTCTCCTCCACGTATCTTCACAGGGGTTCTTGAACTGATGAGCTTCTGTTTATGACAGATCAGCTGTACATGGTCAGAAATATAACCAAGGAAAAATGTAGCTTTTCATTAACAAAACAAAACAAAACAAACCCCTTGCATTTTCTGAAATAGATTCATAGAGAATTCTTTGGCAGTTTCTAAATGGGTCTTGCATTTTGTCCTGTTTTTCAGGATTATGAACTACAGGTTGCTTCCTATAGTTCGGGATTAGAAACATTACTCAACATACCTATCAAGAAAAGTGTGGTTCAGTCTCCTGCAGTGCTGATTCTACAAGAGGTACGTTTCTTTCTTCCCCTTCAATCTTGTGAATACATTTGTTTGTGTGAGCCGTTGTGAGTCATACCCACCTGTATTTCAGTACTTGGCACCGTCACTGGCAATGTGCGCTGAGCACGTAAGCCCAACGAATTAGTGCAGAATAGTCATTGTGCTGTAAAATTAGACCTGGGCTTGCTTAGACGTTAGATTAGCCCTCAGGAATTTATCTCATCCCTATGCAGTGTCCACTGCACACATACTGTGAGAAAGGAAGATTTGTGCCCCGAGTGGTTTAGTCATGTTCAGCCTGGGAATTAACTGCTGTTAAAAATTTGACTTGGGTTACTTGTGACTGTCCGACAGGAAGAGCATGATGAACCAGGGGAGGAAGGCTTGAATTTAATACCACATCAGCAATGGGGAGCAAACAATCCTGAAAAGCCAAAAAAGATGTGGATTTTTTGTAAGGAAGTATTTACACATTTGGGGTCCTCAGAAAGTCATATGAATTTTGAGAAGGAGAATCTGCTTTTTACTTTGTTGAGTGAAGTGTTTGTTCAAGTCAGTTGGAATCCTTTAAATGATCTGAGCATAGGTGTGCTCATGTCTAACTCTAGTACAAGCTGCTAACAATTCTGTTTCTTTTCAAGGCTAATGAGGCTCAGTCCCGCTATATAGAGCTTCTTACAAGATCAGGAGATTATTACAGATTCTTGAGTGAAATGTTAAAGAGCATGGAGGATTTGAAGGTATTCTAACTCTTCTATTTTCTGTAGCTTTCATTTTTATCACCAATTAGAAAACTATCACTGATCAGAGGCAGAAAGTACAGTGTAAAATAGCTCACAAAACTATATCCAGAACTCAGAGGTGTCCTACAAAGGAGGCATATTAGCAGTGTAATGCATCTTTTGTGAAAGAGCAAAGTGTTGTACATGTAAAAAGTGACCTCCAAGGTGGTGTGAGAAGTGAGGTAGAGAACTGGTCCCCTTGGTAAGTAAGGAGGCACTCATCAAGGTACATGAGCGATCCTTCCCTGCCCATCCCAGCCTTGACCTCAATGACAGCACAGCTACCTCAGTGCTGAAAGCTTGTTCCTCATGGTTGAGGGCACCTCATTTTAGACCATGTTCCAAAGTGTTTTGAAAGAAGCAATTTCTGATTTGTTACAGCTCAGTGAAACAGAGAGGTCCATTAAAGAAGTTGCTTATATGGAATATGATTTTCACTTGTTTGAAAACTGGGGAAGTTCTAAAGGTGCCTATTTCATACTTGCTGGTGACCTTCTGCTACACCACATTTTACTATCAGTAATGCACCTCCCTCCCCCTATCAAGTATCTTTTCCCCTCTGAAAATCATTATATGCTAATTTCTGGATAAGATTTGACTCTGAATAAATAAAGATTGCAGAATTTGTCTTGATGACATTAAATAAAAAAGGGTGTTTAGGTCTCATTGAAGCTGCAAAAAATATTTTTAAGTTGTCAGTGTTACAAATCTATATTTTATTGCATGTGATGATTCTGAAACAGTTGTCACAAATATTTATGGGATTTTTTTTATTTGTTTGTTTTTCTGCTGTCATGTTGCAGATGAAAAACACCAAAATTGAGCTCCTGGAAGAGGAACTCAGACTTGCTAGGGATTCAAATTCAGAGACAAACAACAAACATAAATTCCTGGAGCAAAATCTGCAGAAGTACCAGATGGACATTTCTCAGCTCAAGGCAAAGCTGATGAGTTTGGAAGAAATGAAAAGACAAGCTGAAATGGATGGAAATTCTGCTAAACAAAACCTAGACAAATGCTATGGCCAAATAAAGGATCTAAATGACAGAATAACAAGACTGACTTATGAGATCGAAGATGAGAAAAGGAAAAGGAAGTTGCTGGAGGATAGATATGAGCAGCAGAAGAATGACTATGACCAACTGCAAAAAACAAGGCAAAATGAGAAAGACAGCCTTGGTTGGCAAAAGTTAGAGTCTGAGAAGGTCATCAAGGAGAAGGAGTACGAGATAGAAAGATTAAGGGTTCTTCTTCAGGACGAAGGCACACGGAAGAGGGAGTATGAAAATGAGCTGGCTAAGGTAAGAAACCAGTTTAGCGAGGAGATGAGTAATTTAAAGAACAAGTATGAAACAGAAATTAATATTAAGAAGACAACAATCCAGCAGATAGCTGCACAAAAAGATGATGATGCAAAAGGCCTCAGAGCCCAGGTTGACAGACTGACAAGAGAGAACAGAGACCTTAAGGATGAGATTGTGAGGCTGAACGATGCCATTCTGCAAACAACAGACCAGCGACGGAGGGCAGAAGAAGATGCTCTCCAGCAGAAGGCTTGCAGTTCTGAGGTGTCACAGCAGAAGCATCAGTTAGAGCTGGAGCTGAAACAGATCATTCAGCTTCGTGGGGAAGACAACTCGAGATACAAGCAGGCTCTTGAGGAGGCTGCCTCAACTATTCAGGATAAAACTAAGGAGCTGGAAAGGCTAAAGCTTCAGCTTCAGGAAGAGGCTAAAAGCCGATGGGAACTTGAAAATGAATTGGCTAAGGTAAGAAACAGTTATGATGAGGAAATTATTAGTTTAAAGAACAAATATGAAACTGAGATTAATATCACAAAGAACACAATTCACCAGGTCACCATGCAAAAGGAAGAGGAGACAAATAATTATAGAACACAGCTTGATAATGCTATGAGAGAAAATAGGAATTTGTGTGAGGAAATTAGGAGACTGAAGAATACGATAAGTCAGACAACAGATAATCTACGGAAAATAGAGGAGAATGCTCAGCAACAGAAGGCAGCTGGCTCAGAGCTTTCTCAGAAGAAACAGCAGCTGGAGATTGAGCTAAAACAAGTTATTCAGAGACACTCTGATGAAAGCATGCGGTACAAACAGTCACTTGATGATGCTTCTAAAACCATTAAGGAGAGAAACAAAGAGATTGAAAGGCTGAGAAAGTTGTTGGATGTAGAAACAAGTCAGAGGAAAGAAGTGGAGGATGAGAACAGTCAGCTGAAGAGAGTCCAGTTTGACCTGCAGAAAGCAAACACGAGTGCAACTGAGACAATTAACAAACTGAGGATCCAAGAGCAGGAACTGGCCAGACTGAAAATTGACTATGAAAGAGTTTCACAAGAGAAAAAAGGCAGGGATCAAGAAAGTGCAAAGTTCCAGAGCACTGTGAAAGACTTGCAGATCCAGAAGCATAAGCTGGAGGAGGAACTTTGCAGACAGAACAAAAATTTAATGGAGGAAACATCCAGGAGGAAAAAACTGGAGGAGGAAATAGAAGGCATGAGGAGATCTCTGAGAGACCAATCGGTTAAAATAACTAATCTCACACAGCAGATAGAGGAAGTATCTATTGTAAAGAAGAGGAATGAAGATGACCTTAGACACCAGAGAGAAGTATTAGATGGTCATGTGAGAGAGAAGCAAAGATACATGGAGGAGTTAAGAAAATACACATCTGATATTGAGGCTTTACGTCGTCAGTTGGTCCAAGAACAGGAGCAATTAAAGCAGGCTCACCTACGATATGAGCACTTACAGAAAACCTCTGAGGAAAAAAGCAAAGCCTTGAATGAGTGCAAAATAGAGATCGAAAGGCTTCAGTCTCTCACCGAGAACCTTACCAAGGAACACTTGTTACTGGAGGAGGAGCTGCGAAATGTTAGATTGGAGTATGATGACCTCAGAATGGTCAGAAATGAAGTTGATGAGAAAAATACCACCATTGCTGAACTAAAGAATCAGCTTCAGATGAGCAGCAAGCAAACCCTGGAACTTCAGGGGTTGCTTAATGATTTACAGAAAGAAAGGGAAAAATTGAGACAGGAAATTGAAAAATTCCAAAAGCAAGCTCTAGAGGTATTCACACGTATTTTGATCCCAGCTTTACTGTTTGTCAAATATATAATTAATTGCAGTGTTGATTTGAGCAAATTAATTCACCCTTTGCTGTTAAAAGTCACTGTACTTGTGACTAACATGCCCTTTATGACCCTTCCTCTTGGTTAAGTTTTAATTAAAAATGACAGGATTTGTCCACTTCCTTAGCCACTTTACCCCCTGGAAAGTGTTCTAGGGAGCCATAAGCTCTCATCACCTAGGAGAGCCTTGTTCTCAGGCCTTGCCCTAGAAGAAATCTGTGTTCTGTGTCAGTGTCCAGCAAACCATCCTAGGCAAAAATGGGAGCACGTGGAGTACCACTGTGCTTTAACAGTTCCCTGCTGCCTGTGTGCTTCCCAGGCTGTTTCAGCCAGGAGGGGTTAAAGCCATCATTTGAGGCTGACCTGAGTGCTGTCACAAACTAAGCTGGCTGAAAATCCCAGGACCAACAAGCTGTCAAGGTGCTGATCAGCTGGGTAAGATGTTGACTCCATGTGAGGATTAGAAGTCATGTTGTCAGGTACCTTAGCTGTACCTAAAGGTACCAAAAGCCTATCTTTCATTGACTGTTTTGGGGATTTATCTTCCTAAGTCACTAAGGACATTTGCAAAGTTTACTATTGGCCTTTATTTCTTAAACTTTAGGTGACAACCTAAACAAGTTAAAGAAAACATTTTTTAATACTTTGTTCTTCTGCCTGGTTTCTTCTACAAAGAGCTACTCTTTAAATATATATGAGTGAGCACTTGTGAAAGTGTTTTTTTTTCCCTAGGCTTGTCCCTTACATTTCTTTTCTCATACCCTTTATTCTAAAAATCCTAATACTGATATTAAAAAATTCTAACATTTGGGATTATATAACACCTGTACACATATGTGCATATATATATATATATATGCATGTATTACAAGTAGATAAACTTGTATTCAGTTTGATATGGACTGCATACAAACGTGCATGCTTGTGGGTGTTTGTGCATATGCATGTGTGAAGACACTGTGAGAATGGAAATGGAAGGCAGCACAGGTAAAACTGTTTGGAGTGACATGTGAAAGTAACAGGAAAGCAAAAATTGAGTCATATGTTTCCTTTTTATCCTTGTATGACCAGTCCTTAGCTGATGCAAATGCCCCTGGATTAGTAGGACTGCCAGGACATCTGCTGAGCATCAGGCTATTTATGAGTCTTAAATGCTCTGTGTATTTGTCAGTGTACTGTGAGAAGTATCAAAAAGTTAGAGAACTAAATCAGCTGAAGATCAAGGCTGTGGGTAACAGAATGAAGTCTCTTGAATCTCTGGCAGTACTGGAGACACTGTAAGTGAAGGGATAATGTGCCTTCTCTGGTTTATATGTGTCCATAATCTTGGATAAGGCATGCTGTGATGAGAATGTTTTCCAATGGGAGCTTGCTGCAGGTTAAATGACAGGCTGGAGAGCATTGTAGGCGGAGGGCATAACTCTAACCAGCATAAACTCTAACCATCCTTTCTTGGTTTATTTCTCCTCCACAACTGTAGGCATCCAGTAGGATTCAAGAATCCAAAAATCAGTATAGTCACGTTATGCAAGAAAGAGAAACCCTTCTGATAAAAATCAGTGCTTTGGAGCAAGACAAAGCCAGACTGCAGAGATTAGAAGAGGAGCTGAACCGTTTGAAAGTTGCCCTGGAGTCAGAGTCACGTTTGAAGCAACGCCTGGAAAGTGAGAAGCAACAAATTCTGAATGACCTCAATCAGTGGAAGAGCCAGCACTCCCGAACAGAGGAATCCATAAGGAAAATCCAGTGTGAGAGAGAGAAGAGTGAGAGAGAGAAGAGCAGCCTAAGGAGTGAGATTGAAAGGCTGCAGATGGAAATCAAACGGATTGAGGAGCGATACCGGTGCAGACTGGAAGAGACCGCTGTCAAAAACCAGTCAGAGTTGGAGTCAGAGCGTCTCAGGCTGCAAAGAGAGATTGAGAAACTCAAGCAGCGCCCATATGGGGCTCACAGATCTACGCAGACCGAGGAAGACTTCTGTATTGATGCCTCCAAGCTGGTGTTCAATGGGCTGCGGAAGAAGATCACAGCCATGCAGCTGTATGAGTGCCAGCTGATAGACAAACTCACACTGGATAAGCTGCTGAAGGGGCAGAGGTCGGTGGAAGAGGTCGCGGCTGACATTGAACCCTACCTCAAAGGGGCAGGTGCTATTGCAGGGGTGTCCCTTTCACCCAGACAGAAGTACTCCTTTGTCGAGGCCAAACGGAATCAGCTGCTAACAGCAGAAAATGCAGTCCTGCTCCTGGAAGCCCAGGCAGCAACAGGAGGTGTGATAGACCCACATCGAAATGAGATATTAACAGTGGACAATGCTATTGCGAGAGATCTGATTGACTTTGATGACAGAGAGCAGATCTATACAGCAGAAAAGGCTATTACAGGATTTAAGGATCCTTTCTCAGGCAAAACTGTCCCAGTATCTGAAGCCATCAAGAAAAACTTGGTTGACAGAGAAACCGGAATTCGTCTGCTTGAAGCTCAGCTGGCTGTAGGAGGGATTGTTGATCCTGTCAACAGTGTTTTCCTACCCAAAGAGATAGCCTTATCTCGTGGGTTGATTGACAAAGACCTGTACAGGATGCTGAACAACTGCCAAGGCAATACAAAGAATTTCATTGATCCTACCACCAAGAAGGCAGTCACTTACATGCAGCTGAAGGAAAAATGCAGGATTGAACCACACACTGGTCTGCTCCTCCTTCCAGTGCAGAAGAGGAGTATGTCATTCCAAGGGATCAGGCAGCCTGTCTCAGCAGATGCACTGCTTGAGGCTGGAATCATTAAGGAATCAACAAGGAACGACTTGGAAAGAGGTGCAATTACAGTGGAAGAAGTGAGTGAGAGAATTATTGATTTCCTTCAAGGCTCTAGCTGTATTGCTGGTATCTACAATGAGGCTACTAAAGAGAAACTTGGCATTTACCAGGCTATGAAAATAGGTTTGGTCAGGCCAGGGACAGCCCTTGAACTCCTAGAAGCCCAGGCAGCCACAGGGTTCATAGTGGATCCTGTCAGCAATGTGAGGCTGCCTGTTGAGGAGGCTTACAAAAGAGGCCTTGTTGGAATTGAATTTAAAGAGAAACTTCTGTCTGCTGAAAGAGCCGTCACTGGGTACAAAGACCCAGAAACTGGAAACATCATTTCTCTGTTCCAAGCAATGAATAAGGAGCTCATAGAGAGAGGCCATGGTATTCGCCTGCTGGAGGCCCAGATCGCTACTGGAGGGATCATTGACCCCAAGGAGAGCTACCGCTTACCAGTAGAGACAGCCTACAAGCGTGGCTACTTCAACGAGGAGCTCAACCAGATCCTTAGTGATCCAAGTGATGACACCAAAGGGTTCTTTGATCCCAACACAGAGGAAAACTTGACCTACTTGCAGCTGAAAGAAAGATGCATAAAGGATGATGCAACGGGGCTCTGCCTTCTGCCCCTCAGAGAGAAGAAGAAGATGGTGCACACCTCGCAGAAGAACACCCTTAGGAAGCGAAGGGTGGTCATTGTAGATCCAGAAACCAACAGGGAGATGTCCGTTCAGGAGGCGTACAGCAAAGGCCTCATAGATTATGACACCTACACAGAGCTAGCTGAGCAGGAGTGTGAGTGGGAAGAAATAACTATCACAGGATCAGATGGCAGCAGTAGAGTAGTCCTTGTCGACAGGAAAACAGGTAGCCAGTATGACATCCAAGATGCCATTGATAAAGGCCTGGTGGAGAGGAAGTTTTTTGACCAGTACCGTTCTGGCAGCTTGAGCCTGACCCAGTTTGCAGACATGATTTCCTGCCGTAATGGCACTGACGAGGTGTTCCGGCACGAGTCAGTGACTCGGTCTCCCACTGTGCTGAGTGTCAGGAGTTCTTCTTCAGTGATCAGGAGCGGTTCTTTCTCAGAGACCCCAGATGAGTGCAGTCCTATTGCAGCCATATTTGACACGGAAAACTTGGAGAAGATCTCCATTTCAGAAGCTATTCAGCGGGGCATCGTGGATAGCATCACCGGGCAGCGGTTACTTGAAGCCCAGGCCTGCACTGGCGGTATAATATGCCCTACCACTGGCCAGAGGCTTTCTCTCCAGGAAGCCACCAGCCAAGGCATCATCGATCAGGATATGGCCACACGTCTCAAACCAGCCCAGAAGGCCTTCATAGGGTTTGAAGGCATAAAGGGCGGGCGCAAGAGGATGTCAGCAGCTGAAGCAGTGAAAGAAAAATGGCTGCCCTATGAGGCTGGGCAGCGGTTCCTTGAGTTCCAGTACCTCACTGGAGGTCTCGTGGACCCGGAAGTGCGTGGGAGAATAACTACTGAAGAAGCCATTAGGAATGGATTGATTGACGGCCGCGCTGCCCAGAAATTGCAAGACACCAACAGCTACCCCAAAATTCTGACCTGCCCCAAGACCAAGCTGAAGATATCCTACAAAGATGCAATGAACCGGTCAATGGTGGAAGACATCACCGGGCTTAAACTGTTGGAAGCAGCCTCTGTTTCCTCTAAAGGCATATCCAGTCCCTACAATGTCTCCTCGGCACCTGGCTCTCGCTCTGGCTCTCGCTCTGGCTCGCGTTCAGGCTCACGCAGTGGGTCTAGGAGAGGAAGCTTTGATGCCTCAGTAAGCTCTTCGTATTCTTACTCATACTCAGCCTTCAGCAGTGGGTCTATTGGGCGCTAGTAACAAGTGAGGGAATGCATCTGCATTATCATTTAGATTGTCCTATATTCCATTTACTAAAAGAAAAAACCACCAACAAAGTAACTCAAAGCAAAGCCTTGAAGTCTTTCCTGGGTATGTTGCACTTTTCTTCTGAAAAAGCTGTAAAATGCTTGAATGCAAACTTAAGGAATACAGATTAGGGAGTGCAAAAGTAATGTTTGTAGAATTTGAGTTTCGATTTCCATTTCTTTTTGGTCTTTGGATTTTAATAGGTCTCTATATTTTAATTACTATGTCATGTGCCTTTTCTTATCAACCTATAAGGTGACAACTGAGATTTGAAAATCTTGCAGTAGTTAACTTTTTATCCACATAGACCTTTTTCAATTTGCTATTATGAAAAAAAAGATACTAACAATATGGACAAAAAATGCCCTTAAAACTGGTTTAGAATCTATGCCATAAACATGAAACTGTCTTTCAGATGCTCTACTTCTTTATGTTTGGCTAGCCATTTTCTGAAATATAACCTGGTGGATGTAAAGGGCTATTATTAGGCTGGGCTTTTGTTTTACTATATACATTTCTACTGTTTTGCTTGATTTCCCTGTAACAAAGAAAATAAAAGAAAACCACCTAACTGTACCATGTGAGGTATTCTGGACAATAAACTTCTGAAGTTTTAAAGTGTTTGGTGTGTACTTAATAATTTTATCTGTGGGCATTCTTGGAAGTGCAAGTTAGAGAAAGAATCAGATTTAAAAGAAGCAGACATTAGCTTTGTTGTAAAAAGTGTGCAGGCACATTACATTTCATGATGCTGAGCCATCACTGTTAGGAATAAGGACTTCTGATTCTGATTTTTCAATGGGAAAATGAAGATAGCACCAATAATGGAAGCTATGCCCCAGAAGCAGAATGCCTGTTTGCACATTTGTTTATAGAGTTGATGATAATAGGAAGCATATTTATTCTGCTTGTGATCCAGCTCATTGTCTCTGCAGCTACAAGGGACTGAGTCAGCTTCTCCCTTATGCATCCATGCAACTTTGGACAATGAGCAGAACAAAAAACTGGCTGGCTTAGCTGACCAGCTGTGGCACAGGAACATCTTTCAAAACCTGAACAGTTGCCTCTTGTAACATCCTTCTGCCTCCTCTGTGGGCTCCTGAAAGCCTAGGTTGAGAAAACCACGGTAGTGGTTCAGTGCGTGCTTGGTATCTTATTGTCACCAGTTTTATGCAGGCTGCTGGCATCCTGCTGACTTCTTTGAGCTGAGCTGAGAAACCAGAGCAGGACTAAATGACCACAGTATTAGAGGACACAAGACTGATTTGAAACTGCTTCAGCCAGCACAGAAAATGCCTTGCATACATGGAGGCTGTCCTGTCCTCTCCTGTGGCACACACAGTGCAGATACCTCCGGGTAGGCATGATGTTCTCAGCAGAGAGATTGATCAGTTGCACAAATTTAGTATGGTTTTATACAATGCCTTAGTGACAAAACTGGTAGCATAATTTGCCATTAGCTGAAATAATTTCTTCCTTTAGGTTGTTCAAAGTACATACCTCCTTTTAGCCATGAACCATGTAGGAACCCTGCTGCTCTATGAATTTTAGTTGCTATAGATAGAAAGAAGGTGATGGGCAAAAATGTTAGTCACTGTTAATTATGCTGCCTAGTATTTTTGTAGATTTTTTTGTAGAATATTTTTGTTTCTTTTCTGCAGTAGGGATAGCACATGTTCTGATCCTGCTGTCTCTGGATAAAGTTTACCCTCTAGTCTGAGAAGCATTTCCAGTGTTTCCTGAAGATGAGGTCTGTGTAGAAAATCTCTGCCATATATAAAGTAAGCTCAGTTATTGGACTAAGAAATTATTTGGACTCTTACAAATTATTGTTGGAGACCTCCACAGAAAGTAGGTGAGAAAGTGCGTTCTGTCTTCTAGGGAATCTTCACAGCTTTGGAGATTTCTCTCTAGAGCTGAGTTTATTGATTGTACCACAGAGGAAGAAAGAGTCAATGTCTGAAAGGCTTTCTGACTGCTAGGGAGAAAAAAAAATAAACAAACCAAATCAGTGCTTAATTGAATCCCAGACTGATTCTGCAGCTTTAAATGACTGTGGGGTTCCTAGGGTCTACAGTAAGAGTAAAGCTGGTCATTACTACAGGAAAGTTCACTGTTGGGTGCACACCCCCGTGCAGTTTGCATGGGCTGAGAAATCCTGCACACTCCACAGCAAATGGGCTTACCTTACTTATTCAAGGCATTCTTGGCATCTCTGTTACATCGTTGAAAGCTCCATTTTTGCACACTACCTCTCTTACTGCTCAGTCAACATTTTGCACTCTCATAGGGACCAAAATAGGAGATGATGTCACAGAAATTATGGTGACAGTGCTGTCTCCTTACACACATTCCAGCAGCAGCTGCTAGTGTGGTGGTTTCCTGAGTGAGGTGTGTGAGACCCAGGTGCCCAGGGTCCGAGTAGCAGCTGAGCCAGAGTAGGCAGCAGGTGGGGCAGGACACAGCTAATGTGGGATTCGAAAGAGATAAGTAGAGTTTTCCTCCACCATCAAAAGGTGCTGAGGAAGGAAGTGTGGAAGAATCTCTTTTTTCTGTTTGCAAACCTGGGAGGGGGTCAGCTGGCAGAGAGAGGCATGAGCACATCCAGCAGGGCAGTGTGGAGACTGTGTTTGCAGCAGTGCTCAGCATTTCTGGGGCTAGGAGAGCCTTGCCTGGGGGTTGAAGAGTAGGAAGGCTGTGGTTTCTTGTAATGGGGTGTAGCAGGAGCACGGGCATGAGTTGGGGGCTGCTGCTGTATGTTTGGGGCAGGATGTTGATGAGATCTGTAGCTCTTTGCACCAAAAGTGGAATGAACACCATTCATGCACTTTAAAAAGAAAGACTGGCAACTTTGGATGATCTCTGATGCTGAGACAGTAACTCCTTGATGCTGAAAAGCCTGAGTGTACCTGTTGGTTCAGCCTGTAGCTGTGAGCACTTTCCCTGTGAGGAGTGCTGAGCTGGGCGTACTTACTGGCAGCCTCATACTTTCCAGCCACTCCTCGGAATTTGCTGCCTCTTGCTTCCTCCTTGTGCCTCTGGGTAGGTGATTCTCACCCTGTTCAATGGCAAATGTGTGCCCAGTGTGCTGACTGGGCTGCGGTAGCTGGGGAGGGTTCTCATTAGCAGGCTCAAGTCTTTAGAGAATTGGTCTTTGCTCTGAGCAGGATAGCAATTCATTCATGAGGGTTTTACTGATGGATTTAATGACCTTGATGTTGTGAATTTGCTGTCCTTCATTTTGAACCTGGGACATGACTGCTGATTAGAGCAGTTTGTAATGCACTGTGAGATTTGCACAACACAGCAGTGCTCAAGACATAGTTTTGTCTGTCTTAGGCTATTTGGAAATGTGCACTGCCATGGTTAATTAATAGTCCAGCCTTATGAATATGGAAGAGGGGTGGGGAGATTTACAGAATAGCAGCAATATGACTTAGTATAACAATGTTTAAATTACTAGCACATTGTCAGTGTTTCGGCAAAAGGTGGGTTTTGGTCAGTTTTTGGGTTGAGTTTGTTCCAATTTTTATACATCTTTATAATATAAATCTGTAAGACTCATCTGCTTTGCTGGCATTTTCTGTGATCCTCAGCTCTTCTGAGATGAGCAGAATTTATATCCTGTGTAATGCTCTCAGAATAATGCTACACTCAAAAGTACTCTTTTTACATGGCCAAAAACATGATAATTCCAGCTGCTTTGACCAGGAGCAACTGTGAGACAGAGTGAAACTGTACTGATGTAAAATTTGAGGATGTCTAGCACATGCACACGAGAAATACCAGTGAGGGTTAGGAGGTCAGTGGAAATTGAGCAGCAAAGCACTGGATAAAAGGGCATGCCTTCTCTGAGATTCTCCAGTGTGTGCAGCACCCTCCTCATGCAAGGCATAGAAACACTGAGGACAGTAAAGACCTGTAAGATCTTTGAGTCTGTTAACCTAACACTGTCAAGTCCATCACCAAACCGTGTTCCTAAGTGCCACATTTAGGGCTTTGGGGTCATTATCACTTAATCACCATAGGGCAGATGCTTAAGGGAGAGTGTCTGGGTTCCCTGGCACTGAAAAGGCTGCTGGCAGACAAAGCACCTTTCTCTCCTTTTCCTTCAACAGGCATGCTTGTGCCATTTCTCTCACCAAGGCCTAGACACACATGCCATTATCTGCCTGCATTTGCTGGACAAACTGGTATTTTACAGAGCTGAAGTGAGTACTGACATTGCAGCACAGCCACAACAGCAGATACATGGAAGCTGCTGCTGAGTACTCTTACTTGATTACAAAAAAGCCTTGTACTCTATACAAGGCTTTCCACTCCTAAAACATTTCATTTAATGGTTGAATTGATGGTAAATAGAGGATGAAAGTATTCTGTAAGGGGTGGCTGTAATCCAGTGTGAACATTACCTCCAAGACCATGGCATCTATCTAAGCCAGAAAGACCTCTATCTAAATTGCTCTTTTTTCTCTTACAGCCTTTGTCTCTTGCAGGACACAAAATAAGAGGAGAAGCATATCTGGCCACAAGTCTTCTATGTTAACTGACCCTAGGGGCTTTTGGATTCCTACCTGCTTTCCCAGCTGTTTCTTTTACTCAAAAAATCCCTTGGGTCCTCTAGGGCCAGGCTCATCATTAAGTTGAGGCAGATTAGATTTCTCTTTTTTAAAATATTGCAGATTTTTAAAATTTGTTTTCAATTAGGCCAAGAGTAGTGTGGTTGTGCTTTTTTTCTCCTATGAAAGCAAAGTACTGGAAAGTTTTTTACAAGCAGCCAAGGGTAGAACTGGGATAGTGCTTGGTTTCTTGGCTGAGCTAAAGAGTTTAAAAACATAATCCAACATTTCTTCTTCATATGGTTTTATTTTTTAAACTTTATTATTAAATTCAGTTCAATTTTAAAATGTTGCTATAAATATTTACATTTAGGAAATAGTAGGAAGATCTTTAAACCTCTCTAACCCCTTTTTCATCTGTAAATCTGTTCACAGCTTTTAGCATGTTTCAAAATGGTTGTAATTGATCTAGCATTGTCAGTTTTTCTGGAAAACTATTTGAGGGGTGTGTGTGGAGGAGTGAAGGAGACCACTTATCTATAGCCTGGTAACTTTAGAGCCTCCATTTTTTTCAGGTCGCTGTTAGAGATCACAGTCTAATGTTGCCAAATGTATTCAGCTTGTCTGTGGACCCTCTGCTGTGCAGGCTGGAAGAGGAAGGGGATGAGTCCCAGCATTATTAGACACATTTGACAACATTGGCCTTTGCAGATGACTTGATTCTATTAAGTGAATCTTGGGATAGAATCCAAACTTTTTTAGGTCCCTTGTGATCTGACAGACCTCAAAACACAGGGGAAGAAGTGCCATGGCTTTACATCCAGCTTGTAGATTTTCCTATGTGAGTGAGCAGTGGCTGTCTGGTGTGGGCAATAAATGGCACATCCGTCAATATGATTGATCCAGATGGTTCCGGAAAAATACCTTGGTATACCTATGTATGGACCCATGGGCTGGAATATCTAAGCTGCCTCTGCTAGAAAAACTGAACAGGTTGTAAAAGCAGGGTGAGCAGGCTCTACTGATGCCATTTGACAAAGTGGGCATCTTGAAGGGGTGTACTAACCCATGACTGATGTACTTAGCAGGCCAAGTTAATGGGAAAGCCATGTACCTACTAACCCTTGGTTTGGCAATTTGAGGGATTGGGGGTTGGTTACCCTTATCTACCTGTGATGCCATCCTGTATTCCAGCACTTGGGATGGACATCTGGGTATTGCCACACCTTCTGGAGTGATTCCTGATATTCAAGTCCAGAGTATGCACCAAATTGCTCAGTTGTCAGATGATATCAGATGATAGGGAAAGAGTTTGAACAACTATGACTTGTGGCAGGTGGTGATTAAGAGAAAATTCTTTCTATTTGGGACCCCAGAGAAATCTTGGTGATCTTGGAATTTGTGGGTGGTGAGGAACTTGGGAGTCTTGGGAGATAGGAGATACTTTTGCCTAAGCTCATCTTTTCAAGGCCTTGGGACTGAAAAATGTAGGAATTTTTGAATGGGACCAAGTTGCTTGTGTTGCACACACATGAGGCTGTGTGATTGCAAGCTTTGGAAAGGATAAAATGAGTGACTGCTGGATTGAGCATCATTGGGACATTTATCTCAGAAAGCTCATCACTGTGTTGCAAGTAAGCTACACCATATTTCTGGGAAGGAGCAGGGAGGACACTCCAGAACTGTGGTGTTCTCGAGCAGAGGGAGAGGCTTGCTCATATATTAGTGGGTGTTGGCCTTCAGTTCAAGATGGAAGGGTGAAGAGGCACAACCAGTTATGTGAACTATTAGCAGAGGAAGCTAAAGAATGACTGATATTTCAGGAGTCACTTTTAAAAGACTATAAAAATCAATTATATGAGCATAAAAATTAGTTATATAAACATGACCTGCCAAGGCAGATCAGGCTTTCTGGTGGACATAACTGTTGGATAGGAGTTGGTTGGATATGTCAACCACTTGCTGATGCAGTGTTGAATGGCTGAGAATTCTACATTTGGAGGAGCAAGTTCAGGAGGTGGCAAATGACAGTAATATAAAACTCATTTGATTTTTTATAGGTACATGTGAGAAGTGCCATGAGGGCAATTACAGACTACTAGCTGAATTAATACTCTCAAGTTCTCAGCAAGCAAAGATTTCCAACTGTTATTTGAATCAGGCTCTATTTACATCTGTGCACATTTTACTTATATTCACAAGTCAAGCAAGAACTATTTTCAGTTCTCTGTTAAGCAGAAATTAGACCTGTTCCAGAGGATATAAAATAACAGGCAGTGGCTTGAGTTCTCCGCTAATGTGCATAGAAACTGCATAAAAGGTCTATAAAAGTTATACATTCGCTTGATTTTACTTGACATTGATAATGCAATAATTATCTTTAGTTATTTTTATATATACTTAGTGAGAGGTTTTTAAGTTTGCCTTCTAGCCCTACCCCCTACTCCTCCCTCTGTGACACCTTTGGCTTATTCTTCTTCTAAAGGTCATTTTTTGAGTGGATTTTCTGATATTTGCCTGCTTTACAGTCCTTTAATTTTAGTATTTGAAATATCTTAGAGTCAAAATCAGACTCAGATCTTGAACTCTCTCAGAGTTTTGGGGAACAGTCTCCAGAAATATTTATGAAGTTCTTTCTTCCCTCCACCCCACTTCTGTAAACAAAAGTGGCTCTTGAAAATAAGGCTTTCCCCTTCTGCTGGAAACCTTGGAAACACCTTCTGTTAGCAATTCCCATCACACCTTGTTGAGCTCTGAGCGTTGCACAGTGCCATGTGCATCTGCTCCAGGGTTTAGAAGGACTCTGCTTGTCATGCTCAGCAGGGACATGACACTTCCCTTTGTCCCAGCAACATCCCATATATCCATATAATTCACAGGAAGATTGCAGTTATGTGTTTCCCTGAGAAGGTGCTGTTAGGCCTTAGCACCAGGGCATCTTCCTGCCATCTGCCAGCTTTCCTCCAGGCATGGAGTTCCTGCTGGGCTTTGCAGCAAACTGGAGATGGTATTTGAAGAAGTAAAAAAAAAAAAAAATTGAAATGTTGCTTCCTGCTGTGTTGGCACATGAGAGATGCACTGTTGCGTGTATTGGTACCACACTGGGACCACTGGGACCTAAAACTGGTACCCAGGTTCCAGTACTAAAGATGCAGGCTGTGTGTTCTGTGTGATACAATAAAGCCCAGTCTTACTGGGGAGCCTCCTTGGCCCTGCTCACTCTTACCTCCTGCAAAAACATCTGAGATCATTCACTTCTAGAAAGGG
This sequence comes from Cisticola juncidis, assembly GCA_013400215.1. Lineage (NCBI taxonomy): Eukaryota > Metazoa > Chordata > Aves > Passeriformes > Cisticolidae > Cisticola > Cisticola juncidis. The sequence continues at coordinate 1,145,618 of VXBR01009394.1, read as the reverse complement.
TAGTTAACATCAATATACTTCGATACCAGCTCACTATGCACTTAAGGTGAATCTTAAGAGAGTTTTTAAGCCAGACTTGTAATCAATTATGAAACTTTTGGGTTTTTTTAGTTCTGGAGGAATAATAAAATATCTATTTCTAGTTCATTTTTACAGCAACCCTGACTAGCAGGAAGGGAGAAGCTTAGAAAGCAGCAGCCAAGGATATTACTGGATTGCATGGCAAACCTCTTGGTATAATCATAGTGAAAAATTAAGCTGGGAAATCATTTGGAGTTCTTTAGACACTATCAGATTTTTGGCAAGGATTTTTGCAGTAAAGTCAGTTGCATAATGTTGGAAGGTAAAGTTTTGGAAGATGTTGCTTTCTGCTATAATTTTATTTCTTTTTGTTCTTCATCCCAGTTATTTTGAGTACTAAAACAAATGTAATGTGCCAGCCATACTGAATTGTCTTTGGGACCCAGAAATCTATTCTTATCTCCTAGTGCTGTGATCCCTGGGGCACCCTGAGCAAGCAATGAAATCTTTGCCAAGATAAGCCTTTTTCCATGAGAACTGGTTTCTTTAGCATTTTGAAGCAAACCTTAACTCACTTCCCTGAATTGCCATTCACTCCTGAGATCCCACATCCCCTTCATCGCTGTGGAAATGACAAAGCACTCCAAATAAATCTCCTCATCTTGCTCAATATATCTCGGTGTTTCAGAGGATCTTTTTGCTATCATTTGTATATACAAGTGAACTTAATCCTCTCCAATCATCTTGTTTCATGCCATTAGATATTTCCAACACAAATCAGGAACTGCTTTAAACCCACCTGAACAATGTATCAAACCATTTTTTTCTTCTCCAGTTCATGGTCACCCAAGAAAAGATACTGATAACCTTTAAGGGAAAGGCATTTTATGCATGCCATGATGCAGTGGAGTCCAAGTATTACAGTTCCAGGAGTAAGAATAAGATGCTGTTTCACAGCAAGGATGTTGGCTTTTTCCAAAAATGGAAAAATAGGGTAAAATGTTTTCATTGTGGATCCCTAAAAGTCACTTAAAAAAAAAAAAAAAGTTTGTTTTACAGAAATTTCTGGCACCATTGATGTCAATGGTGTAGGCCCAAAGTCAAAATTATCGTGTTTAATATCACATGCTCACCTTCTCAGTCTCTCCCACACCTCCTATATAATCTTGACTAAAGCATAATTAAAGACTGGTGCTGTAAATTAGTTGCCTGAAGCTTCACGTGGTACAGAGTATATGACATCTGAAAGACTGTGGTCCTCTGAATAACAAACATTAGAAAATGTTTTGCAAAGACCACAGTCAGGACTAATCATCCTCTATAGTAATAATTTCCTTAATTTTTAGAGCAATGAGTAAAATAATCTCAAGGCTACAGTGTTTCTGCCTATCATGTAGCTGTATATTTGAATCCTGTCCTTTGGCTGATGAAGTGAGAATGCCTAAGTGCTCTGAGTCTTTCCTAAGTAATCTGTGCAGAAACAGCAACCTTAGGCAACACAGTTCTAGTCATTCAGGTAAGCCTGCTGAAAATCACTGAACATTCCTTAAGCCTTATTCCTTAAGTCTTCTCAGTCCTTGAATGCTCAGTCCTGCTGGAACCAGGAGGACTCATTTTTGGGAAAGGTATTTCCATGAGTGAGCAGGAATAGGAAGTTCTAAAGACATTTTTTGTTACAGTGGTGGGGTCTAGAATGTGTTGGGCCTGTTGGCACCTCTTGGGAGCACCAGCACTGGGATAAATCCTGCATTCATTCCACTTTTGCTCACTTTCTTTATACACCCTAAACAGGGAAGAGATGCAGCTGGAAATCAATGAATTANAAAGAAACCCCCCCCCCAAAAAAAAAAAAAAAACAACAACAAAACCCACGGTGATAAAAGAGACTGTCAGTTTCATAGGGGTGAAGACACACTGGTATTTGGACAGAAATTTATCCTAAAGATAGCATTTTCAAAAATATAATCATTAAATGTCCACTTGTATTGAAATGTTACTACTGAGAATAATCATTTGCAAGTGAACAAGACACTTGAACAAGAGTGGGATGGTTATGTACTAATTAAATAGCTGATATTTAGTATTAAAGTTGAGATATGAGGCAATGCAACATATTGGCTTTCCCACCTTGAGGACCAACTTTACATTTTTCTTCAGGTAAGCAGTTAGTCATGTGGACTTTTTAAATATGAGTAAGAACTTTCAAACTTGTGTAAAGTGTGTTAAAACATCTCTCTCTCTTTTGGAATCCACACACCCAAAACTCTTGAAGTCCAACTAACTGGTCTGCCTAATCTCTGGTACCTGGTATCTGATAAAGAAAAAGTATAATATTTAATGAAGGGAACAAAAGAACACGGCAACTTGTGTATGCTTTGTAATTATGTGTGTTGTCCAAGGATTCTGATTATTTGCCACATGTCTGAGTAGCCAGAGGATCTTTCAGAGTCTGCTGGGTCTGAGACAACCTGTGAACTATAAAGCAAGTGCTGATTGGTAACTCTGGAGCAGGGGCATCGCTGATGAGATGAAATAACTTTCAAGCTGACATTCTGGTACCTGAAAGATGGGAAAAAGACAAAAAGTGCTTCTGTGAAAGGTAGTTCTACAGCAGCTGTTGCCTGGCAGTAGTACACTTTGCAATAACTCATACACACCATATATGCCTTATGATCTTATGTATGTGCCAGTACTAGGCTGGTCTTGAAGCAGGTTGATGGGGAGGGAAATAAATAGAAAGAGAAAGCACCTATCTTTAAACCACAATCATCTTCTAATGTTTCAAAGAGAGGCTGTGCTAGAAACATACCTGACGTATTGGTTGTGGATGTTCTTGGTGCTCAGCCAAGCCACCTGACTTTCCTTCTTAGTACAAGCAGTCAGAAGATAAGGATTACAGTCTGATTAAGAAAGCACTCACTCTCTAAACACAGAAGGAGTTTTGGATTGTGTCAAATATATCATTCTCACTGCAACCACTGTTTTTTTATAGCCATTCTTAGCATTTCATATATTTCACACTATTAACAGGCCCTATCACTATGAGGTTCAAATGCAAGATACTGTCTTTTGTATCTGGAATAAATTTAGAGCATGAAAAAAAATTCATTTCTAAACATCTGACAGATAAGTATTATTTGCTATTCCTAAGTTTAACTACATGATTGTCCTTCCTACGATTGTAGAATTACAGAATAGTATATAATATACTAACATTTTGCTGTCTTCGATATGTGTGACTTCTTCTCCCAAACCAGTGTATATCACTGTTGGTAAAAACTAATGTGCCCATGAAGAGTTAAGAAAAGTATTCAGAGGCTAGGAAAAGCCTATCTTATAAAAATTTAAATTTGCAGTGGCTCTAGAGCTGAAATTTACACTTGGATTCAAATACAGATTCCAATCAGGGTAGCCACACCTCTTTGTCATCCTAGGTAAATTAAGAAGAATTAGAATTATTTTGATTTGCAGCTATAAAGAGAGTGGCTTTGCCTGCTGGAGATCTAAGATGAAGTTCTGGGTCTACAGAAAGAACAGGGAACAGACTGCTGATTCCAGTGGGACCAGTTTTCCACCTCAGTCTTTTAATATTTTCAAACAAACTCAAATTTTTAAGCAAATTAGTAACACAGTCTTGCAACCCCCTAGTGTTTCATGTATTGTTAGACACTTGCTCTGCTTTATAATGTAAATGTCTGCCCTTCTTACCAGGCAAACTGGCATGACCTGGCTCTTTGAAAAGCACTGCTCCAGTCTTCGGGGAGTTTCCATATGTCCCAAACTAGCACTCTCTCCCATTCTTTTGTAGTGGTAGAGGGAAGAAACATGCAACAAGGAAAGCAAACAATTAAAGAATAGATAGGTTAATTTAAGCATTACTTGATATACACTTCCCTTGTGTGTACCAAGCTGTAAACATATATATATATATATATATATATATATGTCTAACTTTCATATTTACAAATCAATAAAGTAAGAAAGTTGCCTACTCATCTTCCTGTAGGGAAGATGTGAAGGAAAGAACAGCAGTGAAAACTAGGCAAATTAATTTATTTAAAACCTCAGGGAAAAGAAATCACAAAGATATCTTTCTGTCAGTCAGCTTACCACTCCAGGGACTTCATGGCAGATTTCCTCTGCTGTCGTGTTATGATCTACAAGAAGCTCAAGCAGTGGCACAATAATCTGCAGGATAAGTGAACAGGAAGACAGGTGTTAAACTTTCTGAACAGTTACAATCTAGGTCTAGCCTGTCTCCTTATCTGTACAGACATCTTCACTAGCATAGCAAGCATTTCCCAAATATAGGAGTAAACTAATTCCCAGTTCATAGGAGAAAGACTTTGGTAGGTTTGTGAATTTGTCTGCATGGCATAGAGAGGATTTCTGGAGTTGTAGTTCTTTCATTGTAAGCACTAATTGTGAAGAAAATTAAACATCAAGGAAGTATCTTGTGCATTTAGACTGGAGTGTGGTATGGTCTGAAGTAATCTGAGCTAGAAGTGAGTTTCTAAAGCTTTTTTGTGTGAAATACTATGCTGCTTTCCCCAGATTGGATAGCCCTGTGTTGTTCCAGTGGTGGCTGTTTGTAGCAGCAAGTCAGGGGCACACAGGGAAGATGAATGCTATGACTGCCAGTTTCAGTCTTCAGAGTTATTTTGACCACAGAGACTTGTTCTGTATTTTGGAGGAACCAAAGAAAATTGGTTCCTCCAAATTAATTACACATTGATCAGTCTCTTTTGTTAAACAGTAGTTTAAAGGCTTCTGAGCTAGTCACTTCTAGTTTATTGTGAGCACATCCTTTGCACCTGAAGTAAAACAAAGACTGTTCTCAGACCACTAACTGCAGCTCTGTTACTATCACTGTAAATTGAAGTAATTCCTTCAATCCCAAGCGTGATGAAGCAATAAATTCCAGCTATTACAGCACACAACCGAAGTCATGCATAGGCTAACACTTGGCAGCTGAGATCCAGTGGATTTCTGCATGCACAATGAGTTCCCAGTGATCACCCAGGGAGTAACATCATCCTGGGCTTACCTTGCCAGGGCACCATCTCCCTCTGCCCTCCCTGCTCTGTAGGGACTGGCAGGGGTACACACACACAGTGAGCAGGCTTCCCCTTGCAAGTTTGTGCCAGGCTCCATCCAAAACCTTTCCCATGCACTCGAAGGTGGGTCTCTCACTGCCAGACCCTTCTTCAGCTGCACTCTAGCTACTAATTGCCTTGCTCTCTCCGTGAAGAACTAACTTGAACTGGTCAGCCCCAGCTCTGTCCTTTATCTCCCATGTCATCTTAGAAGGGCCCCTTTCCTTCTGAAAGGCAAAGACAATCGAGCATTCCTCAGGAGGAACAAATCTAGAGACACACTACAGGACAATTTTAAAAGTATTTCTTCTTTGTTGTCACTGCAACATTATGAAGTCCTCTTGAAATTTATTTTTTCCATTAATGATAGCTGTCATGGGGAATTACGCTGTCAGTGGAAGGGCAATAAGTATACCAAAGAGGGTGTTAAATATATTGTAACGCTTTTAAGGAAGGAGAAATATCTAAGTAAACAAGTAAAATAAAAGAAAGCAATTCTCATACAATATTTTAGATCTGGGAAACCTACTGAAAATACCAATAAATGAACTGGAAAAGAGAAAAATAGATGTGCTCTCTATTTACTTTTGCCTTTTGTCAAACTAAGTCAATTGATTTAATATCATATTCTGTTTCCAAACAGCTCTTCTCCTTTGTGGAATGACTTCACAGCTGGGCAGACTAGAGTCCAGGCCCCCACTGTTATCCATGTCAGAGGGACAACCTGCTGGTACAGACAAAGACCATCAAGACATGTGTAATCACAGAAAGAAAAATTTTTTCAGGTCATGGCAGATCTACAGTGTCTTTGTGGACTCTTCAGGATTTTTAAAGTTCCGAATTCATACTGTTGCCTTACATTTGATGAGTGAGTTGGACTAGATCACCTCTCCAACCAGAATAATCCAATGGTCCTGTGATGATACCTTAAGCCAAGGCAACATAATAATCTGCAGAGAGGAACAGATACCTTTCAGGGAGATACAGCACCTTCATTAATACATATTGTTTATAATTTTTTGTAGGTAAAATATTGCAGTATTTTTGGTATACATATGCAACAAAATGCTGCATTGCACAGCTTTTGCAGAAAGCTTTTTTTCCTAGGGAGGAATCAGTCTTTTGCTCTTTTACAAAAACACCTCTAGCATGAGGAGTTGCAGCCCTTAGGAGGAGCTTAAAATAATCACCTACAGTACAAGAATATGTTCATCTCAGAAAGGGAAATCTTTTTACCATCTTAGTTATAATATCTGGAATATGCAAGGCTTGAGTGCATACCAATGGGAAGTACTAGGCCTAGGCATTTACTTAAATTGCAGTTATTTTAAAATTAGTTGTAAGACCTGAGTATTGTTTACAAAAAGTATAACAGTTCGGTAAACTACTGTTAGTTTAAAAAAAGTAAATCTCAGCAACTCAAGGATTTTTGTGACTGAATAAGCTTAGGAAGAAGACCCAGTGTTACTCCTATACATTTTTTAACAATAGAATAATAAAGTCTTGTGGGTTTTTGTTTGGTAGATTTTTTTGGTTCGTTTTATTGTTTTGTGGGGTTTTTTTTAATAAAGTGAACTTGAAAATATATTATATAAAAGCACATAGCATGGTTTCCTTCTTTGCTGGCAGCCACAGCTAGGGGCTGGTTCCATGTCTACAAACACTGCAACAGTGCTGGGGCTGGTGGTGGGTCACGGGGGGGCCCTTTGGGACACCCCACTACAGCTCGTGTGGTCAGTACAGCTGCAGTGTTGGCAGGATGAGGGGATACAATGAGATTGTGGAGATGGTGAGGAGAATCCAAGCATACCCTAACTTTCCCTGCTGTCTCAGCAGCCCCATCATGCTGAGGTATTTCCCCAAAGCTTCTCAGTTGTCCCTTTCCTGCTTTTCATTTTCCTCCTGCAGAACGGAGGAGACACCCCCTAGCAAGCCCAGGATGGCCTGGGTGGAGGGCTGTGCTCCCCAGAAAAGCAGCTCTCCTGCAGAGCCCTGCCAGATAACTGTGGTGGATCCACTGCAGATGGGTGAGGGAGGGGGCCTTGTTGGACTGGGCAGGGCTGGGGCTGCCAGCACATCCTGCACAATGCCAGGATCATGTTTCCCTGGCACACTGGCAGCCAAGGTCCTGGGGTGGGTGTGATGCTGCCCAAGGAGGGGCCCCTGCTCCTGCTCCATGGTGTGCTATGGAATGATGGACTTGTCCTGTCTGTCTGCCAGTACATTCCTCAGCCTGGGGCACTTTCTCTGCCACACCGTGCTCTGCCATGGCAGCTCCTCTGCTGGGCACCCTTCAGCTGAGGGCTGCACAGGACGGCCGTGCCAGGGGAGCACGTGTGGGGCTGGGCAGAGAGCAGATCTTCCTCTGCTCTTTCCTGTTGCCAGACCTTTAATAGCCCTCCCTGCTCTGCCCCTCTGTTAGATGCCAGCTGCTTACAAATGTCCAGAGAGGAAGAGGAGGTTGTGGAGTCCATCCAGATCCTTGCCAGCAACCTCTGCCAGGTAGCTGTGGTGAGATGGACAGTGACTGTTCCAGCATCTGCTGGCAGAGGCTCAGCTGCTGGGCTGCTGGAGGTGTCCTGGCTGGACAGAGCTGCTGCTTCCACATGGTGCTGCCCCTCGGAACTCCAGTCCTGCTGGCCGTCTGTCCCCATTTCTTAGGGAAGACCCCAGACTTACAGCTGACAGATGTAAGTGACCTGTGGCTGGATTGCCCTACCATTCAGCCCTGTCTGGCCTTGTTCCTCTGTCCACCCCTCCCTCCCAAATCAGGTGTCTCAGGCACCTGAAGCCACCTTAAGGCAGCTGTGAGGGATGGAAGGGGCAGCTGAGGACACAGCTGTACTCCAGTGGCAGCACCACTATCACCCGTGTCCCCTCCAGGTGGAAAGATTGTGAGCTGCATCCATGACAGCCTGCGGGACATCCAGAAATGCACAGTTTGTCACTGCTTCGACTCCCTGCTTATGAGATGGCTGACAAGTACCCTGAGGAGGTGGTCACAACATTGCTGAACATTGCTCCTCAGGGAGACAGGTACCGACACTGACAATCCTGAGGGCTTCTCTGCTGTGGAGAGAGAGACTCTCTCACTTCCAGACCTAAGGAATACTGCAGAACATTTCCAAGGAGTGGGGTTCTCCATTCCACTGCCACTGAGATTTCCAGCCCTAATATGTTGTCTGGGCTTCCAGGAGCCACAGCTGGCTGAGCCAGCCCAGAGCCACCATGCTGCCTCTGGGAACACCACCTCAGACCCCTCCTGCCTGCCTGGGCAGGGCCCCCAGGCAAGCCAAGCCCTGTGGGGCTGGTCCAGGCCATGCTGCAGCCAAGGCAGCCCTGCTGACAGAGTGCTCTGCCTTGCAGCACAGCCCTGCAGCTATGGGCTCAGACCTTCTACAAGCCCCAGATCCAGGAGAAGATATTAATGGTATTCGTTAGCTTGCTTTGGTTCCTCCGGATGACCAATACTCCCGGCTCTACTGCAGAAGGCACCTGCACCCCTGGCTTGGCTGTGAGTTACCATAAAAGGCCTTGATCCCCTGCCACAAGCCTGCAGGCTCTGCCAGTATATCTCACTGCAGTGCTTACCCCTGCAGCTGTCCTCCAGACAGTTCCCATCCACAGATTTGGGTGGCAAGCCTGACACTGAGAGCAGTCAGAGGCATCCAAGACTGGTGACAGCCTCCCTGCTGGTAGGAAGCCTCCCCATGCTGTCAGAAATGCCTGACGTGGTGAGCAGGGCAGTGCTGGGGACAGCCCCGTTGTCAGCTGGAGTCTGGGGCTGTGGATAAGCTGGTGGCTTGGCTTGGTCTGGTCTGGGAGTCAGGCAGGGTTGTGACTGCTCCAAACCCTCCCTGCTGTGGTAGGGCTCGGTGGCTGCCTGAGGAGTTTTCCAGGTGTGAATCTTCTCACAAAAAAGAAACTTTCTTTCATACAGGCAAGAAAAATGCAGGTCCTCCTACCAGATATGATGGGGGTCCTGCAGCCTGGCAGTGCAGGCCTCAAGATAAAGGTCCTAATGTTTTTTAAAAATATGATGGGCAAAAGAACCACATTTCAAAACCTAGAGAAGACTGTGGGCAGCCCCATCACTGGGGAGCTGATGGAAACTCTCCTGCTCCTCTTTGACTCAGTAAGACTGCTGTGGGACCCTGAGCCCTGAGACAGGCCCTGGGCAGTGAGAGCTGTCCTGCAGTCCAGCTGTGTGAGCAGCACTTGGGGCAGGCTCTGCTCCTCTGGCCTCTTGTGGCTTCTGGGCCTTGCAGCTCAGCAATACTTCTCCCCACTCCGGAATCTTACTCCTGATAGGGAGCATATCCCCTCACCCCAGCCACGATCACCCCCCATCCCAGTGGACAGGGACTGCTGTTTCCAGAGCTTATCTTTCTTCATGCCCGCCAGGAGTGCAGCCAGCTGCAAGAGCTCTCCATCTGCCTCTTCAGAGACCAGCTGGAGCCAGTGGTGGGGAGCAGCAAGAGGAGGAACAGCTCCATAAGGAGAGTACTGATCCCACTCCCCTTCCACATGAGTGACCAGAGCCCCAGAGTGGCCGAGGCAGAGGTTTCCAGGCTGAGCAGGGACACAGACAAGGGTGGGCTGCTGGCAGGGAGCAGTGCTCCTCCAGCACAGCCTGTGGGAAAGGTCCCTGCAGAACCAGTGTGGGCAGGGGTGGAGAAGCTGGCATGGCCATTTCCAGCACCTGCCCTACCTGCTCCAGCAGGGCTTGGCAGCAACCCACGGCCACCAAAGCCTGAATAGGTGTGTCCCCACAAGTTTCTTTGCTGTTCCTGGCATGTGTGGGAGGCCAGGGCTTTGAGCCTCAATCCCTGTACCCCACAGCTGTCCTCAAGAGAACCCTATATGCTTTGGTGAGGGCATATCCCAGTTTCCTAGAGGCAGGATCAGCCCAGGAACAAAGCCAAGAAGTCTTCTTTGCCAACCGTGGTGCTACCTCACAGCTTGTGCTGTTGTGCAGGCCTCTGGGGAAGCTCTCCTTGCTGCTGCCAAGCTCCTCGAGTGGAAGGAGCTCAAGCACCTGCTGGAGATGCAGCAGACACAGAGGATCAGCAAGTGCTTGGTAAGGACAAGCCCCAGGGTGCAGCCTGGGTGGGAGCTGCCCTGCACCCAAAGCCCCCACCAGACCTGCTGCAGCCCCAAGCCCACAGCCTGGAGCTGCACCCTTGTTCTGTCCTCAAGAACAGAGCCCCAAGGGGCCTTTCCCTTCCCTGCTCCCAGTGAGAGGGAGGCTCTCGGTAGTGACGAGTGCTGGCAGGAGGGACTGTGTGGCATGCCCATCACCTGTCCTCTCCCCAGCTGGTGAAGGACAAGAGCAGGGCTGAAGAGTATTTGCATCAGAGCCTGCTCAAGGACCCTCAGGCCACGGTGTGAGAGGTGGCTGTCAGGTTCATTGGTGAGCCCCAGCCCCTGGAGACCCCGCTTTGGGCAGCCTGGCCCCTGTTCCTGCTGCTGCACTGCCCTGTCCCTGCTGTGTGCAGGGTCTCAGCCCTCTCTGTGCCACCACTGTAGGTCCATGTAGGTGGGCTTGGTGGCCACTTGGTTCAGTTCCACTCCCTTGGACTGCTGGTCATTCCTGGGGCCACCCCTGTTAAGGAGAAAGGAGGGCCAGGGGCCAGGCTGCTGGAAGCATGCTAGGGAGCAGGAGCTGATGGAGCTTTGTGCCTAGGGCTGGCTGCACAGCACCTCCAAAGCATGGAGAAGCTGGATGAGATCTGCAGGGGTGAGTGGGGAACATGGATGGGAAGGATGTCTGGGGATCTCTGCAAACACAGGAGTTCATCTGGGCTCTGTTTCTTTTGGTCACAGCCCTTCAGCCCCTGCAGACAGACAGCGATCCTCTGTCTCTGGCCTGGCAGTTCAGACTGCCCGCATCCTGAGGAGTCTGAGGGCTCAGTGAAAAAAAGGGTTCATCCTGTGAGCAGTGTGCTGCTGGTGCCTGGAACCAGAAGGAGGGTAGCTGTGATTTCATAAAGCTGGAACAATTGGCCCCAAACCAACGGTGTCCTTTAGATATGCAGCATCCTGAGCAGACTGTCCTTGGCCTGTCCCACTGCCTGTGGGATGTTTCCCTTCAGCACGCGATGGCCCCAGGCTTATTTGAGAAACTGACCCCTCACTGAGGCTTCCACAGGAGAAGCTGCATTTGTCCCCATCTGGAAAAAGTCCCTCCTCCACACAGTGAAAACAGGGCACAGGAAGGATGGCCCCAGCTCCAGCATCCCCATGGGTCTCCAGGCATTCAACAAGGTGTCTCTGTGGCTGCATTGCCACCTTCTTTCACCGTGATGAATTTGGAAGCATTTCATGATGTTATGGGGACTAGAGGGACACCTCAGGAGTCCTAGAGGGACTGGATGACAGAGAGTCTGTCACTGTCACAACAATGCACCAATATTTGCTGGTCCCAGAGCAGAGGATGATAGCTGTGCTTTGCCTGGGCAAAGCAAGGGAAGAAAACAAAGAATGTCACCAGTCCTTAGATCCCAGTGGCTGGACTTGTCATATGGATGGTCAGGAGCTGGGGTTGTGAGACAATGAGAAAGAGAGGAGACTGAGGAGGCCCACTCCACTCCCTTTTATACTTAACTCGGTTCCCACCTCTAATGCAAACAAGAATTTTTGCATGTTTCTTTGCACAGCTCCTCTCCAGGAGGTGAGCTGGGGAGTAGACTGAGCACTACACTCCATAATTTGGAGAATTTGGCTCAGAGGAGCACTCCCCCACCTCTGGGGGGCCCCTCTCCTCCTAATTAAGATTAAAAATAATTAAAAACAAGAACTCTTGGAAACCAAATGGTATCTGTAACTGAATAAGCTTAGGAAAAAATATTAGCCCTCCTACATGTATTTATTGTTTTAGCAATGTGCCAAATAGAAGGTTTGGGGTTTGTTCTTTTTTCTTTTTCTTTTTCTTTTTTTTAAATTATTTTAAACTTGAAAATATATTATGTCAAAACATGCTAACATCTTTTTTTTTAATGAATTATTTTTGTGCTTGCCTATCTGATTTTTGATAATTTACTAAAAAATAACATTGTTGAAGATACTCCTTAAATTGTAAGCTGAAAGAAAGAATTGAGTTACAATTTCCCCTAGTGTTTAGGAACTGTAAATCTGGTCAGAAATGTGAGTAACCAAGTTCAACTGGCAGCAACACTAGACATCCTTGTCCACAGGAGAAAGTGACACAGAACCTTTTATAAACACACAGGAGGAGTGTCTGATTTTGAAAGTTGTTGAGATAGATGATTTCTTTGTTTCACTTTGTGAAAAGCAACAGGTAAGTTCAAAATCTTAGTTTTACTTTTGATCCAATACCTTTACCGAACAGTGTAATGTATATACATATATGTATTATATGTATGTGTATATATATGTGTATATATAGCTATATACAGAGATACAGATGGAGATTCCATTTGACAAAATTCCAGCATCTAGAAAATGTGAAATGTAATAGAAATTTGTTTCAGGTAAAATGTGATTTCAGGTTTCTTGGTCTGTGACTTAGTAATTTTCAATGCCTGCTTTTCCTGTCTAGTGGTCTGGCGCTTGGTAAATGCATCCAGAAGTCTCAATGAAAATCTCTTTGTTTACAATACATACAAACAAGTTCAGGTTATACTCAATCACTAGCATTCATTTAGTGACATAAATAACAGAATAATTTAGGTAGGAGAGGGTCTCTCAACATCATCTGGTCCAACCCCCTAAATCAATCAGCTTTGTCTATGGCAGGCTCCTGGGACCATGGCCAGGTTTTTGAGTATCTCTGAGGGTGGAGGCTCCACAACTTCTCTGGGCAACCTGTGACAGGGCTTGGCCACCCTCACAGTGCAAACTGCTTCCTGCTGTTAGATGGAACCTGCCAAGTTTGGCTTTGTGCTCGTTGGCCCTACTTCTGCCACTGGGTACCACTGGAAAGGGCCTGGTGCTCTCTTTGCACCCTCCCTTCAGGTATTTAAATACATCAGTGAGATCCCACCTTGAATGTTCTCCTGTGTGAGTTGTCCCAGCTCTCCCATTGACTCCTCATATGTGAGGTGTCCCACACCCTCCATCGTCTTGGCTTTTGATGGAATTCTTCCCACCTCCACATCTCTCTTGTACTGAGGAGCACAGGACTGGACACTGGAGGCACAAGACATGACAACTTTCAATGAATTCTGAGATAAAATGTGAAAATATTTGACAATACATTAAAAAAAAAAAATTAATATGGTTTCTGTGGAAACTAGACTTATGTGAATGACCATCTCTTCCTCTAGGGCTATAGGAACCCAGCAATTTCTGCATGTTATTTCTCCTGATATGCCTCATCTCACACTTCAGCAATACTGATTTATAACAGCTCTGGTGTTTTCTGATCTCTTAAAATAACCCCCGAAATTTAAAAAAAAAATCTCTAATTCTTATTGCTCTAAATAATCTTGTGTCATGGACAATTTGCTTCATCGCTGTTAATCCCTGTCTTCTGAAAAATCAGTCTTCCTTTATGAACTTTGGGATTCCTTTCTGCTGTTTCATTAGGTTGCAAGTAACTTTCTCTTTGCTTGGCAGGTTTCTTAACTGAAGCTCTATTTTGCCTCTTATTTGATTTTCACTTACTTTAATGTCCTTCTGAAGTGTAAGAGGGTGGCCTGGTTTTCCTCTTAAAAGGTTGGGAGGAGGAAAGGAACTGTCTCTTGTTGGAAGCACTGATTCACTGAACTACCTCCAGTTTTAATTTTGAATTAAGATACTAGGGATCTTGGAGACATGTTTTAAATTATGTACATATTTAAGTGCTTTGCTGCCTTTGAGCATGAATTAATATAGATCAACACAGTGATGGAAACAGGCAACTTGATTGATACAGTGGTTCTCTGAAATAATTTTCTTTATATGTGGAACAAAACTTACTGTAACAAATTATTTCAGGCACAGTTGCTTAAAATTCTGAAATGGCAGCAACTGAATCAACTTGTCATTACCTTTGTATGTTGGAAAGTCACAGGCTTCATGACAACTTCCTGTCATTGCAACTTTAAGCAGTGACTTTGTCTCCTAGTTCTTGTTCCAGGCTAGTAACATTTTTGACCCTGTAACTATTTGGTAACAGGTTACTCTTTGGGGCTAGAGGTCCAAAAAGCCAACAGTTTGCAGCTGTGGTAGTTGTTTGATTTGTACAATCTCTTAAGATATTTTCTCTTTTTTCCGTTGCCATATGTCCTAACAAGAGATACATACATGTATATCTACATTTTCTCTATGTACATATGTACATATATGTGTGTGTGTGTGCACTTTTGTAACACATGAGGAGCATATGCTTACCCAAGTAGGCCACCAAAGTTAGCAGTGCATAGTAATCTCTGCTGTGTCTCAGGTGTGTGCGTCACAGAAATAATTTTTGAGGTATAGTTTTGCCTTGCAGATTATCAATCTGTCTGGGTACTCTCCCTTGGGATATGAAAATATTTCCATTTCATTTCCATTTACTTTAAATGGAGTGTTTGGTAGAAGGCTATTTAAATCAGGCTGTTAAACTCAGCTCTTTGCATTGATGTGGGAACAGCTGAAATGAAAGTGGAAGGAGCTCATCTCAGGTGAGCAGAAGGGGGTCCAGTGCAATGGCTCTGGTAGAAAGTGTGTGAATTAAATTTTAGTTTATTTCTTACTTGCCTAGAGACCAGAGAGTTAAACACAAAATCAGTACTGAGGTAGCAGTACTGGAATCACTTCTTAGAGTAGACAAGGCTTTGTTGCAGCAGTTTTGTTTCATGGATCGTTTGCAGTCCCTGACCATGGTTCCAAGTGAAAGCAGTTCTTGAATAGTCCCACCAGTTTCTACTGGACTGATCAAAACTGACCTGAACATTCCCAGGTGCAAATCTCAGCCAGTCTGCTCACAGGTTGATCACTCATCATATCCTGTATGTTGTCATACCTTTGCCAGTGTCTAGAAAATCAAGAATTATCTCTGTATCTAGCTTCCACTGCAGGAGAAAGACAAGAGTCTGTTCTACATAGGTGACTGTATAGGCAGGTCCTCCCTTAATTAGAGGTGATTACAGAACAGCAGGATGAGTTATTTGCCTTTCTCCCCCCCCTCTTTCTTTTAGTTTTCTTTTTCTAGCTGGAAGTTAGAAGAACAAACCCATTTGCCCATCTCTTCACATGCAAAATATGTGATACTTTTGTTCCTTTCAGTCACATAAGGTGTCTAATTTACTGTCATACCATAAACATTAGCTTAATAAATGAACATGACCAGCTTCCCATATGACATGGAAATAGATGCCCATAAGAATGAAAGATAGTTGAAAATTATATCGCCTAAATACACTTCAGGAAGTCTTTTTTTGTAAGATTCTGTTGCTAGGATAAATTATGTAAAAGCCACACTGTCTTTTATACTGAATTTTGAGGATAATATTCAGAATGGAGATATAAACAGGCTTTTAATTAGTACATTATATTAAAAAGGGAAAACAGAAGTTTTATTATTCCTTTGTGCTCAAGTCAGAGGTAATTTTGCATTTACTGGTCCCTAAAGGGACTCATCAGATATGTATCAGTAATTCCACACATGGTAACCATTCTTCTTTTAACATTTGCCATTCATAGCTACACTTCTGCATATATTTTCTGTTTTCCTTGGTTGTCCTTTCTCAGGTATAATGGTTTTTCACTGGAGTTTTGGTAACTGTTGAGTGTTGATCTTTGTGCTCCAGCCAAGCCTGTGGCAAGTCTCAAAATGCTGAGAAATATCTGCTTCCAGTATGCAAATATATCTGACCCTCTTAGGTCCTCTGCTCAGACCTTGCTCCTTTAGCTCCACTTCCCCTCAGCATGGTCGGGGATGTAACTGGCATATGTGATTTCTGGGGTTTTTTTTAATTACTGCTTCTTGTGAGGATATAGCATAAAAACTTTTATCAGAAGAATATTCCCTGTATCCCACTGAATAGATAAAGTGACAAAAGACTTCTAATATTCTTAGAATGCTTTTAACCCAGCCCTATTTAAAATTTAAAATATTTTGTTTACTCTTCGGACATGTTTTGCTAATACACGTGTGTGTGTGCCCATACACGTGGGGCGGCGGGGCGGTGCTGTCTCTGTCCCTGGTGCTGAACCCGGGGGCCGGACCAGGAGCTGCGGCCCCCAAAGGGTGCGAGGGTTCCGGCCAGCCACTCCTGCAGTGTTCCCTTCATGGGACATGACGCTGGTGTCCTCCTGGCTGACAGCAGTCGGACGTATTGCACATGCCAGGGCTGCTGTGAGGAGTCCTCGCCCTCGCTTCTGTGTTGTTTGCTGGACAATTTCTCTCGGAATGGATGTGGCAATTCCTTTTGTACTCTGTGAAATGAATAAAGAGGGGTATCCAGAGAAGGAATAGGAGACATGCTGGAACATGCAAGTCACATCTTTAGAGCTTTGTGTCCTCTGATAACCTGATGGTATAAATAAAACTTGAACCAAAATAGCCTGTTCCTTGGCAGATAAAACCTAGTTTCCCTGAATTTGCTTTTTGTTTCTCACTCAGACTCTGATTAGTCAGTCTGTGAGTCACGGCTGTTCATGTAAAGATAATAATCTTTCATCTACAATGGAGCAATTTTGCACACCAAAGCACTTTCTGTGAGCCATGCTAGTCATACCCTTTATGCAGTAGTATTTCTTAATAGTAGCTTGTTCAAACTCTGTGCTTGAATAAGCAGAACATTTCAGTACATAGAGTACTGATTTGGAGAGAACAGGATTTCAGAGCCATTCAGCCATTTCCAGCCATTCAGTCTGGAAAGCATTTTTTAAACTTGTCCCCTTATACTTGTGTCTAGCTGACATCTGAGGTATTTCTTAAAAAAAACACCAAAAACCAAAACAACTCCCCCCCCCCCCCCAAAAAAAAAAACCCCCAAAAACCAAACCCAAAAAAACCAACCAGACAACAAAACCACAAGCAAACAAACCTGTTTTCACTCTTCTAGAATGAAAAAGACCCCTAAAACTTGATTCTTTGTGTAATTTTTATTTAATCTCTTAATTCTACCTGTAGGAATCATATGAGGAGAAAGAAAAATTGTATTGGGTATTGTAATTTGTATCTTGTATAGAATGACTCCTTGATCCTTAGACTTTTTTCCCCTGCATTATCCCATTATCCTGTGTCATCTCCTATTCTTGTTAATTATAATAGGTCTTATTCAATTATCAAATTGCACAATAACTGTCCTGACAGCAAAAACAATGGTGAGAAGATAATAATGGAGAATATGAGTAGATGATGTAATTTTAAGACATTGCTCTAAGTCTGATGACTTCCACAGAGAAAATTCCATAATAGAAAGGATATTCAGTCCTATCAGTAACTTTGTGTGAAAATACTGCAGAAGTAAAATATGGACTGACAGAGATTCCTCTCCCCTCCATATTAATGACATCCCGAGCCCTTTGTACTTTCCCTTTGCAGTTAGGCATTGTGGTTTGATTGGTATCATATCCTATCCAAGGTGTAAAAAAATCAAGGGTAAAGCTAGCGAACAATGCAAAGTGGTGAGATGACTCAAGGGCTCATTCTTTGTTCAAAGATTCCTCTCCTCAGGTTTCCTTTACACATAGGAACAGTCAGGACAGTGGATATAAGTTAATGACAAATGTGAATTTGAAGTAAGTACAGAACACTAAATTAAAGAGTTCTTATTCTGATAAAAATAATCCACACATGTAGAACATGGTTTAACTACAAATAAAGACATTAGAAGCCACAATAGAGCAACTGTCCCAAGTTGCAGGATATACCTGGCAAACCCTGAAACCATGTTTCTCTTTCATGCATACATTAGAGGAATATTCTCTCTGAGAAATCCAGGGAAGGATACGAATAAGTGCGTTACAAAGCCAGAGTCACTGAGATTGAAGAACCCTGGTGTTGGACACAGATTGGGAGTCATTGTTAGGATTGTAGGAGGCAGCTTGAATGGAGAAGTTAGTGGGAGCAGGAAAATCAGGCAAAGTTTGGGCAAAGAAACTTGGAGCAAAGAAACGAAGAGCCAATATGGAAACTCCAAAGCAGTTCTACTAGCTGAGGAATTTAGGACTACAGAAAATATGGCAAAGAGAAATAAGGATATGATATAGACTGGTGAATGAAGCTGGCTCTTTTTGAATGAGTAAAAGATTCTGTATCTTCACCTAAAGGTAATTTCAGAGAATTGCTATTTTACAAAGGATCATGTTGCAGCCCCTTTAGGGCTGATTCACAAAGAAAATGCCAACTATCCTACTGACATTTTTGCTGTTAAGGCCATGTAATGAAGTTGTGATTTTATGCCTGCATTTCCCTCTTTTGTCATGTGTATGCATGTTAAGAAATCAAGCCAAAGGTTGAAAAAGGAGAAAAGATATTAGATTAGGAAATATATGATTCTCCATTGAAATAGTTTGCTTCTTCTGGTCTTGATGCTAATGAGTCACTCAGAACTCATTAAGAAAAAAGGGTTTCTATTTTGTTTACTACATGAGCACCTGGAGAGTTCTGCCTGACCATGTAAACTGACATATAATGGTAAATATGCAAAAATCATGCTGTAGGAATTTTGGCTAAGCAGCCAAAAATGAATGTTTTTTAACCTCTGCTTCATAAACAGTCTGTAAGATCTCTTGTCTCATTAACCCTCTATTTACACCAATCTTATGAAAATAAATGATTTATGAATGCTTAGCCATTTAAAACATGAATACTTTAGAAAGGTTGGTGAGCCAATTCTTAGAAGGATTAAAATAATGTGCAACAAGGATCAGAAAATGATAGCAGACAAAATATATATTCATAACAAAATAACATGATTATTTGTTATATATTCTCCATAAAGCAGTGTTGACACGAAAAAAAATACCACCAGCCTATTATAATGAAATTAAAGACTACTAGAATTTGTAGACTCAAAGGAACTAAATTAATGGTCCATAAGTAGCCTTAATTCTGGTATTTCTTGATGCTGACTTACTCAACTTTGCACCTGAAGAGGCTCTTCTAGCATTTTTTTTTTGTTTGTATGTGTGACATATATTTTCATAAAACCTGTTGTTCCTCATGTTTGCACAATGCAAATACTCTGGAAGACAATTAAAACGCTTCCTTGCTAACAAAAATTCCCAATCCTTGCAGATTAAGCAGACTAGCATGGTTAACAAGATTTCTATTCGCTATCCAAAAAGCTAGCTCAGTGGATCAAAGTTTTGTCTGGTCCACAAACACAGTTATCTTCTTTCCCTGTTTTTGACCATGAAGTCTGAACTATGGGAACTTTTGCCCCAGAGTTTTACTTTTCCGGTATCTCAAACAATCAGATACATACTGTACTACAGATACTGCCATGGATTATCCATTTTACTCTATCTGCAGAAAATGCTTCAAGAGTTGAGGTCACACAGCTTTTACAACAGCAGTCTTTCTAGTGACATGAAAACAAAACAACCCAGAACCATTAAAGCCCAGCTGATTTCATGCCCTTTGTGTCCAGAGTTCTAAAAATTAACAGGATTCAAAGACTGAAAGTGTCTGCTGACAGATTGTTGGTAGACAGGAGTAGACAATGAGTGATGAAAATAAAACTAGGAAATTTCAGTCCACAGAATTGAATTCTGAATAGCAGCACACAACCTAACAGTTTCTTTTTGTCAGGTGTTGCAAGGCTATCTTAGTTTGAAACCCTCTTATAAAGAAGCTAAAAGAGGTGGTGACCCTCTGATGCAATAATAAATATGTTTCCATCTTTTCTGCCCAGGGGTTAAAGAATTAGTTATTAAACTTCTAAAAGCAATTTGCAGCATCTTCTGATGTTCTATGATGGTATTATTTTTTACATAATCATCTACAGGAAAGTTTTGAGACCTCACTGAATGTGCACTGTCATGGTGCTGAGCTCTAGAGAAATATAAAGAGGCAGACAGTCCTGCCCTGCAGAACTTATTGCTTAAAACAGATTTTTTTCTTTTTCTGTTTTTAAAACTGAGTTCCTTCATCAGTGTTGCCTTTGGAATGGATGCCAGAGAAGGGATAAAAGAGGGAAGAGGCATACAAAATATACTCAAAATATAATGGATTTTTTACTTTCATGGCTGGAAAACCTGGACTCTTGTATAGTTTCCAAACAAGGAAGGAGACTGCTGCTTCCACCATACCGTGTATCTCATCTGTTGTGAAGTTGTGTTGTTTCTCTCCCTACAGATGCTACAAGGGCCATTGGATGTCACAATAAGCATACCCACAATTATGTACTGATGGCCCTGTGTTCCAGAGAGGATGAGGGCACGGGGAAAAGGAGGAGAAACTCTGTCCTTTGTGAAAAAGTAGTTTTGCTTTTTCTACCTTTTGAATATGTCTGTTGCTAATGGCAATTACTGTAAGTTTCAGAGAGCAGCATTTATTGCTTAGCAAATAGATAAAATAAATCAGAAGGTTTACAGTGCACCCTGGGATTGAGACTCAGATGGGCAACTCGGTGGACAGAAAGTGCAAAACCATGTTTTGAAAGTGCCATCTAGTGGCTCCATACGAAGGAGGTGGTTGGTTTTTTTTTTTTTTTTCCTGTCAAAAAGTGAAGCTCATCTCCCCGAAATCGGGGATCAGACCAATGCTGGCTTCAGAGTAAGGGCAGTGAGTGGTGGGACCTTGGTAGCAATTTTCAGTCTCAATGAGAAGTGCAAATGCTGTAACCTGGCTCACCTAGAGAATGTGACAGGGAAACGTGCAAATGTCCCGGGAATGGGGATGTGAATCTCACTGCTGTACCTGGAAGGGAAAAAGGAAGTGTGTGTGTGGAGATATGCAAATGAAAGGCACATAAGAGAACTGAGGTTTATTTTATTTTGGCAGGCCACCATTTTTCCCAGGAAGACAACAGCTCCTAAATCCCCAAATGAAAGTGATTAGTCATAGAAATACTTTTCTGAAATGTTGTTCTTAAATACCTTAAAATTAGACTGCAGACCTATAAGGGTCTTCAGAGAGAGTGAAAATCACTGATGTGCATTATTTCCTTAGAAATAGGGACAAAATAACTGAGTCAAACTGGATGCAACATATTTTTAGCAAACCAGTGGTAGTTTAGTTTGGATGGAGTGCATGGTTTTGCAACTAGAAAACTGCAGAAAGGAAACCAATCTTTGTTTTCAATCAGATTTTGCTGCTGCAAAGCCAAAAGCTTTGTAGCTATGTTTAACAACTTTAAACTGAATTAATTGGTTCCCAAGAGCCACTAAATTCTATAAGGGCTCTTGATAGCTTTATTACTGTTTAGTTTGGAGTTCTTAGTTTGGTGTTAGTTCCTTGTAGAAATCATCTCTTTGATTACTGACACTTTTCTGCACCTGACAAAGGCATTGTAAGACAATATAAATCAATGTATGATTTCATCTTTAACAGTTCCAGAAGACCAGAAATCATTCTCAGAAATTATAATTTTAATTAACTTGCCACTAATTTAAACTTTAAACTCTTTTCTGGATTTTGCTTTTCTGGCTGGAATTAATGAACCATTTATTGCTAGTTCTATTTACACACATCTATCAGAGTCTTCAGTGACTCAGAAGAAAGATAAAACCTCTGCAAGAAGCAGTTACATAAGCAGAAAATTTATATTCATGTATAATTTAAAGGCAAAGTATAACTGTCTTATACAGGTCCCAATTTATATTTCATTCAATACCAACAGTGTTTTTCTGCAGTTCTATTTTCATGTGGCATTGGTAGCTGAATGTATGATGAAATATATGGTTCACAGAAACACCTTGTTTAGCTCCAGTTGTGCTCTTAAACTTGCCACTTTGATGTGCTTCATACAAATATTTAGTTAAACATATGTTTTTTTGGGTTTTCAGACTATACATCCCCTTCTGAATTGGGGTCAGAGTAGTAATGATTGCACTACACATAAAAATAGATGTTCATGTTGCTGCTATATCTGTTTTTAATAATTTAGGAGACACTCAGGCACTGTGGTGTTGAGGCCTAGACATACTTCTTAATCTTCTAAGACCCAAATAAATTATATAATATATGATAAAAATCTAAAAAGAAAGGAAAAGATCCCACACAGAACCATCTAGACAGGAATATCAAAGTCCCATGGAAATAAGTCTGTTAATTCAATTCAAGATTACACTTTCCCAATCTTTAGAGTTGAAATTAGTTACATCTGGAACATTAGGAGGGAATACAAATTTCTTGGGTTTGATAGATATCTTGATGTTAAACCAAATCATGTCCCCTGAAATGAGGAATATGTAAGGGATAAGGAGCCATAAGGCTAGGGAGAATGGCTGTGTTTTTCCCAATTCTACTGATGCATAAAATTATGCTAAAAAATTGATGTTTTCCTGCCTCTCCCACACAAATATTTTGGATATTCATTCTCTGATCAAAAGCATTATCAAATAAAAGAAATTCTTCCCAGAAAGCATTTTCAAAAAGGAAAGTTTTTTTCTATAAAGCTTGAAAAAATTACTTCTTTACCTCACCACAGAACATTTGCAAAAGCAAGCTGCAGATGCTTCTTCAAGTTCTAGTCATACGACCCTTAATTTAAAATGTGTTTCTTTTTAAAATGTGGCCTATAAACACGCTTGGGGGGAGCTCTACAGTCATTTAGGAAACAGAAACTTGAGACATGTGGTTGAAATATGGTGAGGAGAAAAATAGAATGCATTGTATTGAGGACATTGAGAATAATTTCAAAAGTTATTTTCTAATGATTTTCTCTTCTAATGGGATCCTGGAGAGACAAGGGACAAAGGCAACAAGGTATATGGCCAGCAAGCTAATCAGCCTTGAAGTTTGTCATTTATTGTTTGTACTTAGCTTTTAAGTTTGTAAAACAAACCCTTCTGAGGTAAAGCACTCAAGCAATCCACTGTCAAAATCTTTGTCTGCTGTTCTGATCTTCAAGATGACAAAGGAGATGGTGCTTTGCTTGTACAGATTCTTCTGCTTATAGGTGATCTATTAATGAACCAATAGAGCTTGTTATATTCATGCATTTGACAAAGAGAAAAAAGTAATCAGTACAATATCTTATACTGAGCTATTGCAGTCTGAGTCCCTGTTAGTTGTTGTATTAATTGTTGCATTAATTGTCGGTCTCAGCAGAGGGAGGACTAGAGGGGTGATTAGGGGAGACATCAGAGTTTTATCTCTTGCTGCCAAAAAGCTTCTGTTTAGGCATCTGCCACTGCCTCTGCAGTCTGGACCCTACTGCCAGCATATCCCCACTGACAAATAAGAGAAGGAAACTGGTGTACTGCAAAACTGTAATATTATTTCATTTTTAGGTTTCTCCATCGTTCATAGTTTTAATCTGGTAGAGGAAGAGAAGTCTTCGATCAAAGATTAAAAACTCAAATAAGGCCCAGGCATTGCTCCTTTCTTTTACTACAGCTGTAGTGTGTTTGTGCCTTCTGTCTGCTAATAGATGCACACACCTTCACTGGAGCTGGCAAGATTTCTCCTTAGCCATGATGTGGTGTGAGGACAGGTTGCTTCAGGAGGGTGACAATCCCTTGGTGGACTGTGTCATAATGGAGTGACTCAAAGGTCTTGCCAGATGTAAAGTACTGGCTACTCTGCATCCACAGAGTGGGAGAGGGGCCTCTGGGAAAATTCACACCCTTTCCCAACTCCCTATTCCCAAAGAGAAGGTACCTGAGGAGCAGACTCCAATTTCCTCCATCCTGAGGTTCTCATTTCTTTTGGCCATAGGAAGGAGGAACAAGGAAAATATACGCCCTTCAGGTTCCCTCTGTGGCCACATTAGCCAGCCACAGCCTTGTTGTGTGGAGCCTTAATAAATGGATTTTTCCTTCATGATGCCACAGAATGAGGGGCAATCACACACAACATTCTGCAGTACACCAGACACTGGACTGTCTTTGAAAACCAGCAGCTTTAGCAATCCTGAACAAAAGTCTGAGCTTCTGTCTCCCTTATTTTTTTTATAAAAGTTGTTTTCAGGGTTTCTATTTCAGAAACTGCTCACAGTCTTTCAAAATACCCCCTGACTGTACACATCTTTCTTAAACCACTTCCACAAAGCCCAGGTATTAGTCCAAGTTAGGTATTGTTTTGGTTTGGCAAGACAGGTGTCTGTTAGGGAAAGTTGGAACTCTCCTTGGAATGGAGAGTGTAAACCCCCTCCCTCCAAATTATTATAATTTTGAAATTAGGGGCTTTCAAGTTAAAATATGGGAATAGCAATAACAGTTCTTTACTAGGAATATTAAAAATACAAATGCAGTAGTACAAAAAAACAGACAAGCAAACAAAGGTCTTAGAAAACCTTGACAGAGTCAGAGATATGACTTGACCCTGTTGTCAGGGTGTTGGAAGCAGTCCAAATAAGTGCCTCTGGAGTGACAGATGTTGTTCTGTGGAGTAGAGATGATCCAGTAGAAAAAAGGGTCTAGTGCTGGTGAGATGGGTCCTGTCTTCCTCTGAGAATCCAGTGGAAAAGAGGCTGCTTGGTGTTCCTACAGCTCAGTTTTTATCTTGGTAGGAATGGCTGGCTCCCTCCCCACTGGGTGGAGCATCTCACAATGGGATGATGTAATGTGTCATGTCACTGGTGAGCCTTAATGGCCCATTTACAGAAGATATCCCCTGGAGGGTGGACAGTGGAGGAAGAGCTAAGAAACATTGTTCCCCTGGTTTTAGCAGCTGGCCTATTATCAGAAGGCATCCGCCCCCCTCCCCCCTGGTATTACAAGAGATAAAGAAAAAAAACCATCTCCCCAACTGGTTTCAACAGATGAAATAGAATACATATTTTTTTTTGTTACATAACCTAAGACAGGTATGTAGCTGCCTCCTTGCTTTCAGAGCTCTGCTCTGGGTCATGGCCAAGCCTCTTGCAAATAAATTTTTGGAGGTTTTCTACAGGCAGTAAAGAGAGGCTACTGTAATCACCTCTGTTACCCATCAGCTAATTTACTGGAAACCTGAAGACTTGTGTGACTGGCCAAATACTCTTTCTGGAGAGAGCACAACGTTCCCTTACAGAAAATAATTAAAAAGGCATTGCGGTTTGTCAAATGATGTATCCAGATTGATAGCTGTGTGAAGAACAGTCTTTTTGTTGACTACCTTTCTAGAAGACTACAAATTCTGCCACAAAGTTAAAGGGAGAGGTGTATCTGGAAATGGCATCAACTATTTAGCCATTCTGAAGCTTAGCACTCTGGATGAAATTTTGGCTCTTGAAATGAAGACTATCTTTCCTTCTTTCATCCTCTTGTTTTGTTTATAGGAGAATGCAGAATCAATAAAAGTTCAACGGTAGTTCAATATAACTTCAGGAGGTGAAAGTAAATCTAACAAATTTAGTATAATGAGTTCTAGAGGATTTCCCTCCAAAACATTCCTCATATGTTGACAGAGTAGAAAGGCACAGACTGATTACAACAAGTATTTGGTGCATTAAGGACTAAAAATGTATGTGGATTAAAAATCAGAAAAGCACATGTTTTACAGCAGACATAGGGATGGTACCTGGAAATCGTGTTTCAAATTAAGTCCAGACTTGCTGCAGAGTGCTTATGGATTGCAGACTTTATAAGGAAGAACATTCTCTGAAAAAGCAAACAGGAAACCACATTTTGAAAACGATAGCTGAACATATGGAAATTTTCACATGCATGATGAGAAGCGAGGAGAGTGTGTTACTAAGAGGCAGTGCTATAGCTGATTCTGAATCACAGCAGGCCTGTGTCAGACTCCAAAGCACTACTCTGCTCTAAACTGGAGTAAAGAGCTCATGTCTCAAACTAGAGCTGGGTTACAAGACCTGGGGAGCCACTTTATAATGGTGTTCAGATATGTGTGTTTTGACCTACAATGTTTATTATTTGGAAGTGTTTCTTTTATCTAGTAAGAGGCTATGGAGAAAAAGCAAACAGGAATACTCCCAAATGGCCAGAAGAAGACCATCAACCAGCAAAACCTTGAGATTTCATAAGGCAAAATGCTCAAACCACTAACGTTGAAAACTTGTGTACCAGCTAAGAGTAAAGTTGTCTTTGCTCATATGAGCTGAGAGTAGCAGCATCCAAAAGGAAAAAGGATGTTTTTGGAGTGAAAAGGACTTTCAACAGGGTCTCTCTCAGCAAGGAGAGGAATTTGGAAAAATCAAGCTAGGAATATCTGTAGAAGGCATAAAAGTTCGGCTTGCAGAGACATGCTATTATGTCTGCAGCTCTGGATACACTCCTGCTGGGCTGTCTGAGTTGTAGGTTACCTGCCTAAGCTGTAAGGCCAGGATGACAAAAGCACTAAATCCTGAGCAGCAGGATCCTGTGCAGACAGCTCAGCCTCCAGGTTATCCAAACGGGTAATTCAGCCACAGCACTGCCTCTGTGCTGCAGCACGAGTTTAGCATGAGGCAGCCCAAGATGTTTCCACAGGGCTGTGCCTTTGTGCTTGCTGAACCTGTTGTCCCTGGGTTAGTGGGTGTAGCAGCTATGGCTGCTCTGAGGGAATGCACAAGCTGCCCGCTATATGTATTTGAGAGAAATTTTAGAAAAAAAACCCCAAACTACTGTCTAGACTGCTGTTGGGGATTGTTGCCTGTGCTGTCTGTGTATGAGGCTGGGCTGCTGTTCTCAGTCACAGAGATGCTGCTATTCTATTCAGTCACAGAGATGCTGCTATGAAAAGTTGTCCCTCCTCACTTTTTCACATTCCATAAGCTGTGCAAGTGGACCAGTTCGATGAAGAACTGTGCTCCTTTAGCCCAGAGGGTACCACCATTACACACAGTCATAGAATCTACTAGGTTGGAAAAGAGATCATCAAGTCCAACCTATGACCCAACACCCCATTGTCAACTAGACCATGGCACCGAGTGCCACGTCCAGTCTTTCTGTATTCATCTCCAAGGATGGTGACCCCATCACCTCCCTAGGCACCCCATTCCAATGTCTAACCACCCTTTCTGTGAAGAAATTCTTCCTAATGTCCAACCTAAACCTCCCCTGGCGTAGCTCAAGACTGTGTCCTCTTGTCCTCTCACTGGTTACCTGGAAGAAGAGGCCAACCTGCAGCTGCCTATACCCTCTTTTCACACAGTTGTGGAGAGGATAAGGTCACCCTGAAGCCTCCTTTTCTCCAGACTGAACAACCCCAGCTCCCTCAGCTGCTCATAAGACGTGCTCCAGAGCCCTCACCAGCCTCGTTTCCCAGTGGCATCTCATTATCTACTCACTTACATAGTCTATTCCGTCTGCTGCTCCACCCTGCACGTGTCGAGGCGTGCCCTAAGGACCGGGATTTGCCTGACGGTGTGATGGGAGTCAAGTGTGTGTGTGCCTATGTCTGTCTCTAAGTAAATACATGCATTTTTAAAATAATCTCAGCTGCCTATTGGAGCCTGTCAGTCAGAACTAGCAACAGCCCTGCCGCCGGAGTACGGCCGGTGCAGGGATGCTGAGGCAGGCAGGGCAGGGTGGATGCGGAGTCTTGTCCCGGTGCCGGTCCCGGCTGCGGCACGGCCGCGTCGGCGGCTCCGGGCGCCCGGCAGAGAGCGCTGAGAGCGCTGAGAGCTGCGGCGGCGGCGGCAGGCACCTGCTGCACACACCTGTGTTTGCACACACTTTCCATAGCCTTTTCCTGTTCAGCAGCTGGGGTTTGTTCTGTTTAACGGGGTACAGCGGTGGAGAGAATTCCTTCGCCTTTGCCAGGGCTGGGTGGGAGGGCAGGAGCAAACGGGGCCCTGGTGTGGGACCTTTCCAGCCACCCCCATCCTCCTGCAGGGAAAGGCTTTACAATTCCTCCCACCTGGCAGCTGTCTCTAAAGAAATCGAATGAATACCTGTCTTCTAATTTTTTAAAAGGAATTTTCTACCCAGCATCTGGTTAGCGAGTAATTACAGCGATAGCCGCCATCCCCTCCCCTCTGGACCCCGGTTTTTGTGATGGCTGCTGTGCCCCGTGAAAGCGTTCGGTGGTGTAGAGGTGGCGAAAATGTTTTGTGCTGGCCCACACCTCACCGGGTATCCCACGGCACTCCCTCTACCGCCCCTGAAGTTTTCCAGAACTCTGCCTAGTGCATAAGCATAGAGGACGCCCTTTGTGCCGTTTGGGGTTGCTGTAGGCTGTCACAAGTGTGTTTTATACAGGCTGATTTTAATTTTGCCACCCAGGAGAGTAATAGTCCCAGGGAAATGAAGTGTCTTTCTGCTATTGTTATATATCTGAAGGAAAAATCCTGGCACATAATTGGCTAAAAAATAGTAGTGTGATGAGTCAATAAATTTCTATTGTGTAGCTTTCTCTGAGTGAACAATGCTATGTTCTGGGCTAGTGTTAAACAATTAGTTCACATATCTTGCAAATAAGCACATCCTAGACGGATACATCTGGGGGTAGTAGAAATTATTCATGTCTGGCCAATCAGACAGCAGTTTTTATTTATTTCAGTGTTTAACAGAATACCTCTCTGAGCTCTGGGAGACCTTGTGAGCAATTGAAAATACAATAACTTTACAAGGAGAGCCAGCAGTTTTTCCTCACTCTCCATACAGAATAATAACCCTGTTCCCACACTGATTATCCTTTCTACCCCCAAGTGCTCAAATACATAGCCTGGCAGGATTGACAGACCTCTTCACTGTCCTGATGTTTGGGCTCCCTACCCTTTCTCTAGTGGCAGAGATTTTAGCATTGACATTTCTACCAGTGCAAGGCAGAAAAAGAGATGAGTCTGTCCAGGAGTCCATTAGAAATGAGCAATAAGGACAGAATCTTAGTTTGTCTAAATGCAGCTGGCTGCATTGAGGAAAGTAGGACAAAACATAATGCAAATCAGCTGTATTATTTCTTTTGAATTTCAACCATCATCTCCCTCTGTAGCTGTATTTAAAGGCAAAATATTTTATCTTTGATTGTGTGCGATGAAAACATTTACAAGAAACGTACCTTCACCTTTGGTACTCACCGCTATGCTTGAGTTGTTTGGAGTAGCTCTGTGTAAATTCCTGCAGTTATTTTTATTGTTTTGTGTTACAATAGTGCCTAGAAATCTGAACTGTGCTTGCTAGATTTGCTGTTCAAATATGTACCATGGGACAATCCCTCCCCAGAAGGTTTGCAAACTAGCTCTTTACTGAGAATAGAATTTAATTCCTGGATTTCATTTCTTGGTGCATTTGAGTTATTGAAACTCAAGAAAATTTTTCTCTGTTCTCATTTAATCCCAGTTATTGCCTAATTAGAAGTTAATGTTTTTTGAAGGGGGTCTACCAAGAGAGTTTTCAAGCAATGTGAGGCATGCAGAGTTTTGAACTAAGTCTCTACAGATGGTGCATGCCTACAGACCTCACTAGATCTCTCTAAGGTATTAAGGAAAAGTTTAATATTTTTCATTTTGTGCAGGGAGATTAGTGGTCCCCAGCTGTGCCTGAGACCATCCATTCTTCACAGCTGGCCATTCTTATTAATCCCTAGGAAATAGCCTGTGTTCTAATTTGGTGATTTTTAAATACAAACTGAGCAAAATTCATTTAAACACAATAGTGGAAAAATTGAAATCATATTTTGTGGTGGACCATATTTGTGAAGAAGTAACTTTTGTGGAGGTAAAGAAGTAATATTGCAGTTTCACCTCTGGTGTTTATTTTGGACTATCATGATAAATGTAATAAGATAACATAAACATCCAAGGCATACTCCTCATGAGCCCAAATGCATTTTTATCCTGGCTGCTGTTCTTTGACTTTACCTGGGAAGAGAGGTGTTAGCACAGAAAAGCACCAAACACAATGACAATTTGAATTAACAGTCCAGAAGACTGTTAATGTTAATGATGCCAAACCCCAGGAACCAATGCTTTGTTTTCACTCATGTTCAAGACTTTGAAGTGGATTGCTCTATGTGTGTTGCCCGAAGAGGTGAAATATACTAGGACATATTCAACTCTGACAATGAATGATCAGCAGATAATTACAATGGAGAGCTAATTAGGGTCCTGTGTGCTTTCTAGCCAGGTAGGTCTGGCTAAAAACCAGTTCCAGCTTCACTGTTGCTCCACTGTGTAGTCTCCAGCTGCAGGGGCTGTGCTTGACCATCAGCGCTGTGATGGGGGTCCTCTTAGTTTGTGTGTCTGAGGCCTTGAAGCAGACACTATTTTTCTCCTAGTTCGTTCCCAACTGGTGCTTGGCTTTTTCCAAAATTCTAATTACTTGAGCACTCTAATTTATCATCCTGCTGGTCAAGGACACATCACAGTTAAAGCAGAAAGTGCACGCTTCACAAAAGAACTTGCTAAAAACACAGGCTTTTCTCATAAGACATGTAAAAGAGTCAAAGAGTGAGTTGCAGGGGAATATAATCTCCCAGCCTTCACTTTACAACTCCTAAAGCTTCTGAGGGCTTTTGTCACTATACCTGAGGAAAATATGCAGAGCTGTTCTTGTTCCTGCATCCCCAGATTGTTGATTTCTGCCCAGTCCCAGGCCATGTCTCCTCCTTAGGTTGCATCTGCACTTAAAGGTGTTAATTTGTGAATGCACTTCTTTTCTGTTGTGGAGTTTTTATTGTACCAGCTCTTCCTTAGGGAAAGCTGGGCAGAGAGGTGGGTTTTAACAGTGCTGAATCTTTGTTTTCCACCATGGCAGAGCCATTATTTTGGCAATTACCAACGATGGTTTGGTTTTACTTTAACAGTGTTTGCTGTCAAGGGGAGGCTTTAACACACAGGGAATGGTATTTCTCCAGAAAAAAGAAAAAAATAATCAATAAATACTGGGAGACTAATTTCTTCTTTTTTTTTCTTATTTTCTTTTTCTTCTAAGGAAATTGAAATTTAGATTTTTCCAGTATAAAAAAACCAAACCAAGAAAACAACCCTCTGATCTCCCCATTATCGAAGATGTTAAAATGATTATGCACTCGGAAATAAAAACTCATGGATGAGGGTTTTTTACACTTCTGCCATCTCCTTGCCCTTCCTAAAATGTGATTGCATAAATGACTAATTAAATATGATTTGCATCTATTGAAGGCAAAAGGTTATTAATCCTTTACATTTTTCAACAACTGGATGAAAACAGGCACATGAAAAATCTTAGTTTATGAAATATTCAACATTTTTTCTTAGAAGTCCATTTACATTTGGGAAATGACGTATTTAAATTGAGGTTATGTGAAACATTTTAAAATGCCATATTGGTTTTCTTTGGTGTGTGCAATAAAAGGCACCTTTTATTTCCTTTGAACTAGTAAGTTTTATTTTTGTTCTCTTTAATCATGAGCAGCATGTTAATCAGAAAATTCAGTATCTGAGCCTCATCCATTGTAAAGCAGTGTGGCTTCCTTCACTGACTCCCATAAAGTGTCTAATCTAGAAATTCTTTTATTTATGGAATTGTATGACTTCTGAGACTGTTCTTTGTCTTTTCATGGAGGTGTACCTTATGTGACATGACAGAAAACTCTGGTGACTTATTCTTTTTCACACCTGCCCATCTGTGAGTGTGCAACATAGGTTGCATCTCAAGTAACAAATTACTTTTTCAGCAGGGGTGTCTTTCTGAAGCCCAGGTCCTGAATGTCCTCTCTCACTGTGCTCACTTTCGTGTCTTCAAGTGACAAGGTTGCTTCCACTACCACAGGTGTGCTCTCTAGTGGCTGTGCTCCACCTGCAAACCAGTGCTCCATCTGCAAACCAGTGCTCCATCTGCAAACCAGTGCTCCATCTGATGCCTTGGAGTGGCTACCTAGAACAGAGGCTAGATAAAATTAAGAGAATAAAAGCATGTAATTATTAAAGGCCTGCAATAGGTGCACCTTGGGCAGCCAGAAGCCCCCCAGAGACTATTCCCAAGATGGATATTGGTCACGAGTTTTTCAGAAATTATAAATTTGGTCCATTTACATATCAGGGGTTAATCCTCCAATTACAGCTTCAGGTAATGAAGCCATATACCCCCAGTTTGCTCCCCACCCTAGCTCACTTTTTGTTTATACTTTTTGAGGCCTGAGACAGTAGGATGTTCTTGAACTTCAGGCCCAGAGGGATTGTTTTGTCTGATCAAAATGTGAAGACAGTAACTAACACTCTATATAGAGTTTGGAGTAATACACCAATGCAGAGGTTTTGAAAAATATAAAAGCTAAAATCCTAAGGCATCACATCCATGGGAGTGCATGAGAACTAAAGCAAAGTAACTGCCCTTGAAATGTGTTTAGCTCAGATATCTCATGCTTAGCCCCAACAATTTTGGCTGTTCTACTTGTAAGTGCAACCATAACCTAGGGTACATGAAATACAAAAGCCAAAATAGGGGAAGAGCCTGTGTGCTATGTAATGTGTACATCTTTTCATACTATATTCGTTATCTTGAAAGTCTAGCAGACAAATTGTGATGGACAGGTGATGGAAAAAGCCCAGGTCTGGAAACTGCAAACTTGCACCCCATTTCAAAGAATAAATCAAAGGATTTTTTGTGTTTTGTCAAGCAAAGACAGCAAATCAGAGAGAGACATTATTAACTGCTAATTAGGACTAAGTGCCCTGACATTATTTAGGTAAGGGACATTTGTATCTCTTCTTCATTAAAGTATTAAGAATGCTTACCAAAGTTCCTGGAGTGTTAGTTCAAAGGCAGTTATTTATATTTGCAGGTTAAAGTGTTAGTAATAACACCTTGCATGGACCAGCACTTACAACTAATTGCCCTCATTCTTATATTAACTTATTTTTTGTGTGTGTGTGTATGCTCCTGTCCTCTGGTTAATCTTAGAAAGTAGCCTCAGAGCTGATGATATAGTTTCTGTAAATGTACAGAGAGAGTAAATTGAAGGCATACTGTGCCCCCAGCATAACTTAGTGTTTGAATTTCATTTCTGTTATTTAAAATACTATGAAAAATATGAATAAGTACATATTCATAAGATCTGCCTTAGATTCATTAGCCTTTGAAATATCACAAATAAAAATGGAAGAATTCATTTTTATATGGAGAATTTTTAACAGACTTTAAATATACAAACTAAACTAGTGGAACTTGGTGTTTCTGAACAGTAAGAGTATAAATCCAGTCTTCATGTCAGTTTTGAGAGAAAACAGACCTGCGTCAGGAAAGCAACAGATCAAACACCCAACCTAGCATCACACTTATAAGTTTGGAGATGGCCAGGCTTTTGCAAGCCAGTATTCTCCAATAAGTTCATTTTGCTAAATTTAGTGAATCAAACAAAAAAAGCAAATGAAAACTTGTATCTGTTTTTACTTTGGTTTATACTGAAAAATAATGTAGTCAACTCTATAATAGCTTATCACCTGGTAACTGCAGATAGAAATATCTTGCTGGTTGCAGCCTGCTGGGATCTTAGCTTTTCTAGGATTTTTATTTGAATTGAAGTCATGTATGTGGCAGTATAGCAATTAACAAGGGACCCCTTTGTGATGTAAGTTATGGAATCACTGAATCATAGAATATATTGAGTGAGAAGGTCCACCAGGATCATTGAGTCCAACACCTGTCCTTGCACAACACCATCCCCAAGACTCACACCATGTGTCTGAAGGCATTGCCCAAACACTTCTTGAACTCTGTCAGGCTTGGTGCTGTGAGCACTTCCATGAGGAGCCTGTTCCAGTGCCAAACCATCCTCTGGGTGAAGAACCTTTTTCCTGATAACCAACCTAGACCTCCCCTGGCTCAGCTTCATGCTGTTTCCTTGAATCCTGTCACTGGTCATAAAGTTAAGAGATCAGTACCTGCCCCTCCTCCTCCCCTTGGGAAGAAGTGGTAGACTGCAACAAGGTCTCTTCTCAGTCTCCTCCAGGCTGAACAAATCTCATACAGCTTCCCCTCAAGGTCCTTCCTATCCTCCTTTGGGTGGTCTCTAATAGGTTAATGACTTTTTAGAATGTGGCTTCCAGCACTGTCCCCAGCACTCGAGGTGAGGCCGCCCCAGCTCAGAGCAGAGCAGGACAATCCCCTCCCTTGCCTGCCTGGCCGTGCTGTGCCTGATGTACCCAGGGCACACTTCACCTCCTGGATGCCAGGACACTGCTGACTTGTGTTTAATTTGCCATTGACCAGGACCCCCAGGTCCCTTTCAACAGCAGTCCTTTGCAGCATCTCATTCCCCAATCTGTATATATATAACCAGGGCTTTCCTACCCCAGGTGTGGAATCCAGCACTTGCTCTTGTTGAACTTGATATAGTTGGTGATTGGCCATCTATCAAATTCATCACAGTCTCTCAGCAGGACCCCTCCGCCTTCAAGGGAATCAACAGCTCCTCTCAGTTTTCTATTATGTGTGAACTTGCTCAGCATCCAAGTCATTTATGAAGATGTTGAAGAGCACAGGGCCAAGGGCCCTGTGGAGCCCCACTGGTGACAGATCCCTGGTCTGATGTCACTCCATTCATTGTAACCCTTTATGCCCGACCCCTGAGCCATTTGTTCCCCTGTCACATGATGTGCTGTTTGTCCAGCTGTGTGCTGGTCACTTTGTCCAGAAGAATCCTGTGAGAGACAGTGTCAAAAGCTTTGCTGAAGTCAAAAAAGATTACATCAACTGGCTTTCCCATATTGGCTAGGTGGGTTATCCACCATGTCATCCTTCTCCTCAAACACACACAAAAATGTGTGTGTCAGCCTTTGGGTTTGCCATCCCATGAGTGTCAGAGGAGACAGTGTGGAGCTTCAGGAAGAGCAGCTCCCCTCCACAGCTGTGGAATGGTTTTGTTCCTTTACCTCAAGAAAAATATGATGGGCCAAACATTTGTAGACCATATCTTCATTTATCTCCATAGAGTAATGGACTCTGTGAATTTAGCTGTTGTCCTTTTTCCTCATGGTTCCTGTAGCTACATTCACAATATCATTTTTTGATTTCTGAAAAGCTAGCTAACTCCCAAACCTTGAAAAACACAGATATTCCTGTAATTCAGAATGACATCATATTAACTGCAATAAAAAAATGTATTTCTGATGTTGCCATCTCAAAAAGATAAGCTATAAGATTGTTTGTTTACATTTTGTTTTGTGGGAAATTTTTCATAGGTTTTGGATGCTGATGGCACCTTAAAACAGTCTGATGTCAACAAATGCAAAATTGCTCTGTTTCTGTTTTGAACTAGTCCAGCACTGTGACCTTGTGGCTCAGGCAGAGCTTCTCTCTGCCTGTCTTTGGGACAGTTGCTGTTATACTTGGAGTGAGGCCGAGAAAGTCTTTAACTCTTTGCAGTGTCTGGATGAGCATGGCCTGAGATACCTTGCAGATACACATGCAATGCAAAGGAGGATTGAACACCTAACCAGAAAAAACAAAAACCTTTCTAGCACACCTCAGCTTGAGCATTCTGAAACAAAAACACTGGGAATGTCAAGCAGTTTTTGAAAACTTCCTCCTGAGCTTAACTATTCTCTTTTTTCCTTAGTTTCCAGGCTGTTGCTTATTCTATCTTGTAATACTTATGACACAGTCACAATACTAATATGTTAGTGCCTATTCAAAAACCATGTCACTTCTTATCCAGAAGGAAAAAAATAAAAGAAAGGAAATGGAAAGCACTGGTATGGCAAGTCCTAAAAATTAATGCAATTTAGTGTAACAAACTTCAAAATGGTGGAAAAAAGAGGAACTTGTGTGTGATTTGCAACTTTATTTTCTTGGAGCATATGTATGGATTATATATAGCACAGAAATTATTTAAATGATAAAATTGTAACATTGAATTTTGTAGCCATTTACAGTGATTCCATCTGTTAAACTGTGCAAGTAAATTCTTGCTTTCCTTGTATGTTTTGGAGAATTTGTGTTGTCATACAACCTAGTACTAAAGTATATTGTGTGTTCTGATTTCCATCACTGTGGTTCAATCAGCAGGTGAGTTTTCTTGCAGAACCTAAAAATAATGATGCCTTAGTCACCCAAAAATGAATTTGATCTTCTATCTGGCCTGGTTGCATAGACAGAGGAGATATATCCCCAGTAATGAGGAAGTATGTTTGTAGATTAGGAGGGGCTAGAATTCTGATTTAACCTGTCAAAAGTCTCTGGAAATGTATTCAGTTTGGATATGTATCCATCCTTAAAATGCAGGGAACAGGAATGGCTGTCCCCTGCCTGCAGTCTCCCTTTATATTTTGTGGTATATGGACAGCCTTGAGAAGTGCATACCATCCTCCCTCGTGGTCCAGAATGCTCAGATTACAGCATTTGCCTCACCTCCCTTTGGGTGCCCCTTCATCTTGGCATGAGTCATTGCAAGGCTTGCTTTGGCTCTGTGCTTCCTCTCTTTTCAACATCTTTGTGGAATGTAGTATCTCTTCAGGGCATAATCAGTCAGGGTGCAAGGAAAGAACATGAGACAGATTAACAGAAAAACCACTGCAATGCTGATAACTTGCTGATAGGAAAGAATCTCCACCACCAGCAGAGCAAGCAACTTATTTAATTTAATTTCTGTATTTCCTTTTTGGGAAGCAATGTTTTAATCACAGTGAGTGCAAGCTATACCTCTCTAGTCTTGTCACAGCTCTGGTCATTGAAGCACTGAGACGTTTGGCAACTTTGGGACCTTTCAGGGAGCTGTGGTTTTTGTATGGATGCTCGACAGTGACAATCATGTCTTCCCACTGCTTCCTTAGCAGGAATTTCTGGCAGAGCAGACTGTAATTCAGGTGTTCCATATGGTGGACACAGACCCGTTGGATCTTAGAGAGCCTGTCCTGTGGGTTTATTCAGGACACAAAATGGGGTTAAAAGTTTGGCCAGTCCATCTCTGGTTACACAGACATCCTGGAAAGTTAGAGCTTCATAATTTTTCTAACCCTGTCACTGCTGTTGGTCTGAAGCAGAGAGTAAATACCCTTTTTTCATGCCAGTCTTGAATGGGAACTTGTTCTCTAAAATCTCTTTCTGTAGCCCTGCACATACAAACATCCATGAACAAAGAACATGGGCTTGACTCTGTGTCCTTAGGCATTACCCATAGTTTTTTGGATAGGTGTAAGAGAAACAACCCTATCATATGAGTAAATTAAACTATGAATTCTTTGGTGTTAAATGTAGATCTAAACTCTCAAAAACAGAGGTAAGGAGCACACTACAGAGAGCTGCTTTTGCCTTCATTTACAAAGTATGTTGTCTTGGATGACCTCTAAGTTTGTTGGCCAAAACACTTTAGACCTCCTTCAGTACATTATATTGTTCTTCCCAGTTCAGACAACTGGGTTTAATTTTCAACACATAATTATTCTACACTTCTTTGTGCATTCCTTCTTCATCTCCCCAAAGTAAATGCATTTTGACAGTTACCACCAAGAAATAAAAAATGTTATATTCCATGGTTCATTGGATGCAGTACTGGAAAGTGAATCATTCCTTTCCTGTGTGTTACCATATACTGAATTTCATTACATGGATGAAGCATATATATGTGTGTATTTAAACCTGTGTGTTGGGCCTGATCCTGTATGTACCTAGGAGTCTTCCAAGTTTGAAGGCCCTGGCTAGGACATGCATTTGAATATTACTAGATCTGGTCCACAGTGGGTGGTTTTATAGCCCAAGAGCTTCCTTCAGACACAGTGATTTAAAAAACCTACTTATACAGGTTTTTATTTGAACACTATTGTGGCATTTTCACAGTAACAGATTCGATATTCTTGAAGACTCAGTCAGAATATGCACTATTTCTTCTTTTTTTCCACCATTTCCTCTTTTTTTTTTCTTTCTTTTTTTTTTTTTCTTGGCTTGTTTGTTTTCTACACTCCTTATGTTCTTTACCTCATTCCTGCTGTAAACATGAATTCAAACTTATTTTTATGTCAGCATCTCTTTGACATTCAGGGGTGAAAAAAATTTTGGTTATCTTTTAATGTGTTCTCAGTTTGGAATGCAAGGTTTATACAGTTGTTGCTGACTCTCAGCACCGTGTTAATGAAATACTCCTTTTTAATGTCTCCCAAAGTTCCATGAGAGATTTGCATATGTATTTATTAATCTGACACAGCACTGAAATGAACTCATATGCTGAGATATTTTTTCTTCTCTTGAGGATGTTTTTGAACTCTGTTCTGATCATCTCAAGGATAAAGAATCAGCACAACTTGTTTATATGTGGTTTTCCAATTTCAATATAAGGGACTTCTCCTATGTTCAGGGAAATACATCCTCATCTTGCATAACATGCCCAAGAATAGCTCAGAAGAGAGCCCAATCATGTGAATTTATTCTTAACCTATTGGCAGGAAAACCAGTCCATTCATAGTCAACAGACTGTTTCCAGGAGAATTCCTGTCCTGGAGCAGAACATCTCTCACTGTTCATTGATGAGCAGCATGGCTTTGCATTGGTCACGGTGCAGGAAAGAGAAATCTCTTTCATCTTCTCTTTTTGATGTTATATCTAGAATGAAAATGCTTCAGCTCAAGATACTTAAAAAAAAATTAAAAGACTGAATCAGTTATTTCTATCCATGTTTGTAACCTGGCTTTAGATAACCTGTAACATAGTAGCCCACGTGGGCTTCTTTCTTTCATCTTTCCTTTCTGCATTCATGTCTGGAAAAGGTTCTTTCTTCCCTGGGGGAAGATGAAGTACTCACTCTCTTCTCTTACTATTATCCCATAGGAGCAGTAGCTAAGCAATAGGCATCCTGAAAATGAGGAAGAACACCATTTATCTGTGAATAAAGTTTGGAGGGGCTTACCATTCCCTGGAGAGATGTGTTTTGCTTATGGTTTTTTTGTTTGTTTGTTTGGTTGGTTTTTTTTGTTTGTTTGTTTGTTTGGTTTGGTTTGGTTTTTTGTTTGTTTGTTTGTTTGTTTTTTCCCATCCACTCCATCCTGTGTTGTGGAGATCATGGATTCTGACTTGTCTTCTTGCAGAGCAAGGTGTCAGATTTTGTCTTGGTATGCCTTGTCCCATCCCTGTAGAGGGGATATTCTGGCTGCTGCCAGGGCAGAGCCTCGTACAGAACTTTTGTCAGCTCCATGGACAGAGCTACCAGCTTGGGGTGAAGGCAGAGCTGTTAATTTAAGAGTTTAGGAGTGGTGATTCATGACTCCTGTAACAAATGCTGAGGCGTGTTCTTGACCAACCAGAAAGGCCCTCAGGTGGTGGAGAACATCTGGCAAACCCACATTAGGGAAGAGGCTTGTCCCCCTCATTGCTGCCTTGGATTAGAGAGCACTGAAATGAAGACTGGAAAGAGGAACTATTAAGCTATGAGAGTGAGGAAATAAGGCTGCTTGTGCAGCTTTCTCCTCTGCCCTCTTGGCTATCCACTAGTGCTTAGAGCTTGCTTCATTACCTCTCACCAGTTCTCCAACTAGCTATTTCATAGATGTTAAAAAAATAACAACACAAGTATTTAATATATTTGAGTCTTAAGGAAATGGATGTTGTTGAGCATGTTGTGCTGTTAGCGAGAAATGGAGTAATGTAGCAAGCTGCACAAAATACTCTATGACTTTTCCCTGCAGTCTTGAGATATAAGATACCTTTATAAGGACCTTTGTTTTTCCATGGTGATGTAAATACTTAGTGTAAGAAGGAATGGAGTACTTTTCTTTCTCCTGCTTACACTTTATACAGCTGACAGAGTAAGCCATATTAAAAGTGTTACTTCCCATTTAATGTCTCTGCCTTATGGGTCAGATTTCCAGAGAGTTTGAATTAGTGGAATCTCAATAATTTGTAAAAGAAACTACTCCAGTCTACTGGCCTTATATTTCTAAATATGACTTAAATAACAGTCCAAAGCCCTGTGGAATTTTACAATTCAAATGATTTCTAAATTAAACTAAAGCACTTGAATGCAAGATACATGATTAGGATACACTTAAGAACATCTTTCTAGCTGTTAATATTTCCTAACATATTTACAATTCTATCAAACATTATAATTCGTTATGGAATGCTGTAGTCTGACCTAAAATCAGTTTCACAAGTGAGGACGCTGTTTCTGCAGAGATGCAAACACTTGGACAATTAGCCCTGGGGCCTGAGCAGGGCTCAGCTGGAGAAGAGGGACAGTGACCATGCTGAGGGTTTGACTGCCACGGATCTGAAACCATGGGAGTATCAACCTGGCAGTACCCAGAGCTAAGGCTGGTCCCGTTAAAGCACAGCTACATCTCTGGGTAATGCATTTGCAGATATTTAAGACTGGAATAGTTTGACTTGCTTTGAATTAAACTGTAGGCTTTATTATAGACAATAGACATCCCTGCACTTTTTTATTAATTTGTTTTGAAAAGAATGCCTTCCTAGCTCTGTGCTGAAGACAGTGAATGGGTTGGAAAAAAAGTGATGATTGCCTAAGATTTATATGCAATGTTTTCTAATCCAAATCTGTTCCTTTAAATGTTCATACTTTATTTTTTTCCTCCCCCAAATTCTGAATTAGGCAATCAGGGCACATAAATTTCCAAATGAAAGTGAACAGTGTCCTTTCAGCCTCCTCCAAAACAGTTCTTGGACAAACTCTGAGGGGAAAAAATGTTATCAATGCCTAAAGCTTCATTGACCCCCAGTGAAGTTTTCCCACATTTGCTGCTGCAGTCTCACTTTTCTGCAGTGTTTTCTAGGAGGTAATTTCTGTGCTGGTTATGATTTGAAAGGCCTGGCCTGCAACCCAAACTCAGTCAAATTGGAACAACATGTCACCAAAGGTCCTGGTCCCATGGTATGTGCTTGGAAATACAACTCTCCAGTGCGGAGAGGTTTCTGGCAAGTCAGTGAAACTAAACTCAATTTCCATGGCTAGAAATTGCTGCAGGAGCATTTCATTGTGCTGCAGTTGCTGTGCTCTGTGTGTTTGTGTGGGGGTGTGGGGGATGTTGCAGGCTTGCTCGTGGGTGTGTGTGTCACTGAGATAGGGCAACTCTGAAAGCTGGATTTGTGGACAGAAATGACAAATTTCTGTTAAATTATTGACACAGAAGGAAAAATACTTTTGTCCTTTGAAGTTAACTAAAACCAAATGGGATTGTTTCCTCAAGGGAAAAGTAGGAGTTTAGTTATGATGCATCCCCTCCCAGAAACCTTTCAAATTATACATACTGTACCCTCTGTTTATACAAATATGAATTACATGATTGTGTGTACAGGGTCATTTGTAGTTCAAATGGAAATGCAATGCTGCTAGGCAGGGGCTATGGAGAGATGGAGGGGATTCTCTGATCTGCCATTTAACTCTTTTCAAATATTCAGTGGCTTTGAGTGGATCTGCAAGAAGGCTTTGGTCTGGCATTACA
The DNA here is from genome assembly GCA_013400215.1 of Cisticola juncidis. Lineage (NCBI taxonomy): Eukaryota > Metazoa > Chordata > Aves > Passeriformes > Cisticolidae > Cisticola > Cisticola juncidis. Next base: position 1,104,217 of record VXBR01009394.1, on the reverse strand, counting down.
AGGAGACATCCTAGTTTTGTTGGTAAATCTGGATTTCTCTGCAGCTTTAAATGGAGAGAAGCTGATTGTCTCTCATTTGTGTGGGGTGCTCTGATTGTACATTGTTGTGGATGGTGACAACCAAGAGTTCATGCTCTGCATTAAATTTGCTTATGTGTTCTCATCCAGCTGTGAAGTTCAAATTTTGTAAGGGATGTTTTCCCACACGCAGGATAACAAATTTGTCATATTGACCTAAGGGTTGTTCTTTTCCAATTTGCTAGTGATTTCTTTTTCATTTCAGCTAACTCAATAATAGTTGGTATAATTGTTGTTAAGCCATAAAATAAATTGTCTTCTGAAACACTCAGGTTTTTTCTCTGTCATAAAATCCTGTTTCTGTATGTCAGCAGAAAGACATATTTCTGACTGGGTGTCCTTCTATCTTTTAAGTTTATCAAAATTAATTTCAGCATAGGGCATTCAGTTTACATTTTTACTCTTGTTGTTTATATCTTTGGGCTTTACTTTCTACTGCCTTATGTCTCCTTGCAAATTTTCTGAGGAAATTTAGACAAAATTGGTAGAGTTCCCTAACTTAGTAGCTCTGGGCAGTCCAAATATGATGCTTATAAAGTAGGAATGTCACAACTATTGCCTTGTACACAAAAAGCTTTGTTCCTTATCTGTAATTCTGTTCCCAATATGTGTCATGCCATCTGTGTCATGTCTTGTGTCATGTCTCTGCCTACCCTCCCCTTCTCAATTTCATTAGTTTTCCCAAAATCTTCACAAGTTTTGGGTAGTCGGTGTCTTATTTCAGCTCTAAGAAGGCTTCCTCTGCATAAAACTTCCCATTTAGATTAACTTTTCCACTGCAGATGTGAAGTGATTATCATCGCCTATGTGCAGTGTCACCTAAAGATTTTAAGGACGTATATGTCCTGTCTTCCTGAGACAGAGATTAGACTGAAGCCCAGAAAACTGTTGGACATTCATCTCAGCATGGGCAAGGAAAACAAAGCATACAGCAACAGCTCCTGAGCCAATTATTCAGATGACATTTTTGGAGTTTTTTCCAGTGTTGGTGGCAAGCAAGGGTGCAGGGTTTGTGTGGTATGTGAAAAGACACAATTCACTCTTCTGCTCTTAAGGGTGGAGTGCCTTCCACTGTGTCTCCCGCAAAGGCATCAGGAGAGCAGACCCTACCTCCTCACAGTGGAATAAAGGCTGACTGAAGAGCCAAATGCTCCTAAAAACAGTGGCCTGTGCTTTCAGAGCTGGCGTTGGGAAGACTTCTGTTTTACCAAAGAGGTTTGGGACAAACCAGCCTGTTAGTGACAGCGAGTGTTGGGCAAGTGACTTTACACAGCTTCTGACCTCTTCACTGGCACATGTCCCATTATCTGTTCTTTATAAATCATTTTAGACAGTATCAAGGGACATGCCTGCATTCCCATTAGCTGTGAATTTGCCAGAGGCACATTCATAATGGCCTGTTAATAAAAAGCAATGCAGGTGGATACAGTTTCAGAAAGCAAACTCTTGAATTAGATACACAGGTATCAGTATTGGATTGACAGGTATCAGTATCTATTGACCCAACACTGTATCTCTTCTGGTCTCACCTCAGGTAATGTTAGAGCCAGCCAGGTCAGTAGGCTTCTCCAGTTGAAATGGAAAGAGGGCAGTTGTATCATCTGAAATTTGTAGCAGCTCCTCTCATTTGGAGATCACTCTTGGTTTTTGACAGACAAAGCTATGTAACTAATACAGAGGGTTTGCTTCCTCAAAGTTAGTTTTCCAGATGCTTTATTCATGTTATCCTAAGAGTTCTAGCCTGAACATACTTCCACTGAGCAGAATACCTGGGCTGCTTAAAGGTGTGCATGGATCCTTGCAGACAGTGTCACACTTCTGTTTCTTCCCTCTTAAAAAATTACAATGATTAATTTCTCAAGTATTTAGCTATGCTAATGAACAGGCTGTTAGAAATGAGGTTGGCAGAAGTGTAAAACTCGGTGGGCTGCCATGGGACATGATCATATGGGTTATTTCTCTATTAACTGATCAGTGGTTCTTGGTGGTCTGTGTTGTCCATTTATGTCTAATTACTGCAGAGATATTGCAATGTGAAGTTGGAGCACAACAGGAGAAATCAAGTCAAGCTGTTAAGTGAGATGATTTCCATCAGTTATTTTTGTCTTCTGCGATGGTAACAACAGGGTTATAGGGCTGGGATATTTAGCCAAAACCATAATACTGAATAACACCTGATACAGTCTGTGCCACCCAGCAGTTTTATACTGTCACCCTATTCTGGCCTTCCTATTTTATATACTGGCATCCTTCTGCAGCTCAGTATCCAGCCCCCTCTAACACTCCCATGTCAAGCCACATATTCTTGCACTCTGAGCTCAGCTGAACTAACCATGGTGATTCTCAGCTTAAGCAGTCTGAAATCCATTGCTCCCTCTCCCTTTACAATCTCCCTGCAACCCCTTGTAGCCTGCCTAATTCCTTCCAGCTCCAGACAGACAAAAATGGCAAGATTCATTTCGTCAACAAGGAGATATTAGGGAGAATTAAGGTGTGTTGGAAACAGGGAGAAAAACCCTGCCTTTTAAAAGTACAATCTGAGCATTTTACAAGCATTTTCACATTTGTGTGGTAGCTCCCTGAACCTTAACTCTCTCATCTCTTTCATTATTTAACTCTACTTTAATGGAACAGTTTCTTAATGAGCCACAGTAGAAGTAATTACTTTTGGCTGGGCATTTATCAATGGTAATTTAAATGTTGTTTTGTCCTTTGTCAGATTTGTGCATTAACTCAAAGCTCAGTTTAGTTCTGAAGAGTGAATCAATTGAAAAGGCAGCAAGAAAATCTTCATGTTCATGGACTTTCTTGCTCAGTTTACAAGTAGAATTTTTTTTTTTCTAGCTGCTAGCTCATTATGCCTTAAACTGGGTACAGTTGATGATGGCTGCTAACTACATGACAACCAGTAACAGTCCCTATTGTCCCATTGAGTTACCTTTTCTCCCATAGAGGTCTGATTAAATGGGAATTGCTGTTCCTGACTTTTATTGCACTGGTAGGTGTTTGGCATGTGTCACAGTGCAGCAGTCTCCAATAAGCTAAGCAAACTGTACTAACAAAAATAGAAGCTGGTCGAACCAAACACAGGATCAGCATGCATAGTAGTTGCAAAGAGAATTACTGCAAAGGTCAGGTTTGCAAATATTCCTCCAGGTCAGGCACAGGTCTGATGTCTTAGACAAAATCTTTGAATCCTCCATTCCACTCTATTTATCCACTGAAGTATGTTTCTGTAAAATTAGATTCTTCTTATGTACTATACCAAAATATTATATAAATGTATATCTATGCATAGGTATATTTCAATGGCATTCTTCCTCATTAAAATTTTCCTAAGCATGGAGCTGTTGAAAGAGGAAAGTGTGCAGTGCTGGTGGACTGGAAGCATCTCTTCTTGCTGACTGATATGTTTTGGAGAAAGGAACCCTTTGGAGTCCTCTGTGTCATCTCTGCACTTCTGAGAAAGTTTCTACAGAAAAGGAACATGTGAAGTATCTCAAAATGCTCTTAGGTTCACAGTCACTTCTATGTACAAATGCACAGACACAGATTTTACATAGGCAAGACCTCTATCTTGCTATAAATCCCATTCTTAAGCTTATCAGTGTCTGGTTTGAATGCAGACACTGCAAACCTAAAGTTGCAAACTCATTTGAGAATAAGACCTAAACCCTCATGATTTGCCCCCTTTTTTTTTTTTTTTCCCCCAGCTTTTCATATTGTTATTTTCTTAAGGTAAGCTTGAAACATGAGAAATCTTACAATGACTTCTGTTTAGTACAGTGCAAAGAGGCTGAATTTGAGTAGACCTTGAACATATACTGGCAGTGCTAGCAAGGGATTTTGTTAATACATAGTTATCCAAAATGACTGTAAGTTCTAATCAGTCAGAGCCATCAATATGGAGGGAAAGAGATAATTTTCAAAAGTTGTTATGCTGAGTTTGGGAAGGAATGTGAGAAGGGTCTATCATTAGAAAGGTCCACTCTGGCCAAGATGCTGCTGAAAAGGAAAAATACACTAAAATGACACAAATTAAAATTGGTTATTAAATGAGTTAAGTACTCTAACTACTCAATTACTTTGAATATAATGCTGAAAGTATCTTTTAAGTTCATAGAACATAAGAATTTGAGTCAAAAACTGATTTTAGTACCTCAGTTTGCTGAACTCTATTTTTTTAAAATTTTCCCTCCTGATCCAATCCCTCTAGCTCTTGCACTCCTTATATGTCATTATTCTTCTGCAATTCTTCCCCTTTTCTCTACCCTGGAAAAGATTCAAGACAAAATACTTCACTTACAGTGTTACCATGTCTTGGGATGTTTCACTGGTGTGGTTACTGTTAATTTAAATTGATCAACTGTTGATTCAAATTCCTCTAAAGGCATGCCTAGCAATTGTAGCCACAACTAACAAATGTCCTGCAACTAAAATTCTGTCAGTTTTTTTTTCAGTTGAGCACAGACAATGAAAATAGAAATTAAAATTTTTACATGTGTTTAATGAAAGGTAAGAAACAAAGGATTATGATAGCTTATTCACAACTGAAACTAAAGCTCATTTGTCATTTTAACAATCCAGCAAAGCAAACCCCTAGTCCCAGTGTTTTCCTTACCACGTCCTTGAGGGACAGAGATACATGGAAAATCCTATGGAAGCAGAGTGCATGAAAGCATATTATTGATGTATTTTCTTTCATTGTCTTTGTGGGAAATTTGGTATGGAGGGGTTGGAGTTCTATTATGGAGTCTCAAGCAGGAATTACAGAAGCAGAGGCAAGTTTGAGGAAGAGGGTGCTGGGAAGAAGCAGGGCTCAGGGAGGGGATAGAAAGTCTCAGTCTCGCAGACTTGTGCAGCAGTACTCAGTTCTTTTATTTTGAGCAGTAAAGCACATGCCATTTTTGGAAGGAATCTGGGATGAGAAATAATTAACTGTACAAAAACTGCTGGAAAATATTTGGGATCTGGGAGTTGATGGATCTCTGTCTCTTAATTTCCTGGCTCTCTTCTTTGGAGAATGGCATTTTCATGGCTCTTTGTATATCCTTGAGTTTCCCACTGGGTTGCACATCCAGAGGTCACACTGTCTCCCATGAAACCACACTCACTAGCAAATGGACAGCACTATCTACTAATTGGCAGAGGAGTTCTGAGCTTCTTACCAAACATGTATTTATTTGTACCTTGTAGATCATTTAGCAGGGAATTTAATAGAGTTTACACCCTGCTGAGATGCCTTAANAAAAAAAAAAAAGAAACAAAAAAAAAAAAAAAAAAAAAAAAAAAAAAAAAAAAAAAAAAAAAAAAAAAAAAGCCTGAGAGTAAGAAGGGGAGAATTGTAGTCTGTCTCCAATGGAAATTGCTCCCTTGATATTTGGGAAGCCCTTTGGTGAGTGTGGAAGTTTTCATTAGTTGTTACTATTATTTGCTTAGTGTATCTTAGCTGAATTTTCCTAAATTCATATATGGTTTGAACAAAAAATTCCACATTTTCTGAAGATGGCTTGCTCTAACTGTACTTCATAGCCCAGAGGGTTGTATGCTCTGCCTTAAACAGCCAAAGATTTTAATGATGACAGTGTAATATAATAACCATACGGGCCTCTGTGTAAAGGAAGTAGTTGATCAAGGAGGTACTTAATTATTCAATTGTTGGCTGTCTAGTTTGTCCTAATACTTTCTTGGATCTGAGTTATGGTCAGATACTGAAGATGATGACGACTGTAGGGTGGCTGGGAATACAAAGCACTTTCACCACACTGGCTTCAATGTGTTGTCATATTATAACAATTATAGTTTATTCATTGTCACTAACCTGCTCAAATATTTGAGAACAAAGTGGTGTGGTTATATAAAACTTTGTGTGAGAAAACACAACTCTCAAGATCACTTTTAAGCACTGCTGTTGTCATCTGCAGTCCCCTTTGATCCCAACCGCAGATCCGTGTAGTAGCTCCAAGGATCTGTGAACCATTTTTCTCTCTCCCCATTTTGGGTTGCAGCTGCTCGTTAGAACACTTCAGGACATCTCTTTGAAGAGACATGGTGGTGACAGTGGCTGATCAAACCCCAAATGCTCAAAAACCTTGGGCTGCAGGAGGAAATCCATATGTCAAAATCCTGTAACATCTTGAATCTGTTACTGGAGGAAAAAGAGGCTAATGTTTAGGGAACCATTTGGGAACCAGAAAAACAGGATTCAGCTGTCTGTTTTCCATCTAACCATGGAATAGACGTTCCATTCTCCATGTTCCTTAGTTCTCTGGGTGAAAGTAGATCTTTTTTTCCCTGGAGAGGCTTGTAAGTATGACTTCATTAAGTGCTGGGACATCTGAGCGCTCTGACGATGGAAGGAGCTCAGGCGGGTGCAGTTGAAGGCCTAAGGGGTTATCCCTTTTTTGTGAGAGTCATTCAGGCCCAAATGATATTATGTTGGACAGAGGTGTAGCTGTGTGCTTGCTGTTTGCAGCTCCTGGAAACTTTGATATCAGAGCAAAGAGCACATTCATTTAGCAAATCCCAGAGTAGCTGCATGGAAGACCATGTTGACCCTTCAGAGTAATTCCCAACAAAATCATCTCGTCTCAGCATGTAATTCTAATACAGCTCCAATCTGGGGAGTTTTTATGGAAAGGCAAGGCTTACTGCAAGGGTTATAGAGACTTACAGCAGGTCTCTGTACTTTGTTTCTGACAGTTTCAGGGAGCCAACGAGTTGGAGAGGATGTGAGCTGGAAACTCGTGGTCTATGGTACTGATCCGATATTTTACTAATTTACAGCTTCTGTAAAATTTTGTTGATGGCATCATGTCTATAAAAAATATATTTCAGGGCATAATATGGACCAATGATAAATATATATGAAGGTCTGTGAAGGGCTTTGTGTGCGTCTAGAAATCCAGTCTTAGTTCATACGACAGACAAATTACATGGACATGAATATCAGATATCACTTGTGGGAGGAAAACACAGAGGTCAACACTCCTTTTCAGAGTTATTTCTATAACACGAACCTGCAATTGACATTATACATAACTTTTTGCCTCTTCAAATGTGAAACTGAAGGGCAAATACTAAAAAAGCTTCCTAATGATAGTGCTCAATTGTGCAGAGCATTCCTGACAGTAACATAATTCCAAGAAAATGTCTGTAGTATATGAATGCATTTGTTCTTGGAAAGGGTTCCTCCAATTGCTGGTGGCACTGTCTGACTGCCCAAATGAAGTGATCCCCCAGGAGCTCTGGATCTCAGTCCAGGCAGCCAGCCTGGAGTCAGCACCTTGCCAAGCACTGCTCCGCACAGTGTTCACTGTTGGATGACCTGCACAGGGAAATAAATGAGTTTCATGTGAATATTCTGACAATGACCTTTAAAGATGCTCTAGGATATGCAAAAAAATTGATATACATGACAAAAATAACTTGTCATTTCTTTTTTTAGAGAGAGTGTGCTGGTTTTGTGTGTGATACATTTTTTCCCCCAGTAATTAGCATAGAGCTATGTTTTGAGTATGTACAGGAAACGGCGGCAGCAATATAGAAATATTTTCATTGTTGCTGAGCTGTGCTTGTACAGAGACAAGACTTTTTCTGCTTCTCAACCCCACCCTGTCAAGAAGTAGGCTGGGAGTGCACTAGAAGTTATGGAGGGACACAGCTGGGACAACTGACCCCAGCTGACTGAAGGGATGTCTTGGACCACATGACGTTGTGCTCAGCATATAAAAGCCCAGGGAAGGAGGAGGAAGGGAGAACATTTGGAGTTATGGAATTTGTCTTCCCTAGTAGCTGTTACCCATGATGAAGCCCTGCTTTTCTGGAGATGGCCAAACACCCACCTGAAAATAAGAAGCAGCTGATTAATTCTTTGTTTTTCTTTGCTTGTTAAATAGTGTACATCTCAATCCCCAAGTTTTCTCACTTTTACCCTCCTGATTCTCTTCCCCATCCTACCTGGGCAGAGTGAGTGATTGGCTGTGTGGGGCTGAGTTGCTGGCTGGGGTTAAACCACGAGAAAGGGATTGCATTCTTGTCTGCAGAGCCCAGCCTCAGAGGGCCCTGAATCCAAAAGTGAGGCCTCTGGGCCCTTTTGTCGTGCAAACAGTAATTTAAAATATACATCTGGCACACTGCAAAGAGAGAACATCCAACATCTGTCACATTCCATTATCTTGCTTTCAGGCTATTAGGCTATTATTAGTATTTAAACTAAATATATCTTCCCACAGGCTGCTGACCATAATACCTCATTCGAGTACCCATTCCTTTTACTGCCACAAACTGTTCTGAACAGCACATAAATGAAGCTGGAACATCACTTGATGGACTGTTATCATATTTTACAGCTTTATTTTATTTTAAATGGGAGGAAACAAAACTCACCAAGTGTTGTTGCATGGTTTGAAGATCAAATGGATTTCCCTATCGTTTTGGGTGAGGGAAGTGAACAGAGACTTCTCTAATGGAGATCAGATGCAGGCATTTGGTTCCACACTAACAAGGGCCCATATGCTGTCACTGGTGTATCAGTTTTGTCTTGGGGCCACAAGACTCTGGAATGACCGGTTATTTTTTTTTTAACTGTCTTTTATAATTAATTATCTGACTCCTCTATCTCTTCAAAGCTGAGTGAAATAAAGACGTCGTAAGAGAATAGAATTACTCTAAGCCAGAAGTTAGCTTAGAAATGCTTCCTTCCCAAGCCAAATGCTGTATTTCTACTGGGAGCTCTGCTCAGCAGTTTGCAAATTACTGCCCCAAGCCTCAGGTAACATTTTGAAATGAATAGTGTTTTTAATTCACATCAGCACAAAATGCAGCTTTTTGCCCAGGGCCAAGAGCAGTGCCTTTCCCAAGGCTGCCATGAAGGATGCTCAGAAAGCATCCAGCCTTCATCACAGGCAACTCACACTGTATCTGTTCCCATACATGAAGCAGCGACCACTTATGTTGCTGGGTCCTGGGATAGGATTTTCCTTGTGGTTGAACACTGTGGTCTCAGGCATTATTTCAGCCTGGGCCAGGCAGTGCCCTCTCAAATGGCTCCCGAGGAGGGTGAATGCTGGTACTGCCCAGAGGCAGTCCTGGGGAGTAAGGGAGGAGTGCTGTGTCCACGAGCCTCCCCTGTCTGTTGGGAGGTCAGCCCCAGAGAGCAGTCCTAACAACATTTAATTTCAGAACAGAAAGTGTCAGAGTCCTGCAGGCATTGGTGTGCCTTCAGAGGCTGTCCCACAACCCCTGCTCAGTGAGACAGAGGGTGGTCACAGTGCTCCATCCATCTAGAAAGTCTGAGCAGAGCATCACATCAACACAACTGCAGCTTCTGGTGTCTGACCTCTGGCATCCTGCACACTGGAGGTACTCAGTTTTAAGCTAATCCTATCTTCTCATTGACATTATTTATTCATTGTTTTACATTATTTATTATAGTACTGTACTTGTCAAATATGAAAACAGTAACAATACATTAGGGGCTACTCTTTCCATCCCGTGTGAGTCGTCCTTTTACATAGGAGCAAAGACCCACGTGGACCTGGAGCAGATCAGCTTCCAAGTCCCTTCTGAATGGCTTGCAGGGGCTGGGTCTGGCAAGGGAAGGCTTTAGCTGCTGTTCAGTGCCATGACAATGAGCCTGTGTCCACAGCCATGCTGACCTGTGGGGATGTTCTGCCTCCAGGGAGCACCCATGCTGCCTAATGGCACTGTGTGGCCACGTCCCAAATGGTTTTCCCACCCTGAGTTACAGCAGCCATGGCTTCTCTGCCTGTATCCCCTGGGGACCCAGCAAAGTCTGGGCTATTGGCATCCTGCAGGAGGGACAGAGGCTTCAGAGCTTGTGGGCAAGCGGGCTGAGACAGAAAATCTGAGCTCTTCTTTGGGCCAACAGTGCAACAAAGACAAGCCCTGCATTACAGGCGTGCTGTTGCTCTGGAAACTTGAAGCCTCCCATAAGCAATGCAATTACTAGCTGCTTATCACTCTTGCTTCACTAAGGAGGAAATTTATTAATTCAGAGAACACTAAGGACATAGAATTTTTGTTTTTTACAAGGTTTCCTTCTAACAGTCTCTACAGAAACCACATTTCTTTCTCTGTGGTCTCTACCTACCTCCAGAACACAAAGGTAAAAAATCTCTTTTATCAGCCTCTAAACATTTCCTGTAGAAAGAAAGAAGATGACTCTTTTTTGAGTTACCTCATCTTGAGTTGGCATGGAAAATTGTTTAGTACACAACGGCAGCTGCATCTTTTCTGCTAAAATTCATATATGGCTGCAGTGTACCTCAGCTCTTCTCCTGACTTGTTAACAAAATGATTATTGCAGTGTGCACCTCCTAAATCTAAATGTTAAATGGTGTTTGGGAACAATTCATGTCTTCTTTCCTCTTAGCTGAATCAGTTCCCTTACGGAATTAATCCATAAGGCTAATAGCTGTCACAGAAGTACAGGTAATGAAAAATATTCTCTTTGGGGAATGAGGGAGTGTTTGAAAGAAAATTGTATGAAAGAAAAGGCTCAGCTATAAGACAACAGGGGTTTAAAAGTTTTTTTAGCTGCTACAGTTCTTGATGTCTAAAAATGCCTTTGTAGGCTTGCTGCCCTGTGCAGTGTTTTCTGGGCTTTTTCTTAAAATACCTTGCTTGTTTTGGCACTGTATGAGATGCCTTTTAAAGCAAAAGTGAATGAAAGCTAGTGGTGTCTACTGAGTGTAAGTGGCAAAGAACTGTAGGAAATGCATTTTATTCCCCAGTACTTGAGGAGAATACAAGGCAGAGAACTCCTTGGTGGCAGCTCTGCAGCAAGAAGGGGTAATGGTGGCAGTGGGAAGCCTTGGAGATGGCTGAGGATGGGAACAGGCACCAAGATGCCCTTCAGGCTTCCTGCAGCTGCCCCACCCAGAAAGGAGAGGTCCACTGAGTTCAGGGTGGGATGGGTGTGAGGTCACTTGGCTTTCTGGTACAAAACAGCAACTGAGCCTAAAGCAGCAGGGAACAGTCTCTGACACTTCTTATTGGAGGGTTTTTAGTACCCTTTGTCTTTGAAAACTTGCCCCTGTGTGCAAATAGATAAGGGAAAGGCAGTCTGAGTGGGTAGTCTGGCTTTACAATAGGATACTGCTGGGAATGGCATTTGTATTTTCAATCTTTAATAATCTGGCAGCCCCCACTGTGGCCCCATGCTATTTAGGTCTATCTCAATTTTATTGAAAAGCATTGTTGAAAAGACATATTTTGCACACTGGTAAGAGCAGATCTCATTGGAGTTACTTTAAATAAGATTTCAGAACCTTTTTTTTTCTCCTCTCTAGGATATTTTCCAGTCCCATTCTGCAGTGTTTGTGAGCAATTTTAACAGCTGTTCTTTCCTTAACCATTGGCATTAGTCCTTTTTTTCTTTTGTGTTTTTTTTTTTTTTTTCTTTTTCTTTTTTTTTTCTTTTTTGACCCAAGGCAGAAGGTGATGGCCAGGCCCTTGCATCTCCAATGCACACTTTTTCTGTTTGTGTAGAAATGTACACCTCAGCAGGTGAGTGAACTCAGGTGTTTAGCCTGAGGGAAGCAGTTGTAAGTGCCTCTCTGCAGCACATCAGCCACAGAGGGATGTGTGTGCTCACAGCTGGCAGCAAGACGAGGCAGGAGTGGAAAGGAACTGTTCCAGCAGAGAACACTGCTCAATCCTCCTCTCCCTGCTGACAGGGAGCTGGATAGCCAAAGGGATGAGCAGTGAGTACCCAAGCACCATGACGTGGGAAATACAGCTGGATCCTTTTCTTACCACCTTGAGGTAGAGATGATGCACTAATTCTAGTAAGTGGCTAAATGTAGAGTGCTGCAAGATGCCACTTACTAAAACCAGGGTCTTACAGTTCATCCTCTTGTTATGAGCTACCACCCTTGGTGTTCATTTTTTCTGGTCCATATGCCAGACAATGCTCATGGAGGGACACGGGCTGATGGCTCACCAGCTGACACCAGCAGAGGATGGAGTGAGGGCCTCTCCTCCTCTTGTCCTCCCTTTTTGCAGCATTCATGTCCTTGTGGACAGGTACCTCTCTAGTTTTCATCATTCAGAAGAAATTCAGTTCTTTTTCTGAGATACCACTAATGAAAAATGAAATGAAAAGCAAATACCATGAAAACATCCAGAAAAATTACATCAATGATGCAATATATTAATATTTACATAATTGCTGCAATTTCAGGTCAGATTCCCTTGATACTGTTGACTTCAAATAAAATTTAAGGTAAAACTTTTCATACATAAGTACATCCTTGATAGGGTGAAGTTAGTGGCCAGTATTGGAACAGAGTTGGAATTGTTTGTGAACCTCATACTGGGACTTATTTCACTTTTAACTGTTTGCTTTTGCAAGGATAGCAGTCCAGTTGTGTTGTTGAATTGATATTTATAACCATTCTTTAAAGTATTCTGATCTGGGAAATTACCATTGCATATTTTTAGATCAGATTTCTGAGTAAAGAGAGTAGTGGTTTTCTATGTGCAAATAAGATGATGTTACTATTTTTCAACTGCCTCTACTTGCAGTGGAGAAAGTTAGTTCAGCAAGCAAAAAGAAAAACTTGAGCCTTCATAGCAAATGCTGTTTTTAGCCTGCTTCCATCTTTGAACTAAGATTACACTCAACCACTCTTTCTCACTGCACAAGCAGACTTTGGAAACTGATACACTAAAATTAGGAGGCATGTTTGCATTTTCAACCTCTCCAAGTGCAGCGCTGCAAATAGTTCATTCCAGCTCTGTCATTATTGTACAACCTAGGGTTTGGGGTTTTTTTTTTTTAGAAAGCAAATGTCACTACTTACATCTCTTCGACATTGCTTTAAAAAAATACCCACTTTGTTTGGCAAAATGAGTGTGAAGACCAAGGCTGCCCTTACTGCAGTGTCCTTGCTGACCCCATAAGCATAGGAGCCTGGGTTTGTCACAGGCACTTTGGCAGCCAGTGGTTCATCTGGAGGGAATGTGTGAATGCAAAGCTGTGTCTTTTCTGTGCTCGGGAGATGGAGAAAGGGTCACTAGAACAGTACATTCTTCCCTCTAATCAACAGTAGTCCTGAAAAAAAATTTAATTGAATGTGTATCATTCTGCTAGGGTTGTGTAATCCCGGTACCTGGGACGACTGATGAAGATTTTGCATAGTTCTCCTCATAAGTACAGAGGAGGTGGTGTATTTTAAGGCATTGTGATGAAAAAGCCATTGTTTTGTTTGTTTGGTTTTTCGTTGTTGTTTGATTCTTTGCATTCTGAAGGCTTTAAACTAAAGTGAATCACCTCTTTACCCTTTAAGTGCTTCATGTGTCTTGGACTGCTCCTCACAACTTTAGCATAAATCAACGAGGAAAGTTAATTTGCTTAAATAAGAGCAAGGACTGATTTGATAAAAGTAGACAATTGAAAATCCAGTAAATTCTCTCTGACTAGAAACAGGTATCTCAGCTTTTAATTGCACACAGCCTAAACACTGTCACTACCAGAAGAAATTAACTGCTGTAGTTAATCCTTGCTGGCTCCATGCCGCACCTTGGAATGGGTGTTCTGTGGGGTGCAGGCTCTGTTCATGGTCATGGATAAAAGACTTTCCTCATGAAGCACTGAGCAGGTGTGGGATTGAATATAGACTAAAGTTTGGCTTAAGGACAGAAAATTACATCAGGATTAGTCTGGGGAAGGGAGGAGACATCTTTGCATTATATA